>RJWJ010000692.1:165796-188973 GCA_004363605.1 Indri indri | reverse complement strand
ATACACAAAGAGTGCAATGTGCACCATCCGAGAGATGGACACGCTTGAAACTTGGACTTGGGGGGGAGGGGGGGCAAGGGCAACATATGTAACCTAAACATCTGTACCCCCATAATATGCTGAAATAAAAAAAATTTAAAAAAACTGTCCCGAGGAAATTCAGGAAGGACTCAAGGCAGCTCTTAGTGTAGGCTGACACTAAAGGCTGCCCCTGCCAGGGTCCTAGGCTAGCCTGTCCTCCACATCAAGAACTAAAAGGAGGGAAGAGAGAAAGATCTCCATGGAATTCTTTTGTCGTTATTGCTTCTTTTCTTTTTACCATCAATAAGAAGGAACAACAAACCCACGCAGACACACTCACACCTTGTTTTGGATAGTGAGACCTGAGGAAACGCAGTGTGTGGCCCCTGTGATGGTCAAGTCCCCTCCCACTGGGGTGGGGTGGCCATATCCGGGGCCCAGGGTGGGTGTTGTGCCTTTGAGGGGCTGGGTGGTGTGCTGGGTGGGTGTGGGGAGGGGGAGAGGAAGGTGGCACAGAGGTGCCTGCTGTTGTGGATAGTTTCTGTGATATATGAAGAGCCAAGCCTAGAAAAATGTTCGAGGTAATGGGATCCAACCAAACATGATAAGCCAACAAGATATGAAATGTGAGCTGTTCTATTTCACACCAAAGCCAACATAAATACATTTTAAGTCTGGTTTCTATAGGGCTCCGTGCAAGGGGGATGGTAAGGGGGGAAATGCCCAGTACAGACCCTTCCTACAAAGCTGTCAGGGGGCAGACCACCTTTCCCCATTCACCCCTTCAGTAAGCTTGGGCTGCTGGCAAGGCTAATGCCTGACGCTCCCTCTTTTGGCAACACGTAACCTCAATTAGTTAGTTCTAGTAAATTTAGAAATTTACAGGGAAGTGGAGTCTCTTTTTCATTAAATCCGTATGCTTGCCAGAAGCTATTAATAACAGAGGTCACAATAAAATCTTGAATGAAACAAACACTAGGAATTGAGTTATGCTGACTTTAGTTGTAAAAAAAACCACAAGTTTTCATTTGCATAATGAAGAAATTGTATTCAGGCAGAGCCCCGCTAGGTGCGAAGTTAAAGGCTTCTGACCACAAAGTATTCTTCAAGTATCTGGGGTGATATGTTGCCTTAAGATTGTTACTCACTCCTGTATGAGACCACAGATTATTTACAACTTACTAAATAGTCTGATATTATTGGGGTAACTCTAAACCCTTTATAGCCGAATGACTTAACTAGGACACTTTTACTCTCGCAGATTCTGCCACAGACTTCCAACCCCTTCGTTTCCAGAAGTGGCGCCTTCGTGCCCCCCTCTCACGGAGAGAGCTTGTCCAGCTGCGCTCCCCTTAATAGCACATGAGGGAGAAGCCAACATTCCTTTATCAAACCTGTTTAAGGGAAGGACTGTGTCACCAGTTTCAGCTCATATTTGGAAAGCGCTCAATCCATGTTGATGGATTAAAATCTGAGACGAGTTCTATGATGTAGCCCGAAAGAGAAATAGACCTCATTTCCTTCTCTTCCTCTGCCCCAAGAGATCTTTCCCAGATGCTTTTTAGGCCATAAGAAGAAATTACTTACTAAAACTCGAGTGGGATAGCACAAATATAATAGAATATTTAAAACCTTTTATTCCTTTGCTTTTCTGTAAGCATGCAGAGACTTAACAGGCTATTACTTTATTACTCTGTAGGTGTAAATTTCATAGTAAGC
Source organism: Indri indri (assembly GCA_004363605.1). Lineage (NCBI taxonomy): Eukaryota > Metazoa > Chordata > Mammalia > Primates > Indriidae > Indri > Indri indri. Next base: position 187,233 of record RJWJ010000692.1, on the reverse strand, counting down.
TAGGCAACTGTGCTAGATGCTGAGAATGCAGCAGCCCAACAGGACTATCCTTTCTGGAGCTCATAGCCCCACGGGGACAGACCAGCACAGAGTGGAGGCAGATTAATGACTGAGAGTGCCCTGGGGTCAAGGAACCACAAGAGGTAGGCCAGTACCTGGAGTTAGAAGCAAACTCCCCAGCAAGGAGCAGCAGTCGCCCAGACAGAAAGTGGCAGTGCCTGCTGCCGGCCAAGATTCCAGGGTGCCGGCAGGAAAGGCAACTGAGGGCCGAAAGGAGGCAAGTGTGGCTAGAATGTACCACCCCAACATGGGAGCCTATAGAAAGGGGCAGGGAGACCCAGAAGGCCTCGAGAACCGAGCTGGGAGTTGGACTTTACCCTCAGCCAAGGGAAGAGCTATCAAAGCGTTTTAAACACATTTGTGCCAGGATGGGTCAGTCAGGTGGTATAGAGCAAGTATGTTCCACATGGAAACATCCGGAAAAATACCACTGTCACTCCTCAGGTCTGTTGTACCTTAGGTTGCCCAAGTGACTTGGTTTACATTTTGTTCCTTGTTTTGCCTTTGTTTATAACTTAAATTCATTTTAAACGTTTCTGCAGCTGCATCACTATGGTGGTTTAGCTACATGTGTTAGTTTGCTGGAAGTCTTCAGTCGTGGTGTCGGCAGCGTCGGTTTCTTCTGAGGCCCCTTCTCCTTGGCTTGCAGATGGTGGCGTCTCCCTGCATCTTCACACTGCGTCCCTTTAAGCCCACTTGCATCCTAAGTTCTTCTCATAAGGACACTAGTCAGATGGGATTAGGGCCCATGCTAATGACCTCATTTTAGCTTAATTGCCTCTATAAAGACTCTGTCTCCTAATACAGTCACATTCTGAGGTATTGGAAGTTAGGGCTTCAACATAGGGATTTTGGAGTGTTGAGGGGAGATGCGGTTCAGCCTGTGGCACTCTACTTAAGTAAAATGCTTTCCCCTAAATGTTGCTGCAAAAGAATTTTGAAGCAAAGGATCCAATACATTCTCTCTCGAAACTGTGGGAGCTCACAGTCGAGTTTAATTTAATTCACTTACTCGTTAGTGCCTCTGCACGCAACATACTCCTCTTGAGAAACGCCCGTTGTCAGTGAATCTATGGAACTGAATCACAGAAGATGCTTGCCCGGCCTCCCCTAATGCCATTAAGGCCTGTTATCTGTTTCCAGTAAGGAAAAAAGAGAACTCTTGTGAGCATGTTTACGTTTTATCTTTAAACAAAAATAAATGGAATTTGACATCATAAAGCCAGGCCATCTTATATGTCAATGTGAAATAAGAAATTTCTCTGGCCAGATGTTGCACAGCCCGTTTACAGGTGCTGAGCATTCTCCATGTACCTGAAATAGAACATGAAGTTGAGAGAGGAAGAGGAGGGACTCAGTCAACACCGTCGCAGTATTTGTGACAATAAGGGTGCTGTTGCTTAAAAAGCCTTTAATACTTTTTATTGAATTTAAAAGTCAAATGTTGCCTTAAATATTTCTCCCTTTTCCAATTTCACTGTGACTTACATCATATTCTCTTACATAAAAATTACTCTCCAGACCAAAATTGTTCACGCTGACATCTGTCCAAAAATGTTGCTTCTGCAACTTGCAGCCATAGCTGCTTGTTTTAATACCACCACCTCCTTCTTCCTGCGGTCACATTCTTACAGAAAAGGCAAGTGAAAAGAAAACATTTCCCTGGGAGGCCAGGAAATGCAGTATAAGTCTCTGTTGAGTGATTTACCATATTTATGTAACCAGTAGAAAACAAACACACATGTACTACACTCAGGAAACTCCAGTTTGTTCTATTTTTTAAAAACCTTGGTCTGCTTTCTTAAGTAGGAGAGTCAGCTGAAGTCAGAGTTTATAGATTCTTTATCAGCAAGGACATCCTATGCTACGACCAGTCTAAAGACTTCTTGTTTAAAAACAGTTGGATAACAAAAAGTAGACCAGATGCCCCAGGCAGCGTAATACGTATTTTTAGGAGTTCCTAGCCCTACCACTATGGTGCAAAACTGAGAAGGACTGAACTTGCTACAAGAGCTAGCACAGCGATGTGATAGCAGAACAATCACTGATGGTGAATGACATATTGAGGCAGAACTTTATCATTAACTTGTTATGTGCAAAGCAGAAGTTCTCTGATCTTGCAATCTTCATTAAGTATCCAGAGCTGATGTTTCCCTAAGACTGTTAATCTCTCTGAGACCAGGGATTACATGCAATTCGGTTACTGAATATTCTAAATGACTGGTCATAGAGTCACCTTACATTTAATGTGACCCCAGTGAAAATTTTGAGCAAGATCAACAATTTTATTCCAAACATTCTCTGAAAGAGTAAATACATATAGAGAGAGGGAGGCAGAGGGGCGGAGAGAGAGAATTTTGAAAAATAAAGAAAAATAGAGATTTCTTTTCCTTACCAGAAGCAAAACATACTGTAGAGACTTACGCTTCTCGGGAAATGGAGTAGATGCACATTTCCCTATTCATCCCAATAAATACAACTAAAACCCCTAGACATTGTATATAAAATAAGCATAAGAACACTGTGACTGGCAGAGAGAATAAGGTGGACAGTTGAGGGGCCTTGGGACCCAAGGATGACTCACCGGGGCTTTCTTTTGCCTCACATATCTCAGACTGGATACTGGAGAGGCCAGCGGTCCATGAACACCAGTGTGCCCTGGACAAAAAAGTTTCCAGAAAGAGCATGCTCCCTCTAGATAAAGGTCAGGGAAGCGGCAGCCTAGCAAGACAGAAAAACTTCAGAAAAAACCTGCTGTATTCAAACCAACACCACAGAAAACACTGTGACCACACCTAGCACTCACAGGTGGCTGAGTGGGAAGCCCTGACCTCCACTCTTGAGAGGCTAACAGGGTGCCTCAACTCCCCTCTGGGTGGCATCAGAGAGGGCAGAGTGAGGAACTGGGACCTTCATTCCACCTGGGTGGTAGCAGTAACAAGCCACCCTGTGTCTGGTGGCATCAGTGGATGTCACCTGGGAAGCCTGTGCTTCCAACTGTACTCAGGGCTAAGAGGGTGTACCACCTCCTTCCAGGGGTGATGTCACAGGGGGCTTCATAGAAAGTCACAACTTCGCCATCCATCAGCAGGGAAAAGGCCAGCCCTAGCAGTGTCAGTGGAGGCCCTTGTTATCAGCCGAGGCCTAGTGAGGAGCTTGACCTCCCACCCCGTCCAGCAGCCCAGCAGTTACAAGGTACTCTCCATTCCCAGGGCCAATGGAGGTCAAGGGAGAATCTGGGCTTCCACCCCATCTGGCAGTAACAAGGTGATACCCCCCTTCACCCACCAGAGTGGTATCAGAAGAGGCCTGCTAAAACACAGATTTAAAGGAGATATGTCCTCATAACATCATACCCACAAGATCCAGGTCTCAATCAAAAACCACTTGTCATACAAGGAACTCATCTCAACTGGAACAAAAAAAGACTATAAACAGACCCCACCACCAAGATGGCACATATGTGAGAATTGTCCGGCAAGGATTTCAAGGTAGCCATCGTAAAATGCTCCAGCAAGCAATTCAAACACTCTTGAAATGAATGGAAAAACAAAGTCATAACAAAGAAATAGATGATATAAAGAACCAAATGAAAATTTCATAACTGAAACATACAATGATCAAAATTTTAAATAACAACTCTCAATGATGGACTCAACAGCAGAGCACAGAGGAAAGAAAATTGAAGATAAAACAACAGAAATTATCCAACCTCAACAACAAAGTAGACTGAAATAAAAAGGAACAGAACCTCACAGGCATGTGGAACTATATAACAAAAGACCTGGCATTCATGCCATTGAGTTCCAGAAGAAGAGGACAGCAGGGCTGAAAAAGTATTATAGAAATCATGGCTAAAAAGTACCCATATTTGGCAAAAAAACAAAAACAAAAAACAAACCATAAACCTACAGATTAATGAAACTGAGAAAATCCCAAACATGATAAACCCAAAGAAAGACACCGAAGGACACATTATAGTGAAACTTTCAAAAAGTAAAAAAGTAAAAAACTTGAAAGTGGCCAGGAAGAAATGATGCATTACCTCTAGTGAAAAGACAATTTGAATGACAGTAGATCTTTTATCACAGACCAGGGAGGCCAGAAGGAAGTGGAATAACAGTTTTCAGTGTGCTGAAAGAAAACCTTTTCAATCCAAAATTATATATCCAACAAAAATATCCTTCAGGGATGAATGTGAAATAAAGATAGTCTCAGATGAAGGAAAATTGAGTTTGTTGCCAGCAGACCTACGTGAAAAGAATGGCTAAGGGAAGTTCTCTAAACAGAAAAGAAATGATAAAATAAAAAATCTTCAAAATCAGGAAGGAAAAAACATGGAGAAAAAATATGGATTAAAACAATAGACTTTCCTTCCATTCTTCAGTTTTCTAAGTTATGTTTGATGGTTAAAATGAAAATTATAACACTATTTAATGTGGTTCTCAATATATGTAGAGACATTATTTTAAACAATTATGTTGTAATATATATTCTGGCAGGTAAAGGGGTGAAATGGATAGTAAATTTTCTTTACCTACTTTAACTGGAAGAATCTCAACACCAGTAGACTTCAGTAAGTTATGTATGTGTAATGTAACGCCTAGAGCAACCGCTAAAAGCGCAACACAAAAAGATACAGTCAAAAATCACTATAAATAAATAAACATTGAATTGTATAGAAGATCAAGTAACTCAAGAAAGGTAGAAAAAAGAAAACAGAGAAATGAAAATAGAAAAGAAAAAAACAGAAAAATAAAAAGACTGAAGCCTTGACATATCGATAATTAAATTAAATGTAAATGTTCTAAGGATACTAATTAAAAAACAGAGATTGACAGAGTGGATTAGAAAACATGACCCAACTATGTGCAGTCTACAAAAAACTCACTTTAAATATAATGATATATATAATGATATACATAGATTTAAAGTAAAAGGGTGGAAAAGATACACCATGAAAATATTAACCAAAGGAAACCAAGAGTGGTTATAGTAATATCAGGTAAAGTAGACTTTACAGCAAAGAAAATTACCAGGGCTAGAAAGAATTATTACATATGATAGAAGAGTCACTCCACAAAATGCATAGTAATTCTAAACGTGAATAAATCAAACAGCAGAGCTGAAAAATATGTAAAGAAAAAATAGGACATAAAGAGAAATAGACAATTTCCACACTTAGGTTGGAGACTTCAACACTCCTCTCAACAACTGGAAAAAAAAAAAACAGACAGGAAAACAGCAAAAATATGGAAAAACTCAATAACACCATCAACCAAGAGCATCTAATTGACATTTACAGAGCATTCTACTCAACGATGGCAGGACACACATTCTTTTCAAGATTCCACAGAACTATACCAAGACAGACCATATCCTGGGCCACCAAGTAAACCTTAAGAAATTCAATGTACAAACTAGAAAAAGAAGAACAAAAATAAACCTGCAGCAAGCAGAACGAAGGAAATAATAAAGATAACAGAAATCAATAAAGTCATGAATAGAAAAACAATAGAGTAAACCAACGAAACAAAAGACTGGTTCTTTGAAACGATCAATAAAATTGACAAATCTCTAGCAAGACTAACATAGAAAAGAAGAGAGAAGACACGAATTATTGATATCTGAAATGAAACGGGGGATATCCTGACAGATCCTGCAGATATTAGAAGGATAATAAATGAATACTATGAGCAACTGTACACACATACATTTGACAACTTAAATGAAATGGACCAATTCCATAAAAAGTAAACTGTCACCATTCACTTAATATGAAATAGATAATTTGAATATCCACTTAACAACTAAGACAATCGAATTTGTAATTTAAAATTCCCTCAAAAGAAATCTCTAGGCCCAGATGGTTTTACTGGAGAATTTTACCAACTATTTTTTTAAAAAAAGAATTATCATCAATTCTACACAATATCTTCCAAAACACAGAAGAGGAAGAAATACTTTCAACTCATTCTATGAAGCCAGTATTACCCTAATGTCAAAATCAGATAAAGATAGTACAAAAAAAGAAAACCATAGACCAATATTCTCATGAAGATGCAAAATTTTTTAACAAAATATTAGCAAATGGAATTCACCAATATATAAAAATAATTACATGCCATGTCCAAAGTATGCAAGGCTGGTTCAATATTAGACAATCAATCAATGTAGTCCACTATATTTATAGACTAAAGAATAAAAATCACATGATCATATCAATTGATGAAAAAAAGCATTTGAAAAATGTAACACTCATTTATGATTAAAAACTCTCAGAAAACTAGGAGTGGAGGAGAACTTCCCCAACTTGATAAAGAACTTGTGCAAAAAACACACAGCTAAAATCATACACACTGGTGAAAGTCTGGATATCTTTCTTCTGTGATCAGGAACAAGGCAAGGATGTCTACTCTCTGCTGTATCCAACATAGCACTGAAGTTCTAGGTGCTGTAATATGCAAGGAAAGAATATGCAGGTCATACAGAACTGAAAAAGATATAAAACTGCTTCTATTGGCAGATGACATGATGGTCTCTGCAGAAAAAATACCAAGGAAAACAGAAAAATAAAAAACTCAAACTCCTAGAACTAATAAGTGAGTTCAGTAAGGCCGCAAGATATAAGATCAACATACAAAAATGAGTTTTATTCTATATACTAGCAATGAACATGTGGAAACCAAAATTTAAAACACTATGGCACTTATGATCACCCAAGGAATAATGAAACATTTGAGTATCAATCTAAGAACACAAGCATGGGACCTGTGTACTGAAAGCTACGAAGTACTGATTGAAGATCTAAATTAATGAAGAGAGAATCTGGGCTCACAGATGAGAAGACTCAGCATAGTGAGGATGTCAGTTTTCCCCAAATTGATATGTTAACACAGTTCCTATCAGATACTAGAAAGATTTTTTTATAGATATAGACAAGATTATTTTAAAATCTATATGAAAACACAAAGGAACTAGAATAACCAAAACAATTCTGAAAAACAAGAATAAACTGGGAGTAATCACTCTACCCAGTTCCAAGACCTACTGTACAGCCACGTAATCAACACCTTGTGGACTGGCAGAGGGATAAGCACAGATCACTAGAACAAAATAGGGGACCTGTGAACAGTTCCACGGTAGAGGCCCTTGACTTCCAACAAAGTTGCAAAAGTAATTTGATGGAGAAAGGACAGGCTTTTCAACAGACGGTGCTGGAGCAATTGGCTATTCATGGTCGGGGCCGGGCAGGGAGGAAGAAAACCTCATACAAAACTTTACTCAAAATGGATGATGGATTTAAAATAAAACATAAAGCTTTTAGAAAAAAATAGGACAAAGTCTTTGGGACTTAGAGCTTAGTAAAGAATTTTTAGTCATGACATCAAAAGCACATGCCATAAAAGAAAAACAATAAATTGGACTTTATCAGAAGTTACAACTTTCGATCTGCAAAATACCTTGTTAGGAAATGGGAAGACAAGCTACGGAGTGGGATAAAATATTTGCAAACCACGTATCTGACTAAGGACTCAGGTCTAGAAGAGTAAAGAACTCTCGGAAATCAACATTAAAAGTAAACAGTCCAATTAGAAAATGGGCAAAAGGCAAGAAGAACATGTACACATGGAAAATGGGCACTTCAAAAGATATTCAATATCATTATTCATTATTCAGTTTGCATTTCCTTAATGCAAATTAAGACCACAGCAGAATATCACTGTATCATTAGACCAGCTAAAATTAAAAAAAAAAAAGTGATAGCCCTAAATGCTGGTGAAGAAACAGAGAAACTAAATTTCTTATACATTGCTGGTGAGAATGTCAAACGATATAGCCACTCTGGAACGTAGTTTGGCAGTTTCTTAAAACACTAAACACATATTTACCATATAATCCAGCCGTTGTTCTCCTGAGCTTTTATCTCACTCAGATCAATGAAAACTTAATCAATGAAAACACAACAACCTGGAAATAATTGTTCATAGAAGCTTTATTTGTATTAAAGAAAAAGTGAAAACAACCATGTCCCTCTGTGAATGAATGGCTAAGCAAGCTGATAACGTCATCCATGGAATACTACTCAGCAATAAAAAATGAACTAATTACTATTAGTAATACCTGCAATTCATGGACGGGTCTCATGAGCATTACACTGAGTGAAAAAAGTCATTACCAAAAGGGCACATACTGTATGATTTCATATACATAGCATTCTTGAATTAACAAAATTATAGAGATGGAAAACAGGTTAGTGTTTGCCAGGTGAGGGATGATGAGGTGGGAACGGGCATGGGTGTGCCGATAAAGCGTGAGGGAGATCTCTGTGATGACAGGATGCTTTTGTATCTTGACTGCAGTGGTACTTACACAAATCTGCACATATGATAAAATGACACAGAACTATACACACAGGGTACAATGTCAATTTTCTCGTTTTGCTAGTGTACTACAATTATGTAAGATGTAGGTAAGCATTGGGGGAAACTGGGGAATGGTACCTGGGACCTCTCTGTACTGTTTTTGCAACTTCTTACGGTCTATAATTACATATTTTTAAAGCTCCAATAGTAACATAAGGCAAAGTTACAATAAAGCAACATAAGTTATAATAGTTAAAGAAATGTGCCAATGGTAGAGACCAATGGATCAATGGAACAGCACAGTGTCCAAAATTCAGTTAGATACGGAAATTGACAATTGGATAATAGTAGCATTTCAAGTCACTATGGGAAAATATGGATTATTTAATTGAGAAAGTTGGCAATTCAAAATAAAACAGGTTAGTCACACACATGTAAATTTGTAAATATGCCAAGCCATAGACATATAAATTCCAGAAGGTTTAAGTAACTAAAATCCTAATTATTAGTGTTAGGAAACAAATTATTTTTGTAATATCCAGGTGGAAGGAGTCTTTCTAAGCATGATGTGGAATTTGGAAGCCTAAAGGAAAAGAATAACAGACTTCATACTTGGAAATAATACATTGCTATTCTGTAAACTATACCATAAATAAAGCAAGACCTATGACAAAATTGGAGGATACATTTAGAACACAGTAATGCATAGTACATAAAATACCTAATGAGACAAAGAATGTGTAACAGAAAAACAGAGCAAAGAAATGAACACGGAAAAAATAAAATTGTCAAACAATATGTGAAAAGAACCTCAGTGTTAGCAAGAGTCAATGAAATGCAAATGAATATACTGAGATGTTACAAAACATTTATCACAGTGGCAATGATTTGAAATAATTCACTATACTCTGTGTTCTGAGGATGTGAAGGAATGAACTCTCATAGGAAGTTCATGGGTAGCATCACATAACAATTTGCCAACAGCTAGAAAAATGTAAATATGGTGACCCTTAGATCCAGGAACTTAAATTCTAGAAATTTATCACGTGGAATTACTTGGGCAAGGGTGTCAACATATATGGAAGAGGAAGTTATTTGCAGTGTTGTTACTAATCGTCCAAAATTAGAACCATTTTAAAGTCTTTCACTCAACAGTTAAGTGATATATAAAATGTGGTATATGCATGTATTAGAATATTGTACAGATTTAAAAAATAGTGGAGCAAAACTATATATACTATAAACACAAATATAGAGGGGTGGCAGTTCAAGTGAAACTTGGATTTTAGAGAGTGAGAATGCGATTTAAGCTTCTACCATATATATCGGCAATTATACGTGTGTGTATGTATATATATTTGCATATACTTATATAGTTATAGAATATTTATAAAGGATATACAAGAAATGATAAAACTTTCTAGAGAGAAATGTGGGATGGGAATTTTGAAGGGTTATTTCTTTTCTTTAATATACTTTTAATTTTTAATAAAGTGATGTCGATATATTGCTTAAAATATCAAACAGTGCTACAGGTTTATAATGAAAACCAGCTTTAGGAGGGGGTTAAAAGTCTCCAGTTAAACAAAATTTGAAAAGGTAAAGAAAAACACTATTGAGGAAACGAAATAGATAACACTGGAAATAAAAGAAAATATGAATTAGGCCAAGGCAAAAATCTGCACAAAAGCGTAGACAGACATTTAGCTTCCTATTTTGTGATTCTTATGACACAACACTGTAGAACCTTTCCTGGTATTTCCAAAGTAATAGAACATCTTTATGTGATTTAAAGAGACGACAAGCCCGGGGTGTATGAATGCAGTGCAAGGCAGAGGGGTTGATCACCTTGGCATGTTGATGGCATCAATCAGACAGACACAGCCAACAGGAGGGTGCGCGCGCTCAGCTGTCCTAGTGAATGGCAGAGACCCATGTGCTTTCCGTGGCTGGGGACAGGAAAGAAGGAAATGGCTAGAGTCTGATCTTGGAGTTACGAAGAATTTCTTTAAGACACCAATGGCCAGAACCTTTACCTTGCTTCTCTGTTTCATAAAAATGCCGTACAAGGTGATGGCACTTGGAATATTTAGTCCCTAAAGCAACACAATGGACCCAATAAAGCTCTCCAAGGTCTGGCTACATCAGTCTCAGACTCCCCATAGCAAACTATAAAAAGGATCTGAAATACATTCATTCTGATAGACCCTATTCCCTAAATTTCAGAATTCACACATTGTTCAAATTATTAATCTTCTTTTCAGATTGTTCTGGGGACTGCCAGGCAGGCGACTTCTCTCGATATTTTATGTCTTTCTTTTACATCAGCAAGCAGCAGTGTTTTCATTGTGGAATTAAACTTCAGAAAAATATCTTTGCAAGCAGATTTGTGTCTTGATAACAATCTGCTGATTAATTTGGCGGCAGAATGCTGATGGGTGCGTGAATCTCTGGGACGGCTTCCAGAACATATCCATTGGTGTAATTAAATGCTTCCAGCATGTGACAAGTGTCAAGAGGATGTTTTAGCGCTCTCACGCCAGCCTGGCTGCAGTGCGGAGGGGAGCGCCTGTGTGCCCTCTGCCCAGTTCCCACGCTATGTTCACACTGTCCCCTGCCAGTGTCCTTGGTGGACCCCCTGAAGATACAGGAACTTTGTATCTGAGGGTTGCAGCTGAGTCTATTCCTCCACCTTTCCCCAAAGATCCTTTTCTATTTTGTCCAAAGGTGATAATAACCAGGAAAGCAGTGCAAGAACTGGGAAGAGCATAGGTTTTGGAATTAAACAGAGCAGCATTCAAAACCTGGTGCTGCTATTTACAAGTTTTGTGACAGAATCTCAGTTTCTCTTTGTTTCAAATGGAGTAAGGGCATTTTAACAGGAGACTCTTGGGAATTAGAAGGTAATATTTGGGATGTGCTTTAGTACTGGGACGTGAATACATGGGATTTAGAAGTCCTTAATAAATGGTTACTAAAATCAAAAAGTGTTTTACCCTTTTTTTAAAATTCTTTTTTATTTGAGCTTATTACCGGGGTACAAATGTTCAGGTTGTGTATATTGCCTTTGCCCCGCCTCAGTCAGAGCTTCAAGCGTGTCCATCCCCCCGACACTTTACTTATATAGAATCCTGCGATCCCCACAACAAGGCAAGAGGGTGGCAGAGGTGTCAACCTCCTCTTAAGAGAGGAGGAAATCGAAGCATCAGTGGGTTGTACAACTTGGCCAGAGCTTTCTGGAACATTCCAATTTTTGGTGCTTTGGGGTGGGGCGTGGAGGGGTCAGGGATGTGCACAGAAGGACTAAGAGTGTGAGGGTGAGGTGAGGGTGCAGAGCGGGACTCTGGCACCTGCTGAGCCCTTGAGGGTCGTGGGGTGCAGTTGGCGGGGTGGCCAAAGAAGGCTTTGGTGCCCCTGGTCTGTCTTTTTTGTGAGTGAGTCCAAGAGTCCATTACCCAATGTGGTAAATCCTCTTCATGTCAAGGGTGATCACACAGAGCGGATTCATTGTTGGCAAGTGGAAAAGAAACAGGGATTATTGAGATTCCATGTCTCAAAATTCCTGATAATTCTACCTGCGTGGGACTGACTTTAGCTCTGCTCTGTCCCGTGAATCTCAGCATCCCGGGGTTGGGAGGGTGTGAAAGCAAACACAGTCCAACCCCATCACCCATGGCCACATAGTACTTCCTGGCGTGGCAGTCCCTCAAGGTTCCTGATGCCCTCGCCTGTGTCATTCACGGTGACCTGGGCGTACGGCAGGACGGGGGACGGCGTGTCGATGACGCCATCAAGGCCTTACTGCTACTTACGGCAGTGTTAGGACGGGGCTCAGAGGACCTTCTCGTCTCTTCTTGAACCTCTGGAGAAGGGAAATGCCCATGCTCCACATGCTGCAGCACAGGATTACAGTAGGTGTCCCCTTGTGTTGGAACTGTGTCTGCTCATCGCTCAGCCATGGACTGTAATTTCATCATTTGAAATATGTTTGTGTAGCTTCTGTGGGTAACTTGAAAACAGGAACAAAATCCCTCTACCAGGAGACAGCTCTTTGGAAATTTAGAGACACCCCCGGCCCCCATGCCTTCCTCTGTGCTTCTCTCTTCCCGGCCAAGACTGCCAGTCCGTGTGCCCCCACAGCGAGGGGGTTAGACCCCACATCCTAGGGGTTTTGCTCACATACACCCGGTACGTCCTTTATAAAGTGCTTCCTGCCGACAGCCATGGTGCTCCAGTACCGTCTGAACCTTCAAAGCAGAGCACATGTTTGTCTCTGGGTCCCCCAGCCCCAGCCCTGGTGGACTAAAGGGTGCAGCAGCCGCTGAGGTGGCAGTCACCCCACCATCGCCTCTGCTGGCTCCTCCCTCCATCTTCCACTCACTCTCTTGTGTCTGGGCTTCTCTCTTCCCTCTGCTTGGCCATGGGTTTGGGAATCGCCATGGTCTTGGATGAGAAACTCCTGGATCCCTGGAACTCTAGACAGGGCTGTCCCAGACGTGAGGGCCAGAGAACACGCACGAGGAGGAACTGTGCCCTTCGTCTAGATACAGCAGCTTCGTGCGTGTGCTCTGTGGCCACCCTGGCTGTGTGAGGAGCTGCTGACACTGAGTTCACTGTCAACCAAGCCCCACCTCTGAGGCTCCACGTGCTCAGCTCTGTGTGTGCCATTAATTTCCTGGGTCCAGGCGGAGGACTTCACATTGACTCCACTTGCACCTCCCTGCATGATGTCTACTCTTCATCCTGCAGTTCTGGACACTCTTGGACTCCAGGCCTGTCGTCACCGTGCTTCCCTTTCTTCAAAGCTTCTAAGCATTCATGAAGTTTAATTCAATTGTAAAAGGCTTCCCAAAACCCTCTCTTCCTTTTCACTTTTGCAATCTTTTCTCGTTTCCCCCTCCTTGCCCACTGAATAATGAATATGTCCATGGTGACATTTCACTTCTCTTACATGCACACACACACGCGCACGCACACATTTTGTTCACGTGAGGGTATAAGAGTCAATGGTAGGCCAGGCGCGGTGGCCCATGCCTGTAATCCTAGCACTCTGGGAGGCCAAAGCGGGAGGATCGCTTGAAGTGAGGAGTTCAAGACCAGCCGGAGCAAAAACAAGATCCCTTTCTTTGCAAAAAATAGAAAATTTACAGATGTGGTGGTGTGCATGCCTATAGTCCCAGCTACCTGAGAGGCTGAGGCAGGAGGATCGCTTGAGCCCAGGAGTTTGAGGTTGCTGTGAGCTAGGCTGATGCCACGGCACTCTAGCCTGTGTGACAGAGTGAGACTCTGTCTCAAAAAAAAAATAAGTCAATGTAAACCAAGAGTAACTTCACCAGGAAATTTAGCTATTAGGTGAGGATTATGAAGCCCCATAGGAGAACCACCAAAGGCTCACAAACCTCCAAGGTATGGTCCCCGTGGGAAATCTCAGAGGAGCAGGGGAGCCCTGGGGCCTCCATTGTGTGAAAATGCAACTCAAAAGCAAGGAAGGCTGATCCAAGTCAATCCGCCAAAAATACAATGGAAAAGATGCAGAAGTGAGAGATTCCACTGAAGTCAAGGACATTACACAATGCACTCAGGAAAGCGTTTGCCGTTTGAGCTGCTGAGAAACCCAGCGTATGCACAGACCCTGCTCGAAGGGTGCTCGGAGCTCGGAACTGAGACAGGCTCTGGCCCAGAGGGGCCTGTTCCAGGGGAAGAACGGGCTCACCTGAGGACCCAGGACAAAGCGCCTGCTAGTTTCTCACAGGAGTGAAACAGGTTTAACAAGCATTTCAACATTCATTTGTAAACACATTTAAGTTCGTGTTAGTGTTGGAACATATCCCTGATGCATTTTATCCCTGTTAGTATTATTTGCCCCAGGCAGATGCCTCCCATGAATCTGAGCTCTGTTATCGAGGGGTTCAGTATACGCATATGGAAACACTCCTAATATTGAGTACACAATCGTATTTCATAATATGTAGTACATAAAATATATCAGGAATTGGCAAACTATGACCGTGGGCCCACAACCTGTTTTGTAAATAAACTTTTATTACAACACAGCCACACCCCTTCATTTAGGTGTCGATGTGCTTTCCCTACAGCAGCAGGCTGGAGGAGCTGCAACACAGGCCGTGTGTGCTGTGAGCCTAAAAGATCTACTGTCTCTCCCTTTAAGACGAAGTTTCCCTATCCCGTAATATATAACATGTGACATATTAATATATAATATTTTACAGTGCAAAGTATTTATACATCATAACATACTAAATAATATAATTAGAATAATATACTAAATCATCCATATATGCAATATATGATCATAATTCACATATAATCTTGATACTAAAGTTTAGGGATAAGGTATTTGGTGTTTTGTACAATGGAACCATTAGAGTATTTCTCTAGTTTAGAGAATTTGTTGTGTTGGTACATTTGAACATTGTCCTGTGGGTTTGGTTAGAATGCACAGAAACTGTTCTACAAAGTAATGGTTGATACAGCAACTAACAAATATGATTCTCGTTGAATTGTGTTGTTTTCCAAATAAATAGTTAACAGATGGAGTAACTTTTAAGGCTGGTCCACACAAGGACCATGGTTCAAACTGGGGTTGAGTGACTGATTCTCCAGGCCGTTCAGAAAGCACACGCATTGGCATGATATCAGATTTGAATTTCGTGGCCCAGATAGAGAAACAGCTTTGGGGTCTAGAGCATTCAAAAGCTAATTTAGGGGGATATGGTATAAAAATCCAAATGTGCTGAGCAGACGTATGGAGATTTTTCACTGTGTGCGATTCTCTGACCCACTCGGATTGCTAGGTTTTGCTCTTTGGCTAAGTCTACCGCAAAGTACCAGGGCAGAGCCACTCTATGACACCATGCTGGCTGTATCCCACAAGGTCACATGAGCAATCAGGCCATTTATTTCATGGAGAGCCCTCAGCATGTGCGAGACTTTGTTTTCCATCCTCTGATTACAACAGACAGGTACGCCTCGGCAGCTTTGTAAGTAACAACAGTCTTATTTTGCTGTAACCTCTGCAGCTGAAGGAGGGCTCTGGCGAGCAGGTGTTAATGAAGAGAACGTAAACCTTCAGTGGCTTTGCACACCTCTCCCTGTTTGTTGACAAAGAGACATTGCATAGTCTCATCAGAACCAAATAATTCTCATCTAATGCATATGAATAGTCCCTGAGTGCACAGGAACTAAACTATAATGGCATCTGTTACACCATGGGGGACTTACTGCTAAGCTGGACACTTCTCGTTTATTTGCAATGCCAACAAAGAACGTTTCATCGGAATAAGACAATACACCTTTTAGTGCACCTCTGCTAAACTCAAACAAACTGTTAGTATTACTAGAGTGGCAGCGGTGCAGCCAGCGGTCTGCACGCTCCCTCAGGGTCAGATCAGCAGCAAGACCCTGTCGCAGAAGGCAGTGCTTTCTGTGGTCCCCCGGTCACCCACATACCCCCTCGGTGGCATCCCTTTCTTGTTCTCTCTCCTTCCCTCTTATGACCTGCTCCTGTCAGAGCATGAACCCACAGAAGGTTAGTGACCTTCAGCAGTGGGTCAGTGCCAAGGGGGATTTGCCTATCAATAGGGGACAAAGTGTTAGGAAGCTTTAACTAGGAGAAGTTTTTCTGAGCATGTCAGCTTTTCTTGACAGAATGCTACCGGCAGGGAGAACCAAGCCCATGCTGCCCGGGATGCTCTAGACAGTGCTCTGCAAATGCCTCTCTTGGGGTTTTGCAGCCGAGCTAGCATACTCACTCTACCTGAGATGGGACCCAGTGCCCAGCACACTTCAGCCCCATCTGAGGCAAGACTCTAGGAACTTGGAAGTAGAGGAGCTGGTCGTATACTCCTAATGCATCCTCACTGTCTATCAGTGGCAACAGCATTGTGGTCTGGGAATTGCTGCCACCAATACCCTGTGGGAAATGGGCCCTGGGTCCCCATGAGTTCGCCTGAGGATGAGAGGGAGGGGTGGTGAGATGAAGAGGTATGTGTGGTCTGACCACAGGTGAGACAGGTGCTATCTTATTAGTGGGCAGCAGTGACTAACACATACAGAAGGGTTCTCTAATTACCTTTGGACTTTTCTCTCTATTACTAATTAATGTTTGGGGTGCAGCACTGAGCGCCGTCAGGGAGAGACAAGGACCTGCACTGGCCCAGCCCTGAGCTCTCACCCAGCTCCACAAAGCCAGCCTGCCTGCAGGCATTGGCTCGTAGGCTGATTCTGGCACAGCTTGTGTATCGTGGGAAGTTTATAAAGCCACTGATGTTTCGAAACCCTCCTGAGCTTTGTTGCACTGCTGTTGCTCTTTCATCCTCTCCGGGCAGTGTGTCATCTGCTAATTATTCCCTGATGCTTAGCCAGGCCTGCCGTGATGGGGCTGGGGGGCTCTCCCACCTGCCTCTGCCGCAGCACAGCAGCTACAGGGAGTCCGGTGGGATCCAACCCATTGGCCTCGTCTTCTCACCTGGTTTGCATATGCAGCATGTGCTGTTTGCTTGTTGACTGGGAGGATTTGGAAACTACTTGAGGATCTGGAAACTACTTTTCTTTGCACAGGTGATGAGTCCCAGCTGCGCGGACATAAACTTGGATGAGACGAGAACTTAGTTCTTGGCTCCTGAATCTGGAACACCACTGAGTTCTTAGACAACACGAGAGGAGTGAGGGGATCGACAGTCCCCAGACTTTGTTAGGACGGCTCCTAAAGCAGAGCTGGCTCCGTGTCTGGGTGGGTCTGGATGGCCCTGGGTCATGCCTGTCATCCTGGATGGAGGGACAGTGAACGGCACTCCCTTCCACTCCCAGGAGGGTCGCATTTGAACCACATCTGGTGGTTATCCTGCCAACAGGCAGTCATCTGCCTGGGTTTGACTAGGTGAGACATGAAGGAAAAGCAAAAGACTCGCCACTCATCCGTGAGCATGTGATAGTTCCTGACATCCCAGCACTCAGTTCACTCCTGCGCTGGCGAAGCTGCAGGTTTTGACTGTCTGTCCGACAGCTGGATGAAGAAAGTACCTTGTGAACTACTGATGTCCAGCTGTCTACACCATACATGAATCCACCCAGTCTTCAAAGGAATCCAGGGGACATTCTCTTCCCCAATTTACCATTGAGAAGGGATGTGAAGAGGTTTCCCAGTGGTACAGAGTGGCTGGTAAAACAGGGATTTGAACAGACCCGTCTGCTGTGCCATGTGCCACACGCCCCACTGGGACGGGGGCACATGCAAGTCACCATCAGCTGAACCTGTGCAGATCATCACACGGAAGTGAAAACCACTCCTTCCAGCACCGAAGTCATGCAGGGAAACTGGAGGTGGAAGGTGAAGGGACACAGGGGCCAACATCCCAGAGAGGAGAGTCAGTGGAGGGGAGTTAGGTCAGAAGTGGCACTCAGCGTGTGCTCCGGCCCCCACTCTATCTCGGCTCCACCCTGGGTGGGAAGGGACAGGGAAGGGGATGGCAGGGGCTGGTCCCAGACAGGGGACCGAGTGAACCCATGCTGCTGAGTGGGACATGACTGTGGCTTTGGTATCTGACAAGGGACCTTGGGGGGGGGGTTAACAGGGCAAAGTGACCCTGGGTACAAACAGTGGAGCAGGTTCCCCAACTCCAGCACCAGAGGGCCGGAGCATGCGCGTGGGGAGGAAAAGTACTGCACAAAATCAAGTCTGTTAGGAGGGAAGGAGGAAAAACTGATGTTGAAAAAGTGGGTGCTGATGTCAGGAAGGAGAAATTGATCATGGGAAGGGGACATTGATGTTGGGATGGGGACACCAAAGATGGAAGGCCTCATTCTACGAAGTGGTTGCCAGGTCACCCTAAGAGTTCTTGGCTGCAGGCTTTGGGTCATGGCCAACCCCTCAGGGTTTGTGAGTCGTGCCAGCTTGTGGCCAGATGCCTTGGACTAACGGTCACGCCACAGTCAGGCAGAGGTGGTCAGGAGAGAGGCAGTCTCTCCACTCCCTTAGCACTGTGTCGAGTAGGTAATAAAGCACCTTTGCTTCGTGGTGCCATAAACTTCTGATTCCCTGTAGTTACGAGAAAGCAAGGCCTAGTACGGCAGGAATGGCTGGCCCTAGTTTGGGTGGCAATAGCTCTGCGCAGCTGCGCTTGCCACTGGCCACCAACGTGTCCTCCAGGAACTTCGCTTCTCTTCCCAGACTCAGAGAGCAATGGATTTCCTAGTTTGTATATTTTCTTTGAGCCTAACATTCCTTTCCTGCTTCATGTCCCTGCACCTGCTGGCTCCTCCGCTCACTGAGAAGAGGATGTGCCTGAGGGGTAGCCCCTTTGTCTTGCGGGATCACATCTTCACTCTGTGTGTGTCTCTGCAGCTGCCCGCAGTGCCCGAGCCTCTGTGTAAGCTCCCAGCCTCTCCCCTGCCATCTCCCTCTCAGCTGAGCTTTCCCGTGAGCATGGCTCCGGCTATCTCCCGCCTCAAAGGCAAAACCCTGGACGTGGAGGCTCTGGTGCCTCTCTCCCTCTTCCTTGCCTGAGCTTGCCGCGTGGAGTTCGTGAGTCCACACTGCTGTCCGCCGATACCAGCCTGCCCGAGCCACCCCACCTGTCACCTGCCCCTCAGAGTTGAGCTGCTCTCATCCCATTCCTTCCCCAATCTCTTGTTCTTAAATGAATTATGTTTTCAAAATAGATACCGGATCATGTCACTCCGGTGTGCACTCTTCTGCTTTTTGCCATTGCTCTAACAGGAAAACCCAAATCCCTTCCCAACCCTGAAAAGCCCAGGAAGTCTGGGCCTGGCAACCCCTGCCCTGACCTCGGCACCCTCCTGGCCCCTCCCAGCTCCCGTCACAGTGGCTTTTCCCTTCCCTACAGGTGACAGCCCTTTCCCATCCCTGGGCCCTTGTGCCTGCTGTTCCCTAGGCGCGCCTCCCTCTGCGCCCCGCCTTCCCAGCACAGGATCACATTTCCTGCGCATCCCCGTCATACCAGCTCTCACAAGGGAAATAACGCCGCTTTTTTATTTACTTGTCTGTCTTGTCCACTAGAGTGTGCTGCTCTCTTCCCAGCTCCTGGAACTGCGCATGCAACTGCCTGGGTGAGCTGGCGGTCTCACCCTTGAAGCCTTCACCCTTGTCTCTTGCCTCATCTGCTTTGCCTCTTATTTACTTTTTTTAACTTTTTATTTTGAAATAATTTCATCTTCATAAGAAGTTGCAAAACTGCTACAGAGTGTTTTTGTGTTCCCTTCTCTAGCTCTCTCCAAAAATATCTTATATAACCATGGAACAATCAGCAAATACCCAAAATAAGAATATTATATTCGTATGAATGATACTATTAACTAAACTTCAGAGTTTTAGATTTCTTAAGTTTTTACATGCCCTCACACATTCTTTTTATTATTACTATTAATGTTTTTGGTGTATAGTTCTACAAAATTCTATCATGTCATGCAGCAAAGGGTTAACTGAACAGGCCTGGGATTTTTAAATCCTGCACTTTCCAGAGAAAGGAGGGCCCTTGGCTAGCTCCTGGGAGAAAAACTCTGAGCCCTCAGATTATCCTGCCTGATAAGAGTGTGCCTGCATACCTGGGGCCTTGGGCCACCCCAGATGACTTATGCTAACGATGTGATTTATGGTGGGGCCTGGGGCCAGGTGGGATCAATTTGAGGCCTGGAGGTCTAGTGACTGAGTCAGGCCAGTCATGTGGGCTGTCCATGCTCCTGTGGGAGCACCGGACACCAAGGCTCCTGTGCGCGTCCCCACACGGAGATACTTGGTGCGTGTGACAACACATTGTGGCTGGAGCGTTAGCACTGTCCATGTGACTGTTGGGAGAGGACAACCGGAGGTGACCCCTCTCCTGGACTCTGCCCTGCGAGCCTTTTACCTGCGCTGACATTAATCTGTGTCCTTTCGCTGTAATAAACCATAACTGTGAGTATAACAGCTTTCTTGAGTCCTGTGAGAACTTCTTGCAAATCATTCGACCTGGTCTTGGGGTGGTCTTGGGGACCCCCGACACAGAGGCGTAGATTTGTGGAACCACCACCACAGTCAGGACACAAAACCGTTCGGTCTCTCTCACGTCTCCACCAGCCCTAACCCCTGGGCACCACCGACATATTTCCATCAACTGTCATTTTGTAATTTTGAGATTGTTACATCGATGAAACCATAAAATATGTAACTTTTTGAAATGGGTAGTTTTCAGGCAGCATAGGCCTTTGAGGCCTGTCCAAGCTGCTGCACGTATCAGTAATTCCCTCCTGTTGATTGCCGAGGAGTGCTCCATTTTACGGATGTGTCACAGTCTGGCCATCCATTGTCTGTGGAAGAACATATTCGGCTACTATAAATAAAGCTGTTATGAGCATCCACAAACAGATTTTGTGAGAATACAAGTTTTCATTACTCTAGGTTAAATACTCAAGAATGGGATTGCTGCTGGGTCATATGGTAAATGTATATTTAACTTTATAAGAAACTGCCAAACCATCTTCCAAAGGGGCTGTACCATTTGCACTTCCCCAGTCACTGGCAATGCTGAACATCTTTTCATGTGATTATTTTCCACGAGTGCATCCTCTTTGATGAAGTGTCTGTTCAAGTACCTGTCCATTTCCTAATTAGATTGTTTTCTTATTGTTGAATTTAGAGTGCTCTTTACATATATTAGATACAAATCTTTTGTTGGGTATGTGGTTTGCAAATACTTTCTCCCAGTTTGTAGCCTGTCTTTTTGCTCTCTTGATGGTGTCTTTCACAGAGCAAAAGTTTTAAGTTTTGATGAAGCCAATTTTTTTTTTTTTTTTTATGAGACAGAGTCTCACTCTCTTGCCTGGGGCGAGTGCCGTGGCGTCAGCCTAGCTCACAGCAACCTCAAACTCCTGGGCTCGAGCAATCCTACTGTCTCAGCCTCCCGAGTAGCTGGGACTACAGGCATGCGCCACCATACCCGGCTAATTTTTTCTATATATATTTTTAGCTGTCCAATTAATTTCTTTCTATTTTTG
>RJWJ010000692.1:0-165696 GCA_004363605.1 Indri indri | reverse complement strand
TGCTCTTGCTCAGGCTGGTCTCGAACTCCTGAGCTCAGAATGATCCACCCGCCTCGGCTTCCCAGAGTGCTAGGATTACAGGCGTGAGCCACCGCGCCCGGCCAAAGCCAATTTTTTTCTTTTATGGATTGTCCTTTAGGTGCCTTGTCTAAGAGCTCTTTGCATAACTGTAGGTCATAAAGATTTTATTCTATGTTTTTCCCAACCATTTTTACAGTTTTACATTTACATTTGGATCTCCCCTTGTGGGGGTGATCCTTTCCCCCGAAAGTTCAATGAAAGATCAATTTACAATTAAGGCAGATTAACAAGAGAAAGGTTTATTTACCATGTGCATGGGGAGAATCACAGAGTGATTGCCCAGTATCCCAAGGGGATCCAGATATTTTTGTACTTGCCTTTTAGAGGGGAGGGGAGATGAGCAGTATAGGTAATTCTGTTTAGGGGCAATTAAATGGTTGCTAGGGAGGATGAATGTGTGGGGAAACAGGTTGACTTGTAAATGATTCCCTTAGCAAATTAAATTAACCTGAGAGACAGGTATTATACTTAAAATGATTTGGACTAGGTCTGGTTGCATTCTTGATCATTTTCCTGCAATATACTGAGATAACAGGGAGGGGAAGGGAAGTCAATTGGTCTTTTGATTGGTCAGTCCAGTGTATGCAGATAGAGGGAAAGCCCCTTCCAGTGTTTTTTGATCTTGAAAGGCCATTAATTCAAAATATTCTTTATACCAAGAAGTCATATTTTGGAGTGAAATTTCCGGACCTCCTTCACCATCCATTTTGAGATAATTTTTGTACAAGTTGTGAGGTTGCGTGGAGGTTTATTTTTTTAAAAATCTATTAATGTCCAATTGTGCCAACACCGTTTATTCAAAAGGCAATACTTTCTCTATTGATTTTTTTTTTTTTTTGCATCTTTGCTAAAAATTCAGTTGATCATGCTGTATGGGTCTATTTCAAGATTCATTTATTGATCTATGTATCTATTTCTCTGCCAATAGCATTTTGTCTTAATCACTGGAGCTATCTATATAAGTCTTAAAATACTATAGAGTAATTTCTCCATATTTAGTGATCTTCAAGATTATTTTAATTATTCAAAGTTTTACTTTTGCCTTTTGTACAAATTTTGGAATTAGCTTATTTTCATAAGAAAGAAACCCTACTGGAATTTTGATAGGAATTGAATTAAACTGTAGATCAATTTGGAAAGTATTGTCATCTTTACTGATGTGAGTCTTCCAGTCCATGAACACAGCAAGTCTCTCAATTTTATTTAGGTCTTCTTTGACTTCTTTCATCATCAGAGTTTTGTACTTTTTAGCATACAGCCCGCATGCACTCTGTCAGATTTATAACCAAGTATCTCATATTTTATAGCTATTGCAAATTGTATTGTATTTTTAACTTCCAATTAAATTTCCAGTTTCCAATTTGTCATTGCTAGTATATAGAGATATGGTTTATTTTTGTGCTGTCCTTGTATCCTGCCACATTGCTAAACTCACTTATTAGTTCTAAGGGGTTTGAGGGGAGATTACCTTCAGATTTTCTACATTGACAGTCATGTCACTTGCAAATCGAGACTGCTTTCTTTCTAATCTGTATGCCCATGTACTTCCTTTTCTTGCCTTATTTCAGGCTAGGACTTCTAGTACTGTGATGAATAGGAGTGGTAGGAGTGCCCATCCTTGCCTCGTTCCCAACCTCAGAGGAGAGCATGCAATCTTTCAGCATTAAGCACGCTGTTAGCTGCAGGGATGTGTGTGTGTGCACATGCGGTCTTTGTATTAAGCAAGTTCCTTTTCATTCCTAGTTTGCTGACAGTTTTTATCATGAATAGATGTTGAATTTTATTAAATGCTTTTTCTTCATAGATTGATATCATATGGCTTTTGTTCTTTAGTCTGTTAATATGGCAGATTACATTTATTGATTTTTCAATATTGAATCAACTTTGAATTCTTGGAGTAAACCCCATCTGGCTGTGATGTATTATTATTTTTATGTGTTGCTTATGCACATATTTGCCAATATTTTGTTGGGGATTTTTCTATTTCTACTCATGAGGAATATTGGTCTGAAATTTTCTTTTTTATTCTTTGTCTGTTTTTTCTATCAGAGTAATACTTATCTTATAAAATGAGTTAGAAAGTATTACATTATCTTTCGCTTTCTGGATGAGATTATGTAGAATTAGTGTTATTACTTCTTTAAATGTTCGGAAGAATTTACCAGTGAAACTCTCTGGGCCTGATGACTGATTGAGTGGACTGACCGACTAGCTTCCTCCCTCCCTGCCTTCCTTCGTTTTAAACCACAAATCAAATTTCTTTAATAGTTATGGGACTTTTCAGATTATTGAATCCCAGGTGAGTTTTGGTGTCTGTGGGTTTTGAGGAATTGGTCCATTTCATCTAGGTATACAGAGCTGTTCCCAGCATTCCCTTACTATCCTTTTAATGTCTGTGGAATCTGCAGTGATGTCCCTCTTTCACTCCTGACATTAGTGATGTCTTTGTCTTCTCTCTTTTTCTTTGTTAGTCTTTCTAGAGGTGCATCAATTTTATTGATCCTTTCAAAAAACCAGCTTTTGGGTAAATGTCCTCTGTTATTTTTCTGTTTTCAATTTTCTTTATGTCTGCTCTTATATTTGTTATTTCCTTCCTTCTATTTGCTTAGAATTTCTTTTGTTCATCTTTTTCTTGTTCCTTGTGGTGAAAGCTTAGATTATTAATTTGAGAATTTTCTTCTTTCCTAATATTAGCATCTATTAATAGTATTACAAATGTCCTTCTAGGCACTGTTTTAGCTGTATCCCACAGATTTTTTCCATGTTACAATTTTATTTTCATTCAGTTCAATGTATTTTTCAATATCCTTTGAGAGTTTCTCTCCAAATCATGAATTATTTAAAAGTATGTCATTTAATTTCCAAGTATTTGGGGGTTTTCCTGTCATCTTTCTGTCACTAATTTCTAGCTCAATTCCTTTCTGGTCAGAGAACATACTTTATATAATTTTGATTCTTTTAAATGAGTTAAATTTGTCTTATGGACCAGGATATGGTCTACTTAAATGAATGTTCCATGTATGCTTTAAAAGAATGTGTATTCCACTGGTATTGGGTGAAGTTTTATAAATGTTAATTAGATCCCATTGGTTGGTGGTTATTCAGTTCTTCTATAGCCTTGATGATTTTCCGACTAGTTTCCTTGGAAACTTGTTTCTGCATTGACTTATTTCATTTAGGATAATGTTCTCTGGGTTCACCCCTGTTGTTGCAGATGGCAGGTTTTTTATCTTTTTAAGGCTGAATAGTATTCCTGTGTGTGTGTGTGCGTGTGTGTGTGTATCACATTTTCTTTATCCATTCTTCTATTGATGAACATTTAGGTTATTTTCACATTTTAACTATTATAAATAATGTTAAAATGAACATGGGCTGCAGTTTATCTCTTCAAGAACCTGATTTTATTTCCTTTGGATATATACCTAGAGGTAGGGTTGCTGGATCATATTATAGTTCTATTTTTAATTTTTTGAGGAACCTCCATAGTGTTTTCCATAATGATTATTTAGGATGTTTAGTGGTATCATACTAGTTTTAGAATTGTTTTTTTCAATTTTTGCAAGAATGCACGTCTCCTCTCCATTGTCCCTGGCGCTGATACATCAGATGTGTATGTGTGTGGGATATACTGTGTCTTTGCTGATGTTCATTAGTGTTGGTGGGAATGGTCAACAGAACTCTTCCGCCATCTCTGCCACCCCTAGTGGTGAAGAGGAGGGATGCTACCCTTGTGTTTGTGTGGGGGGTGGAGTGGGATGGTTAATAACCCACAGAGTCTCCATAGGCCCGTGTGGGTGGGAAAGGATGCAACTTCTTTCATGGTGTTTGCCTTGAGTTGGGCAGATATAGTCTATGTGGTTCCATCCTGTGAGGCTATCCTCTTTCCAGCCTTTGGCTAGACATAGTAGGATTTCTTGGTGTTTTTTTTTTTCTTTTTTTCTTGTCTGTATCTATTGGTGATTCTGGGTCATAGGCTAGTGCAGGACCCAGGTCAAGATATATAGGAATTCACCATCAGGTTCTACTTGGAGTCTTCAGGTGCCTAGTCAGTCTCTTTTCTCACCTTTCAGAGTCTTCTAATAACTGCTCCATCTAGGGTTTTCAGTTATAATTAGCAGGAAGAATAGGGTGGCACAGCGCACGATCTATCTGTGCGTCCTCAGCAGCGGTTTAATCAATCTCCGACTTCCACTCGAAGCGGTACCCCAAATGTTTCCATAAGCTGGTGTGAACCCTGGGCACGAGGCAGCCCTGCCAGGAAGCCGTGCCACAGTGCGGCCCCAAGTCCCGCCGCTTCGGCGTCGAAGGGAACTTTCTGGCGGGCGAATACGGGCGAACTCCAAGCCAGGAGTCCAGCACCCGCGCCTGCGGGTCAGAGGCCGGCTGAGCTTCTCTGCACCTCTTTCTCCCCCGGGCAGGGTTCTGACGCCCCCCGCTCAAGTCTGGGAAGGGCTGGCCTTGGGAACACCTTCCCCAGCTGGTGTCACCTCTCTGGTTACTTCCTCCTCAGGAAGGCCTCTGCCCAGGCTGCCATGCGCGCCTCGGCCCTCCGAGCGCTCGCCTGTGGCCACGCGTTGACCCCCGAGGCCTGTCCACGCCGGTCCGGCCGGCCTCGCCTCTGCTGCCCTGGCGAGCCCCGTGGCGGACCAGCGTGCCCCCCGGGAGACCGTGGCAGGTCCCGTGACGCTCCACCCACTCTCGCCTCCACCCGGGAGAAAGCCGTGGGCCCGGTGTGTCGTCGGACCCTCTGCCCCAGCTGTGCCCGCGAGGAGCGTCCGGTGCGCACACAGCCCTGCCCGCGCCACCTCCGGCAGGCGCCGGGGGACAAAGTTGACAGGAGCCTGTCTTCTGAATGTGTACCCCGAGGCCTGGCAGGTACTTAAGTGCTGCCACCAACTCTTTGTGACCTGGAGTGAGTCACTGCACTCTGGGTCCTTTCTTCTGCGGAAACCTCAGACCCTCAGCGCTGCTGCCTGGCGACTCTGCCTCTCTCTCTTCGCGGTAAGCAGTCTCTGGGGGCGGGGGGCACTCCCACCGGCCCTGGTTCTCCAGCCATTTGCTTCTCGTGGCCTTGGACTTTGGGGCCCGTGACCCTGCCAGTAGGGTCTTCTAGGCAGGACTCATGATGGGCCCAGCCAAAATTCTAACTCTGGATCCGCCCAGGTAGCATGAATCCTGCCCTAGGACGCCCTACCCCCTCCCTGGTCGAGGGTGGCTCATTTCTTCGCAAGCACAATGGGAACTTGCCTTCCTCCAGCCCCACAGCCCCGCCACTGCCCCCGCCTGTCGTGCAGACGTCCGGGACCGGACCGGAATGAGACCTGCCAGTGCCCTTCTGCGAGGTACCTTGACGTTCCCCACGTGGAGAGTGGTGTCTGTGTTTCCTCCCCCAAGTCCAGACAGGAAAGTGAATCATGTGACATCGGAGGTTAGGTCATGAAAAGTGACTGAGCTTCCACTTGGTTCTCTTGGAGCTGCAAGCTGCCAGGTAAGAAGTCCAAGGCTGCCACGCTGTGAGGGAGCCCCGGCCGCACGGAGAAGCCGCATGTACTCGAAATATCTGACCTCAGCCATGACAGTCACCGCCAGCTTTCTGGTCCTCCCAGTTGAGGCCCCAGAAATGGTTGATGAAGCCACCTAACTGTGTCCGTTCTGAAGAGCCTGCAAAATAGGTAAGCATAATAAAAATCATTTTCTAAGACACTAAATGTTGGGATAATTGGCTGCACAGCAATAGAGAATTGCTGTATTAATACTGGCCACGTGTATGTCAGTTACCCCGACTGTCCCTCCTGAGCTCAGGTTCCCCAGAGGTCTGGGGCCCTGGCCCATGGGAACTGGCCACAAAGTTTCTAAGTTTTAATAATTTCAGTCTTTTCCTTTTATTTCCTCAATCCTAGGGGTTGTAGCTGTTTCTTGCAACATTTGTGGTGCCTCAGAGTTTTGTTGGTTTGTTTGTTTGTTTTGACATTTCAGTTACCTAGCAAATAATTTTTTTGCTTATTTACCAGTTCTGTATCTTAAATTGTCTCTATTTAAATACCTGCTACAGTTTCTGTCTCCTGACTGGACTTTGGCTGATATTAACAATAGGTAGATGCAATTTGTTATGCTGGTAAAGAAGACCTGGGTTTTAATTTCATTAGTTTAACAAAACAATCTCAGACATACACAGAAGTTGTAAGCACAATACGAATGAACTATTTTATTTTCCTAAACCATTTGAGAATACGTTGCTGATCTGATGCCCATGACACCTGAATACTTAAGTGTATATTTCTTACAGACAAGGATATTCTCCTACATAACCAGAACACAGCCATCAGTCAGGAAATTAACAATGATACTCTACAAGCTCCCAGTGCACAAACTCATTGACATTTCACCCATTGTACAAATGGTGTCCCTTACTGCAAAAGGATCCAGTCCAGGACATGTGTCACATGACTCTGTAGTCTTGGTTAATCTGGAATAATTCCTCCTTCCTTGTCTTTCTTTGATTTTCATGACCCGGATACTTCTGAAGATTACATGTAAGTTACTTTGTGAAATGTCCATCACTTTGGATTTGTCTGATTTTTCTTCATCTGATTCAGGCTCTGCATTTTGGGAAGAATACCACAGCAGAGGTGCTGTGTCCTCACTGCACACTCAGGGGTGCCCATGATTTGATTTGTCCTTGTAATGTTCACTTGAATCTCTGGACTCAGCTGCTGCCTGCCAGACTGCTTCACCATGAAGGTATTTTTCTCTTTTTTAATTAGTATTTGAGGGGAACGACGGAAATATCCTATTCCTTAATATTCAATGTATTTATGTATTTATTTATTTTTTGAGACAGGGTCTTGCTCTATTCCCCAGGCTAGAGAGCGGTGGTGCCATCATAGCTCGCTGCAACCTCAAATGCCTGGGCTCAAGCAATCCTATCTCAAGCTCTTAAGTAGCTGGGACTACAGGCACATGCCATCATGCTCAGCTATTTTTATTTTTTATAGAGACAGGGTGTCGCTATGTTGCTCAGGCTGGTCTCAAACTCCTGGCCTCAAGCAATCCTCTCACCATGACCTTCCAAAGTGCTGGGATTACAAGCTTAAACTACTGCGCCCAGCCAATTTATTTATTTGTATATTTATTTCTATCACTATGGACTTGGAGTTTCCTCTCTGATTCAATGGATTATAATCTGTTTTTATCAGTATTTATTTGGATTATTAAATTGCTCTAGACTTGGTGAACAGGAGCCCCTTAGAGGATCCAGTCCAGGACATGCGTCGCATGACTCTGTAGTCTCCAAACTGGCTTCTGTGGCCTTTTGTTAGGTTTCATTATCCTCTGATCACTTCATCCCTTCCTGATGGCACAAGATATTTCAGGCTCCTCTTGTTCTTTCCCTGCCTTAGCACTGGAATCAGCTCTCTCTCCAAAGAGCCCAGTGCTCTTTCATTGGAGAATGGTATTTACACACCAAGATGTGGGTCCCAGATGTGCTTATTGCTTTTAGGGTGTTGCCTCTTCCAGACTCTTTCAGAGGAGAGAGCTAAGGGGTATATGTATATATGCATTTAATATTTATACTTTTTTCTATGTATGTATGTACGTGTGTATCAATCTACCTACCCCTCTATTGAAAAGCATAAATTTGTCCTGATATTTCCATTGCCAATGTGAATCTAGAAGGTTAATTCTAATTTTATTCCTCTGTATTAACTCCTTTCTCTGACAGTTGGTGGATTCCATTATCTTTAGCACACTTGTTTTATCAGTTCCGCTGTATATAGCCAACCTCCCATTGCCACTTCCACCTCCTACGCCAGAAGGACACCCTCACCCCACAAAGGTCACCCACAATGTTAGTTTTCTAGAGCTGCCATTACAAAGTACCACAGACTGGGTGACTAAAACAACAGAAATTTATTTTGTCACAGTTCTAGAGGCCAGAAGTCTGAGATCCAGGTGTCAGCAGGGGTGGGTTTTTCTGAGGCCTTTCTCCTTGGCTTGTAAATGGCTGTCTTCTCCCTATTTTCTCATTATGCTATGGCTTAACTGTGTCCCCTCCAAAATTCAAGTACTGCCAATGTGATAGTGTTAAGAGGCGGTGCCTGTAAAAGGTAATGAGGACTACCCACTTATGAATGGGATTAATGCCCTTATAAAGAGGTTTCACAGTGCTCAGCTGGCCCTCTGCCTTCCGCTATGTGAGGACACAGCGTTCTTCCCCTCTGGAGGACACAGTGTTCACGGTGCCATCTTTAGTGTCACCAGACACTGAAACTGCTAGTGCCTTGATCTTGTACTTCCCTGCCTCCAGAACATTGACAAAATTATTAATAATTTATAACAATTACCCAGTCTGTGGCATTTTGTTAGAGCAACACAAAACAGACTAAGACACGCGGTCTTCCTTCTGTGTATGTCTGTCCTAATTTACTCTTCTTATAAAGATACTGGATTAGGGCCACCCCATGACATCATTTTGACTTAATTACCTCTTTAAAGACCTTATTTCTAAATACAGTCACATTCTAAAGTGCTAGGGGTTATGACTTTGACATATAAATTTGGGGAGCACAATTTGGCCCATAACACCCCCCTCCCACATAGGCACTCATCCTGACTGTGCCCCGACTTCCTGCACCAGTCCCTCTCCCCTGCTGCCAGCCCCGTGGGCCACCTCCTCACCCTCCCTGGGCTCCTCCACCCACTCTGGGCTGGTCCCATGTGGGTACTGCCCACACTGCTGACTCTTGGGCTCCTGGCACCAGGCTCCCCACCCCTATAGATGCCCTTCTAACCCCACTTGAGCCCCAGTACCCACTCTGAGCCACTTGTTCACCCATTCTGAGCAAGTGCTGATGGTGCCTTGCTGGGTGCCACCTGTTGACTTCAGGTCTGGATTGTTCAGGAAGGGAAGGAAAGAAAGGGAGGAGGAAAAGCAGGTGTTGTGTCAGAAGCTGGGGTAGTCCAGAGGTACATTTGGGGTGAGACATTGGGGGTGCATGATATTTGTTTGGGATCAATATCTGTGGGAGGAAGGGGGAGAGAAAATTCGGGCGGAGGAAGCAGGTGAGCTGGGATGCAGGTCAGTCCTACAGATCTGGTATGGGTCCCATCAGGGTCCCAGGTCTGTCTTCATTCCCTGTCCCACTTGGTCAGGGGACCGGGACTACCCAGCAAGGGTGTCTCAGTCTGTTTTGAACACAAAAACACACTATAAAGGCTGGGTGCTTTATAACAAAAAGAGGTTTATAGGCTCACAGCTCTGCAGGCTGTATGAGAAGCCTGGCACCAGCATCTGCTCCTAGTGAGGGCTTCAGGGAGCTTCCAATCAAAGTGGAAGGTGATGGAGGAGCAGGTGTCACGTGGCGAGAGAAGAAGCAATGGGGCTCCTTTAAACAATCACCTCTCACGTGAACTAATAGAGGGAGAACTCACTCATTACCATGGGGAGGGCACCAAGCCATTCATGAGGGATCTGCACCATGACCAAAACACCTTTCAGCAGGCCCCACCTCCAATATTGGGGATTAAATTTCAACATGAGATTTGGAGGGGCCAAATATCCCAACTGTATCAAAGGGTGTGACCATGGGCCAGGTGAGGCAGACCCCAAGGCTAACCCTGAGGGAGCTGGCAGCTGGAGCAGGTTGCAACCACACTCCCTGCAGGTAGGCAGCAAGTCCTTCTTGGAGGGAGATTTTGGTGATTCAACTCCAGGTCTACAATATTTTGGTTTTAGTAAATGGTTTCTGTTAATTTTCTGTAGCTTCTTGATGGAAATTTTAAAATGCAGTACTTCTCTTCAGCAGGTAAAAATCAATGCAATAATGGTGAGTAGTTAACCCTCTTGCATATTGTAATTATAAACTCTGGAAACAGCATCAAAAACAAGTATGCAAAGGCAAGAAAAAATTGCAGTAGAGTCAACCTTGAATCAGGGGACCTGCAGTGGGTGGGATCAGTACTTAACTGGCGTTTTCCTTGAAGGCACTTCCAGTGTGCAGGGCAAGCGTTGCCGGGACTCAAACAGACTGGTCTCATCGGCTCGAGGTGTTCAGGTGCCGGAGGACTGAGTCAGGAGGTGTCAAAACAGCTGGAATCAGGCAGCTACAAGGCCTCAAATCTGCATATAAACTCCCCTCAATTATGCATGCATGGGGGGCCCTCCAAAGGGACCAGCAGAGAGCAATGTCTGGAAGGCTGAATGAGCAGGGCAGCCTGTCTCTGCTGCAGCCAAGACAGAGCGTAGGGCTTGAGTCCCACCTAGTTTGAGGGGCTTTCCACCGAAACCCCGGAAGAGTTATGTCTTGTCATAAATACCACACTCTAGACCAAGAGGATTTGTCCTAAGAATAAGGGCAAAATCAGAACAGACCTGCCCTAACAACATATAAAACCAAATTACATAGAGAAACAAACTGATTTAGTCATGCAATGGAATACTACTCAAGAAAGAAAAAAAAAGAATAAACTACCAGACACACAACAATATGCATGAATATCGAAAATATTTTTTAAAAAGCCAGACGTGAAAGAGTATTAACTATATGTTTCCCTCAATATGAAGATCAAGAACAGACAATCCTAAGCTATGATAGCAATCAGAGCAGTATGCAGTGTTGCCCACATGAGGCAGAGAATGACTTAAGTGGGCTCAGGGAAATTTGGGGCATGTCGGAAAGATTTTGTATCTTCGATGTGGTGGTGGTTAAGGGGTGTACACATTAGTCAAAACTTATGAAATTATACACTAATGTGTATATATCTGTAAAAGATCAACTCAAACCCTAATAAAGATTTCCTTTGCTTCCCCCATGTGGTAGTTACAGAATATAGTGGCTTTACTTACTATGTAAGTAAAGTTCTTATAATACAGTTGGTGTTGCAGAGGAACAGAGAATAAGTGAAAGAAAATCATCTCTTACTAATGACAATGCTAAGCTATTGTTTCTCTTTTTGTCTGGATCCATTAAGTCACAACTTTAAAAATAGAATTTTGGGGATATTTGTATGATACTGGAAAATATCCTTTCAATAGTTTATCGTGGGCTGGGCATGGTAGCTCACACCTGTAATTCTTGCACTCTGGGAGGCTGAGGCGGGAGGATCATTTGAGGTCAGGAGTTGGAGGTTGCTGTGAGCTAGGCTGACACCACAGCACTCTAGCCTGGGCGACAAAGTGAGACTCTGTCTCAAAAAAAAAAAAAAAAAAAATTTATCATGTAAGTAGAGTACTAACCAGAAGGATTCTTATAAAACTACTTTAAAAAAAATCTCCTAATGCTTCTTTCTCCCGGATTTTGGAGCAGTGGAAAAAGCGAAGGTTAAGAACCAAGGCAATTCCTCTTTTCCAAGGTCCATGGCTTTATGTTCTAGTTTTCTGCAGATTACTCAGATCACATTTTTTGGCCTACTTTGCCTGAGTATAGACATCTATCTACACCTAACTTCTGCTTGATAACTTCACTTCAATGTCTGATAAACATCTGAGACCCAAATGTAAACCCTAACTCTTATTCCTACACATCCACTTACACCATGCCATGGGGGAAAAACAAACACAGAAACCTTTCTCTCCCCTAGAAATCACTTTCCACCATGTTTACATGCCCACAGCAAGGATTCATCCCTGTCTTCTCTTCCCTCATCTTCCACATCTACTCCTTCGTGTTCCATGTTTGGTATACCCCGATTCCTTCCATTTCTAGCCAGTGCCATCGACACCCTCTAACTCTAAGGTACCATCTTCCGTCTTTTCCCAGCAGTCCCCTGGCAGCTTGTCTTCGCTGGGTCTGTCCCCCTGTGGCAGAGTGATCTTTTAGAAGTAGAAGTTATATTGGGTCACTTTCCTGCCTATATTACTCCAGGGTGCTCCGCTTGCACTTAGAATAAAATGTAGATTCCTTGCCATGGCCTAGAAGGCTCTGAATGGTCAAGCCCCTCTCTGTCCCTAGGCACATCTTTACCCCTCTCATGCTGCTCATCACGTTCCAGCCACTTTGGCTTTCTCTGCATCCTAGAACATGCCCAGTGCATGCCCTACCTGCCTGCTACAAGGATGGTACCTTCGCACTCTTCCACCCAGCTCACGCCCACCTTCTCTGTTGGATCACCCTGAATATTTCCTACAGAACACTTGGCCTGTGAACATGATGAGTATCTAAATGTGTGTGCTCATGCAGATAGGCACACACACGCTATATACATGTATATTTTATATACACATATGCATAAACATACATACATATGTTCACTTTTTATAGCCTTGCTTCCTTCATTAGAAGGTGAGATCCTCAAGGGGAGTGACCAAGACTGTCCTATTCTCTTATTTTTTCCATACCTCCAGCACCAATTATGGTGCCTGATATGTAGACAGTGGTCAATAATTACTTACGAGTAAATAAAATAATGTGGTACCTACCATCAAGACGGTCACAGCATGCTGGAACACCCCTAAACATATCAGCTATGCTAACTTTTGGGTTTTCACCCTCATATTTGACTTTCTGCATATATAATATTTTACATAGATTAAATAATTGAGAATATATAATCTTGGGCTTCTGAAAGAATGTTATAATGAATACCTTTCAACAGCTCTATAAAATTTCAGTCTTTATAATTGTGTTTTTAAATGATTGCATAATAGTTTACATACTGGAGGTAACACCATTTACATTTGGATATTTATAGTGTTTCTAATACAGCAAGTTACTTACCTCTGTCATACACCATTTCCTCACCCACAAGATGGGTTAATTCCTACTTTAAAGCATTGCTTTGAGGATTAAATATGGCATTGCATGTAAAGCCATTAGTAGAATGCCTGGCATATAAGAAAGTGCTCAATATAGATTGTTAAAATTATTGTTAATACTATTCTATTGTCATTATACTATACGACACTAAAGTTCATGCCTATGTTTTTTATTTTTATTCACTCTGACAATCACTGCCTTTTAATTGCTATGTTTATTCCATTAACATTTAATGTAATTATTGGTGTGGTTAGATTTAAGTCTATTATTTTACTATTTGTTTCTGTTTGTGCTCTATGTTTTTTGTTTTCTGTTCTTTTATAATTTATTTTGAAGTAATTAAAAGCTATTTAAAATACCATTTTAATTTCTCTACTTACATTTTAGGTATATGTTTTTGTATTTTTAATAACATACATTCATACATTCTTAATTTTTATAGTTTATTTACAGTTAATATTGTACCACTTCATATAAAATGTAAGAAATGGCACGTTTGTCCCTGCCCCTGTCCTTTATGCTATAGTTGCCATACATATTATATCTACATATATTATTATAACTCCAAAATAAAGTGTTATAAATTTTGCATGAAATAGAATATGTATTTTAAAATGGAAAGTTGGTCTTTTATATTTACCCACATAGTTATCACTTCTGGTGCTCTTTCTTCTTCCCTGAAGATTGAGTTTCTATCTGGTGTTCTTTTCATTCAACTTGAAGAGTTCTTTACAAATTTTTTTTTGTAGTAAATGTTTGCTGGTGATGTATTATCTCAGTTTTTTTTTAAAATCTGAAAATAATATCTGAAAAAATTATCTTTACTTTTGCTGGATATAGAATTCTGAGTTGGTGGTTTCCTTTTAGCACTTAAAGATATTGTTCTGTTTTCTTCTGGTCATCATTACTTCTGATGAAAAGTGAGAAATTTTAAAAATTCTTTAGCATTTTATTTTTACATTTGGTTTATGGCAGGTGCCACTAGGTGCAGTTTCTTTGTGTTTTTTCTGCTTGTGTGCTCTACTGAGTTTTATGAATCTGCAAATTCACATTTCAACAAATTTGGGAAATTCCCAGCTGTTATTTTGTCACATACATTTATCCCCCACTGTCTCCTTCCTCCCCTGCTGGGACTCCAATTACACATGTGTAAGACTTTTTAATATCTTCTTACAGGCAATCAAAGGTCTGTTTATTTTTTTAAATCTGTTCATCTTTCAATCTTCAGATTGAATAATTTCAATTAATCTTC
The DNA here is from genome assembly GCA_004363605.1 of Indri indri. Taxonomy (NCBI): domain Eukaryota; kingdom Metazoa; phylum Chordata; class Mammalia; order Primates; family Indriidae; genus Indri; species Indri indri. The sequence continues at coordinate 151,608 of RJWJ010000692.1, read as the reverse complement.
AAGTTCACTTTCTTCAGTTATCTCCAATTTATTATTTAATTATTATTTGTATTATCGTAGCTATTATAATGTATTTTTCAGCTGTAGAATGCCACATGATTCTTTTTTTTATTGTTTGTTATTATAGGGGTACAGATGTTTAGGTTACGTATGTTGCCCTTGCCCCCCTCTTGCCCCCAAGTCCCAGTTTCAAGCGTGTCCATCTCTCGGAGGGTGCGCATTGCACTCTTTGTGTATGCTTGTATCCGTCCCCTCCTCCCCCTTGCCCCTCCCTCTTCCCCCTCCCCCCCACCCGACATCCAATAGATGTTATTCTTATATGTGCACTTATGTGTTGTTCAGTTACTACCAATTTGATGGTGAGTACATGTGGTGCTTGTTTTTCTATTCTTGGGATACTTCACTTAGTAGAATGCGTTCCAGCTCTATCCAGGAGTATACAAGAGGTGCTATATCACCATTGTTTCTTAAAGCTGAATAGTACTCCATGGTGTACATATACCACATTTTATTAATCCATTCATGTATTGATGGACACTTGGGTTGTTTCCACATCTTTGCAATTGTGAATTGTGCTGCTATAAACATTCAGGTGCAGGTGTCTTTCTTATAGAGTATCATTTGATCTTTTGGGTAGATGCCCAGTAATGGGATTGCTGGATCGAATGGTACTTCTAATTGTATCTCTAATGGCCCAAAAACATATGAAAAAGTGCTCAACATCTGTAATCATCAGGGAAATGCAAATCGAAACCACAATGAGATATCACTTATCTCCAGTGAGACTGGCCTTTATCAAAAAGTCCCAAAACAATAAATGCTGGCATGGATGCAGAGAGATAGGAACACTCATACACTGCTGGTGGGACTGCAACTAGTGCAATCTCTGTGGAAAGCAATATGGAGATACCTTAAAGAGACACATGATTCTTTTTGATATTTCTACTTTACTGCAGGGAAGAATTTTCATTCATTGCATGCAGTCATATTCTTGAGCATAGTTATAATTGCTTTATATTCCTTGTTTGTTACTTCTGACATCTGGCTAACATGGGATATATCTTCATTGATTGTCTTTTCTTTTAAATCAGTGTTGTCACATTTTCCTTTTTCTTCTATGTCCAGTAATTTTGGATTTTATGGATATTTATGGACTTTATGAATGATATGTTGTTGAGACTCTGGATTCTCCATTCCTCCAAAGAGTATTGATTTTTATTCGTTTCTTTTAGTAGGCATTTAACTTGGCTGAATTTAAATTTTACACTCTGAAATCTCAATTCAGTTCCCCAGATTTAGCTAGGTTTCTTGGAATCTGCTTTACACACAAGTTATTCAGAAGTAAACCAGAGATTTTGGCACAGTTTGTAAACAGAATTTGGGTTCTCTCTATGTAACTTTCCCCTTTCTTTGATTTCTCCCCTCACATTCTAGCTTCTTGGTTGCTGAAGTCTGTCTTCTCATTTTGCAAGCTTCTAAAACTGCAGATGTTTTTGTCAGAGTTTTATCCACTCTGTGTCATACATTAAGGGCTGCACTCAGGCTAAGAACCACAACATAACAGAACACCCAATGCTATTTCCTTCCTCCGAGTGTCTACCTTCCTCCAGCATCTGCCTGCTCCAGATCATTCTCCAGGATCTTCAGGTAGTTGCTTTTATCTTTTGTATCAAGTTTATGTTATATTCAGGTTGTTATTTGCAGGAGGGTTGGTCTGATAAAAACAACTTGACTCGGCCGGGCGCGGTGGCTCACGCCTGTAATCCCAGCACTCCGGAAGGCCAAGGCGGGCGGATTGTTTGAGCTCAAGAGTTCGAAACCAGCCTGAGCAATGAGCAAGACCCCGTCTCTACTAAAAATACAAAGAAATTAATCGGACAACTAAAAATATATAGAAAAAATTAGCTGGGCATGGTGGCGCATGCCTGTAGTCCCAGCTACTCGGGAGGCTGAAGCAGAAGGATCGCTTGAGCCCGGGAGTCTGAGGTTGCTGTGAGCTAGGCTGATGCCACGGCACTCTAGCCTGGGCAAAAGAGTAAGACTCTGTCTCAAAAAAAAAAAAAACAAAAAAGCAAAAAAACAAAAAAAACATCTTGACTCTTCCCAGAAGCTAAAACACTCTACATTTTTTTTAATAGTTTTGAATTGCTGTCCATTTGAATGGGAACTCTTTGTTCTCTCATGCCCAAATAATAAAGAGTAAACAGAGAGTATATGAATTCTCCCAGTTCCTTCAGCTTCTTCTTGATCATGGGTTTTCTACCTTTGATCAAAAAAAAGCCTTTCTTCATGTGAGGCTGATTCGTCAGCATTTAGTGGAGGAAACTCAAAGAGTTTTGGGCCACAAGGGATTTAATATATGGAATTAAAATCTTATAAAATTGTGAGAAGGGCTGGAGTAGCAAACCTTAGTATGGGTCTTTAGAAATTATTCCCAAATATCACAAAACTGACTTGCTGGTGGGAAATGCTGTAACAATAATAAGGAATGCAGGACAATGGGTTGTCACCACTATAAATGCTAACCCTAACCCTAATCCTGTGATAACTGCAACCCAAAGGTCAGGCAACTGGAATCAGGAAGCTCTTGTTGCCTCTGTTTGCCACAAACATCTCTCAACATCCATGTGTCTGGTAATTAAATGCTGGAATGATAATTTTGGTCCCAGCCATAGCTGCAACAGCCTCTCAGCATTCACAAAGCTAGAGACTGGCCATTAGGCCTCAGCTGCAGAGATTCCCTGTCTCTACAACCTTGCTTGCCAGCGGAAAATTTGCAAAGCACAAGAAGATAACCTCCACCTGTTTTCACTTCCACATTTTTTTGAGTACATAATTAGAATAGCATAATTTACATCCATAATCTTAGCATTAAGGTAGTCTGGGAAATTTAATTTTTAGATTTTCGGCTTCTGCAGTACAGGAAATCACACCAGGGGTGAAAACACTTATAAGTGTTAGTTAATTAACTATGGAGGCTGCCATCCAGTTACACCACTCTCTGTCCCACCTTATAGCTGTCACTCACCTTTGGGCTGCTCCTCTGCATGTATTGAGAACTTTGTCGATTGGCTCCCCCTTAAGTCCAGCTCCTGTCATCTTTTATCTAAATGAGCAAACTCTTATCTTAGCAATATGTGGTGGATTAAAGATGAGTACAAATTCTTTGACATCCTTCCCATCAAAAAGTGGGATCTGTTTCCCCTCTCCTTGAATCTGGACTGTCCGTGACTGTTCTGACCAATCGAGTGTGGAGTAAATACTGTCATGCCAGTTCCAGGACTCAGCTCTAAGAGGACTGGCAGATTCTGCCTCGCTCGGAGAGTCCTGAGCTACCACAGCAGACGAACTTGCTGGAGAGTCTGAGACTATGTGGAGTGGAAGAGGAGCCCAGCTGAGCCCAGCCATCCCCAACAAGGCAGCAGGCGAGTGAGATAAGCTATCTTGAGCTCCCCAGGCCAGTCCAGCAACCAGCTGAACATGGCCAACTGACTGACACGTGGAACAGAGGAATTGCCCAGTTTAATCCTGCTTACATTCTCAACCCAGGAAATTGTGAAATATCATAAAACGGTTGTGATTTTAAGCCACTAAATTTTTAAGTAACAATCTACTTGTTAGATTGGTCTTCACCTCCATCTGGACTCTAATTCCACACCTTTGACCCTGTCTGAACTGCTTCAGCACTGAACTTTTCTGCTCACAGTCTGCAAGCATCTCTCCATCCTGCTTTTCCTCTGATTTACTCCCACTACACCAGAATTCAATATCCTGGGAACTTCATGACCTTAAACTCCTCAAGTTTATTTCAGTCCATCAACTGACTCCTGGCTCTGATTCACTTCTTTTCTGTCCTGTTCAGGCCACATAATCTATCATATCAATACTCTCATGTCAACCTTCTGTGACCAATCCCTGCCTCCAGCCTGCAAATTTATTCACCTCTTCCACTTTCACACATAGGAAGCTAGAAGTCACTTGAGTCTTTGTTCTTTGGTTTCCTGCATCAGGTCCCTACAATGTCATTTAAAAGATAATACATACCTGTTCTGTTAAGTAGAAATACAGATGTTGTCAGGTAATTGAAAAGATACAAGGAAAACTTGTGTCATGGAAGTAGCAACCGCAGGAATCAGCTACCAGCCATAGAACTGGGGAAACAAAGGAAGGAAGTTGGACTTATTAAATCTTCGAATCTCAGAGGAGGGGCCACGTGGGCCCGGGACCTGGATCTCTGAAGAGAAGTCACTGGCCAGCTGGTGTTGAAATTTCTGAATTGTGTGTATGTGAGGATGAGGGTGAGGCTGGTTTTAAGAATGTTGGAAAAACATCAATCAGAAACAAATTCCTTACTGTGGAACAAATTACTCTGCCAGGATGAAGAAGCAGAAAATTCTTTCTTTCGCCTCCAATCTCACATATCCCTTTATGCTTTCTACTAATGGAACATAAATGTGATTTGCAGAGTTCCTACCCCAGCATCATATAACTGAATGTAGAAGGATGAGTTTGAAGCTGGGAGAACAGCCTAACAGATAGTATTATACGGTAGGGTTGAGTAAAGACCTTATAGCCAAATTTTGGTTTTGAACTCAAGATGGAGAATCCTAAAATTATTTTATTATGTTAGATGACTTTAACCCAATTATGACTATTATAACTCATATACGTGATCTATTTCTTCAATTTTATTTTGTTTCCTATTTATTTTACTTTATTTTAAAATTTTCTTCCTTTTCTTTCATATGCTAAATTGATAAAATATCCTTATAAAAATTATTTTCTTCAGTGACTTGTAAATTAGATAGTTTACTTCTATTACACTGTATTACCCATAAATTAAAATAGCAAAGACAACTACTTATTTGAAACTGTATTTCTTTTTCAATGGTAAAAATAAAATTGGATAGGATGTCAATTCCTAACAAAGAACACAGTGCTCTGTTTTAAAGAAATTAAGGCACCTTGAGAAAAACATGTATTCTAGTCTGGGAGTGTATGTCCTATCTTTCTCACTTTGACACTCGAGGATCCTACAGTCTAGATGTAGGATCCTTTTCTGCTCACCTAACACAAAGCCTGCCAGTCCATTTGCCCTGTTGTGCCCAACCCTGTCCAGAGCATCCAGCAAGAATTCCCACTCAGTGGTGAGATGTATGGAAAACAGGCTAATGTTTATAACATCAGAGGACACTATACCAGCCACCCTCATCTTCTGCCTTAACTACAAATTAGAAACTAAAACCAACTGGCATATAAGGAGAAACCAAAAAAAGCCCAACAGACACAAAAGGGATAAAACTTCTTATCTTGATAAGCAACAGAAAAAATGACAGTGAACAAAAAAGAATCAGAAGAAAACATTTAAAAATCCTTAATTAACAAATTTAAAGAGATTTAGAAAATATTACATCTAGATAACAGGTACAATATGTTACAAAAATGTGACAAAAAACTGAAAGACCTTTAATGAAATAAATCTATGATTTCTGAAAAATTTCAACAGGACTGGAAAATCAAATAATATCCCTACACTAAGAGCCAAAATAAGGAAAATATTAGAGAACAAAAAAAGATAGAGAAATCAATTCAATAGGACTTTCAGAAATAGTGAACAGAGAAAATTAAGAGAACAAAATTATATTTTTTTAAGAATTGCAGGGAATTCCTAGGGCTGAAGGGCACGGGTCTCCAGACTGAAAGGGCATGTCAGTACCTCAGTGCAGCGAATGGGAAAGGAGCCTATCTTGGACACATCTTCAATAAATGTACTAGCACCAAGGAAAAAAAGATGTTTTTAGAAACTCTCAAAGAAAAGTTAAAAAAGAAAAAAAAGGCCTTCTTTCAAGGGATGAAATCAAGATTGGTATCAGACTTCTTAAAATGAAGAAACACAGTCAATGTTTATTACAACACAATTCATAATTGCCAAGATGTGGAATCAACCCAAGTGCCCATCAATTCACAAGTGGATTAATAAAATGTGGTATATGTATACCATGGAGCACTACTCAGCCATAAAAAATGAATTAATACCTTTTGCAACAATCTGGATAGAACTGGAGACCATTCTCCCAAGTGAAATATCCAAAGCATGGAGAAACACTGCACGCACTCACTAATAAATTGGAACTGACCGATCAGCACCCATGTGCGCAGATGGAAGTAAAACTCACCGGAAATGGTGCCGGGGGTGGGGGAGAAGGGGTTGGGTGAAATCACACCTAACAGGTACAATGTACACTATATGAGTGATGGGCACACTTATAACTTTGACTCAAGCAGTACAAAGCAATCCATGTAAGCCCGTAATATTCTGAAATTTAAAAAAAGTTTTAAAATAAAACCATGTTTTAACCCAGGATTTTATTTCCAGTCAAAATTCAGTCAAGTGTGAGGGAAAAATTCAGATGTTTTTGGACAGAAAGGATTCAGATATTGTATCTCATAGTCCCTTCTTTCTTGGAAAAGCACTTTCACAAAATGAGACTATTATCTAAGAAACAGAAATACTTACCATTCATCCAGGCAAGCGGATTCAAGTGTCTGGGTGATCCTGGGCCAGCTCCACAGCCCAGCTGGGTGTCGCACTCCTACCGGTAAGATGGTGAGAGGGGCCTTCTGGTGGTGAAGATTCCGTAAGTCTATGTTCTTATTTTCTATGCTGTGTGAAAAATTGCCACAAACTTAGCAGTTTAAAACAACATACACTTACTATCTGCAGTGTCTGTGGGTCGGGGTCTGGGTGCTGCATAGCTGGGTCCTCCTCTGAGGGTCTCACAAAGCTGCAGCCAAGGTGTTGGCCGGGGCTGGTGCTTGTCAGAGCCTCAGCTGGAAAGCCACCCTGAAGTCTGTCCACACCGTCTGCCTGTTCTAACTTGCATAGCACGGACACCATTCTTTAAATATGAAACGTAGGCTGCGCGCCAAATCTGGGGGATCATTGCCTGGACAGCTGAGCTCACTTGGGAGGCACAACAGGGACATGGCCTGCTGCGGGGAAAGCCCCCTGGGGTGCGCAAAGCAGCGGGTGCTCCTGGAGTCAGTGAGGACCCGCAAACCAGAAGAGGAAACTTGAATGGCAAGACAGAGGAAGCTGGCTCTTTGCTTTCTTTTCTCTCAACACTGAGCTAACACAGGCATTTTCTTTTTAACTTCCGTGAGGTTCTCTAGTAAGAATGCCTCTCCACCCCGTGCCACTTGGTAGTTAGCTGGCGGCCAGAATGCTGCAGGCGAAGCCCTTAGTCCTGCTGAGCTATCAGGAAGGGGACGTGAACAAAGGAGGGATGAATAATTCATCTGTGGGGTTTTCTTGGATGTCATAAACAAAGATTGAGAGAAGGCCTTAGGGAAATCAAACCTATCTAGTTTTCCAGTTTCATTTAGAAAGAAAGTAAATTATTCAGAAAATATTGTGAAAATGTCACATTATTCTTTCTGAAGCATGTCTTGTGGGCAGCATCTTGTTTTCACAATGTATTCTGAATCTAAAGGGGCTGTAACTATAGGTGTAGTCACAGCAATTTCCTCTTATGTCTTTAATAAAATAGTTCATCACATGACAAGTAGCCTGGTGTTTAGCTCTATGGTGTTTTCTCTACATGCTGTACACTTGCCTTTTCCTTTCTTTTTCCTTTTCTTTTCTTTTTTCTTTCCTTCCTTCTTTTCTTTCTCTCCCCCACTCCTTTTTTTGTTTTTCAATCATTTTTCTACACTTTCCACTGAAATGACTTCACAAAGCATCTTTGTTGCTCAAACCCAGGCTTTTATCTCACTCAGCAGACGATCTGCTGAACAAGGAACATTTTTCCCAAATGCCCTCCGGAATCGGTTACCAAAGGACGGAGTCGGGTAAGGGAGTATTCATTCACCACGTACTTTATTATTCTGCTGCCCAGTTTCCATTTGTGTGGTATTTTTGTAATGTGCCTACCTGGCTTTAGAGATTCTCACTCATCTTTTTCTAGCCTGTGGTAAATTTTGCCTTTAATATGTCTATGGAATGGAATGGACATGAATATTCAAGAATTACGAAGTAGAAAAAGAATAGAACCCTAGAATATACACTTATAGCTACTAAGAAATAAAGAGGTATGGTATCTATGCCTGACAGACTCTACCCATGACTTCTTTGCGAGGAGTGCAATGTGGTTTGGAAAGCCGTGGCTCCGTGCTGACGCTTCCTAGCAACTGCCATACCTACTCTATGCGTTACTATTCTATGCTTTATCACCATTTAATATGGCATTTTGAGAGAGAAAACCTCAAAGCAGCATTGGATAATATTCTTCAAGAGGATGCACGATAAATTCACATGGTAGAGCCACTCTCGCAGCTCTTACTAATGTGTGGGAGACACTGGAAAAGCCCTTGAGGGGGCTGAGGCCTTAGGCACGCCCAGCCATTAGGTGTCATTCTAACAGCCTCGGAACGAGATTAGAACTGATGCCTCGGAAGGACTGAGCGGGCCCAGGACTAACAGGAATGGAGAGGCTGGGCACACGGGGCGGAGTTGCGCTGGAATTGGGAAGGGCATGAGGAAAGGCTAGGAGAGAGGTCCCCCACTGCTGCCTCTATTTTTATTCCAAACTCTTTGTGGGAGTGAGTGGGCTTGCAGGGATTACTTGCTTGTTATCACTTGACAACTCATGTGTGTTCTGTGATATGGTCTGATCCTTGAGTCAATCGTGATGAAAATCTCTCTAGCAGTCTCCACTTGTCATAGGTAACCTGTTAACAATAAGGCCCAAGAAAGCAGCACAGCCCTGAAGCAAGAGGGTGTGCTGGGATGATGGTGAATGTAGGAGAACCTCAGTCCAGGTCTACAGCAGGTCGCTTGTTCCATCCCTTTGTCCATCGAAAAGGAAGTCACTTTCCAGCTATGCCTCATCAGGGAACCCAGAGGCTCCTTGACAAGAAGCCTTTTGACTGACCCTCAAGTGAGCACCTTGGCTTTTCACCACCCAGCATAGCAGCCCTCTTCTACACACTTTCTTTGAAGGTCACCCTGGCTGCAGTTTCTTGTCTCCATCAACACTGGGCATAGAAGCACTGAGAGGTCCACTGATTCCCTGCTTTCCGGATCTCCTCCCAACCTCACTCGGTAGCAGCCCATTGTCTTATGACTGTCAGAGTCGACCTCTGTGTCACACAGTCACTCCCTTCATCACCTGCTGGTCCACAGGCAAGAGCAGCCCAAATGTCCAGGTGGCATTTGTGGCTCCAAGTGCAGCAGACTCGGCACTTGGCTCCCTGGTGGAGGCACTGCCTGGTGGGAACCAGGATTTCTGATCCAGCAGAGCCTAAGTTTATAGGAGCGTCCAGATTTCTTTTCTTTTTCTTTTCTTTTTCTCTTTCCTTTCCTTTCCTTTCTTTTATGTCTCCCCTTTTTCCCTCCATTCCTCCCTCTCTCCCTCTTTCCTTTGCTCCCTTTCTTCCATGAACCATACTGAGGTAGAATTTACCTGCAGTGAAATGCACAGATCGTAAGTATACAATTTGATGACTAGACAGACCAAGATACGGAATATCACTGTCCTCCTTAGAAAGATCTCTTGACCTCCTTTGCAGATCCAGGAAGTATAAATGATTTTCAAGGCAGTTCCTTTTCCTCAAGTGCTTTACTACCTAAATGGAGCAATAGGACATAAATACTCTTTCTCCCACGTGCTGGTCCAAAGGTCCTGTTGGATTTTGTTTTTTGAAATTAAATTAGTGAAGTGTGCATTTCCTTCCTCCGTTCTTCCAAATCAGGTGCTCATAGCTAAAGACTATGTCTTGGAAGCATGATGAACTAACTGACAGTGAATTATTTCTAGTTTAATTAACAAAATAGACAAAGAAATCAGGAACTTCATGGCTGTATGAGGCAGAAGCTGAGGGGATCGGCTGGTGGCCCCACTCCTGCCCTGCAAAGCCCAGGTCCTGGCGCTGGTGAGTGCCAGTGCTGTGTCCAGGTGCAAGAGAGTCTTCTACTCAACGCCTTTCGTTCCTCAGCTTGCTCATGGTCCTCACCTCCTCCAGAGCAAGATCACGCTGCATAATCGTGAAAGGCAGAGGAGAGAGAGCTGCAGTCTCCTTTTCTGAAGGTTGCCTCTCTACCGCCTACTCCTCACCTGCGACGTTTCTGGTGGTTTTGCTTCCAGTCCCAGCTTCTCTCCGCGCCCCCCACCCCCTTTTCTACCTGTCCCTCCCTTTCCCTCCCCAGGCAAGGAGCCGGTGAGCTGTGCTTGGAGGAGCTGGGGGTCTTGACAGTTGGAGAAGGCACTGTGCTGAAGGCAGGACTGGATTTTAGAGAGCCTTGAAGGAAGAGGAGGAAAGGAGATCCAGACTGGGGAAACAGCAGCAGCAAAGAGGCAAAGACAAAAATCTGGACAGCCGGGAGGGACAGCCTGATAGCACAGGTCTGGGAGTCAGACGGAAACTTAATACTCACTGAGAGACTTGGGGCAAGTTATTCGATCTCTCTTACCATCAGTTTCCGCGTCTGTAAAATGGGGAATAATGAATACCAATGAGGTGGCTGTGGGGTCACTGCTGACGTACGTGACGCGTGCATGCTGTCGTGGTGCTCGGCAAGTGCGTGCCGCGGCTGTTACTATGGTGAGGCCAGGGCAGCAGCCCCGCAGACACCAGTCTGCTGAGGAAAGTGACAGGCAGAATTTGAAGACTCCAGTGGGAGCCAAATCGTGGAAAATTATTAACTGATGCAATTTGTTTCAAAATTAGTCCCTACTTTCTAAATCTTCTTAAAAATAGAAACATACGGAAGGCATATGGAATTGGTCTTCTTCATTTTGAGATGGTCAGATGAAAAAGAAGATAAGGCGCGAAACGTGATTGCTGACGTCGTTTCTGCGTAATGGGTCAGCACTCTCCGTAATTACGACTAAGGCAGTGTAAGGAAAACGTGCCGAATGACTCCTGACCCTCATGCAGGATGACTTCCTGTCGTGATAAGAGGGCATTTATTATGGTGGTGTCAGAGAGGACTAATGTTACTGGGAAACTGACCCTAGGGCAGTGGTGGGTGGGAAAGTAACTTCCCAGCGGCACGGTGCTCGCAGCATTGCTCAGGAAACACAGTGGAGCACGCAGTGAATGCCACACTCTCTGCCAGGCATTCTCCCTCCACAGACAAGATTTCTGTCTGGAGACACAGGTGGAAAATGACTGAGCTCATGACTGAATTAGTTTCTATTATAGCGTCTAGTTTCTTCTTTCATTTGGCATGATATTTTCCTGTCCTAATTCTTTATTATATTGGAAATATCTTTCCCAAGTTATTTTTTCCCATTTTGGCAGTTTTATTGATGTATTATTGACCTAAAATAGACTACATATTTCTGTTAAGTTTTGAGATATATATATATATATATATACACACACACACACACACACACACACATGCATTAAACCATCACCACATAATCATCCGAAGGTTTCTTCTTGTCCCCATGTAATCCCCTCCTCCCACCCCTTGCTGAGTAGGTGCCATGGGGAGCTGGGACTCCATTCTTTCATGTAGACCCCATGTGTGGAGTGGAGGCTCCACCTGGGGCATGGCATGCTGAGGATACCGGAGCCCTAATAAGCATTGCCTACTAAGCTCATCCGCAGCTGTTCCACATCAAGAGAGGCAAGCCAAGAGGACTTTGGGCTTATGCCCTCCCTAGAGTGGATGCTCAGGTTCTACAGGGGGAGTGTCACTGGGAGAGACACCATTGTCCCCTCCCCCAGCTTCAGAGCCCTGGCTCAGAAATTTTTCCTGGAGAAGAGAGACAGGCATAGCTCCTAATCTCTCCCAAAGGGAACTGGCTTCATTTCCAACAGAAGGAGGAAAAGCCCAAGGGTGCTCTCAGGAACAGTGGCAATTGTGGTGAAGGACAATTTGGAGGAGACTCAGACCCAGGCTAAATGTAGGTCCACTAGTTTGCAGAAGAGAACTGGGGAACAAGACAGCTGGGAGGAGCCCTCTTGGTGTCAGAACAAATATCAAGCAGTGACCTCCAAAACTATTCCTTCAAAGGAGCCAGGGTTGGATTGGATCAGTTTGTAGACCAATTTATGTCTCAGGGAATGGTTAATAACAGACCATGAAGCTGGAAATTAGTGGAGTTTGACAGCTGTGTGTGGTCAGGAGCAGAGAACCCTACCAAAGCCAGAAATTACCTGTGAGAGTGACCAGATATTAGATTCGTCAGCAAAAGACTTCAAAGTAGACATTATAAACATGTTTACGAAACTAAATGAAACCATGCTTACAGAAGTAAAGGAAGGTGTATGACAACTTTCCACCAAATAGGGATATCAGTTAGCAGATAGATATTATAAAAAAGAACATAATGAAAATTCTAGAGTTGAAAAGTACAATAGCAAAAATAAAAAACTTGCTGGACAGGTTTAATAGTAGATTTGAACCAACATAACAGAGAATTAATAATCTTGAAGATGGATTGATAGAAATTATGCAAGCTAATAAAACAAAGAATAATAGAAAAAAACATGAAGAGAGCTTAAGAAAAACATGGGGCACCAGTAAGTATACCAATATAGGCATAATAAGACTACCAGAAGGTGAAAGAGAGAAAGAGCAGAAAATATATTCAAGGAAATAATCTCTGAAAACTTCACATATTTACTGAGAAACAACTTATATGTCCAGGAGACTCCATCTACAAGTAGATCCACATCATAGTAAAAGTCAAGGAGAAAATCTTGAAAGCAGCAAGAGAAAAGTGACTTGTCACTTATAATTATGGAAACCCCAGTAAAAACTAACAGCTTATGTTTCAGCAAAAGCAACAGAAGTCAGAAGAGAGTGGGATAACATATTCAAAGTTCTCAAAGAAAAAAACTGTCAGACAATAATTCCATTAAAGTTTCATTTCAAAAATGATGGAAAAGTGCCCCAGGATTGTCATTCAAACCTGCGTGAACAAACAAAGAACACTGGTAAAGGTAATTATGTAATTATAAAAGATAGCATAAATGTGTATTTTTGTCCCTTTGTCTCTTAACTGATTTAAGAAACAATTGTATAGAATAATATTTATATAATGTATTGCTGGGCCTATAACATATAGAAACATAACATATGTGTCATAGATTTGCAATAATAGAACAAAGGAGGTGTGTGGGAGCAAAGGTGATTGGGCTAAAAAAATAACTACAAATGTTAAAGCACTATTTATAATAATTTATTGTTGGGTCTACAATATTAATAGATATATGCATAAAATAATAATTCTGCAAAAAGAGGGGAAAAGGTGTAAAGCTCTATAGAATTAATATGTCTATCACTGGAAATAAGCTGGTATAAATATAAGCTGATTCTGATATATTAAGATGTATATGGTAATCTATAGCAACCACTAAAAAAAATCCTCAAAATATAGTGGAAAAAATCATTAAAAAATAAAATGCAACATTAAAAAATTTTACTTAATCCAAAGAAAGCAATAAATAAGGAGCTGATGAACAAAAATAACATACACATATAAAAAAGAAAAAGTAAAATGGCAGACATAAATCCAGCTACATCAATAATAAATTTAGATGTGATTAAACACACAAATAATCTGCATCAAAGGTAGAGATTGTCAGACTAGATGAAAACAAACATGATCCAAGTATATGTTCTCTATGGGAGACACATTTTAGATTCGAAGACACAAATCGACTGAAAGTAAAGGATAAAAAAAGATATACTATGCAAATAGAAGCCATGAGAAAGCCAGAATGGCTACATTAATACCAGAAAAAAAAGACACTAAAACAAAAAAGTTACTAGACATAAGGAGGGATATTTTTGTAATGATAAAGGAGTTAATACATCAGTACGTTCTAACAATTATACACACATATTAGTAACAGGACACTGGAATATATGAAGCAAAAATGGACAGAAATGAATGAAGGACTAGACAAATCCAAAAAAACAACCGGAGTCTTCGGTACCCTACTTTCAGTAATGGACAGAATGACTGGACAAGAAGACCAACAAGGAAAGAGAAGACTTGAACAACACTGTAACCCACCAGAGTGGACAGACACCTGTATAACTCCTTCCAACAACACAGAATATACATTCTTCTCAGGTGCACATACAACATTCTCCATGATAGATCATGTGCTAGGCTATAAGATGAATCTCAGTAGATTTGAAAAGACAGAAAATAATATAAAATATGTTTTCTAACTGTAGTAAAATGCAATTAGAAATAAACAGCAAAAAAATTTTGGGAAGCTCACAAATATGTGTTAATTAAACACTTATTTTTGTTTTTATTTTATTTTATGTTTTATTGTTTATTTTATTTTTAAATTTTTTTATTTCAGAATATTACAGGGCTACAAATGTTTTGTTTACATGAATTGCTTTTGTACAGTTTGAGGCAAAGTTATAAGTGTATCCATCACCCATATAGTGTGAATTGTACCCCTTAGGTGTGAATTTAACCCACCTCTCTTCCCTTCTCCAACCTGCTTGATTTCTGTTGAATTTTACTACCATATGTGCACATGAGTGTTGATCTATAAGTTTCAATTTAATAGTGAATACATATGCTTTTCGTTCTTCCATTCTTGTGATATTTCACTTAAAAGGATGGTCTCCAGTTCCATCCAGGTTGTAACAAAAGGTATTGGTTCACCATTTTTTTTTTATGGCTGAGTAATACTCCATGGTATACATATACCACATTTCACTGATCCACTCATGTATCGATGGACACTTGGGTTGTTTCCACATCTTTGCAGTTGTGAATTGTGCTGCAATAAACATTCTAGTGCAAGTGTCTTTTTTATAAAATGTCTTTTTTACTCCTTTGAGTAAATACCCAGTAGTGGGATTGCTGGATCAAATGGTAGGTCTACTTTTAGTTCTTTGAGGTATCTCCATATAACTTTCCATAGAGGTTGTACTAGTTTTCAGTCCTACCACCAGTGTATAAGTGTTCCTTTCTCTCAGTATCCATGGCAGAATCTGTTGTTTTGGAACTTTTTTGATAAAAGCCATTCTCACTGGAGTTAGGTGATACTTCTTCAAGGTTTTTTGATTTTGCATTTCCCTGATGATTAGAGGCATTGAGCATTTTTCATACACTTATTATCCATTAGTCTATCTTCTTTTGAAAAGCTCCTGTTTATATCTTTTGCCCACTTTTTAATGGGGTGGTTTAATGTTTTCTCACTGATTTGCTTCAGGTCTTTGTAGCTTTTGGTTATTAGCCCTTTATCAGATATATAGCATGCAAATATATTCTCCCATTCTATAGGTTGTCTATTTACTCTATTTAATGTTTTCTTGGCTATGCAAAAGCCTTTTAATTTAATAAGGTCCCATTAATTAATTTTTATTGTTGCTGTGATTGCCTTTGAGGTCTCCTTCATAAATTCTTTGCCTAGGATGATGTCTGTAAGAGTTTTTCTGACCTCCTCTTCTAGAATTCTTACAGTTTCTTGCCTTAGGTTTAAGTCTGTTATCCATTGCAAATCAACTTTTGTGAGTGGTGAGAGGTATGGATCCTGTTTCAGTCTTTTGCACATGGCTACCCAATTTTCCAAGTGCCATTTATTGAATAGCGATTCTTTTCCCCAGTGTATGTTTTTGTATGCTTTGTCAAAGATCAGATGGTAATATGAGGATGGTTTTATATCTGGGAACTTTGTTCTGATCCACTGGTCTAGTGCTATGTTTTTGTGCCAGTACCATGCTGTTTTGGTCACTATAGCCTTGTAGTATAGCTTGAAGTCTGGTAAAGGGATGCCTCCTAATTTGTTCTTTTTACTTAAGGTTGCTTTGGCTATTTGAGGTCTTTTCTGGTTCTATATGAAGCATAGAATTATTTTTTTCTAGATCTGCAGAAACTGACATTGGTCCTGTAATGGGGATTGCATTGAATCTTTCAATCACTTTGGGTAATAAAGACATTTTAACAATGTTTATTCTGCTGATCTATGAGCATGATATGCTTTTCCATTTGTTTGTATCCTTTGCAATTTCTTCCTCAGTGTTTCATAGTTCTCCTTGTAGAGGTCTTTCACTCCCCTAAATATATTTAACATATATTTCTAGGTATTTTAGTTTCTTTGTTGCTATTGTGAAAGGTATTGAGCCTTTGATTTGATTTTCAGCTTGACTGTTATCAGTGTATATGAATGCTACTGATTTGTGTACATTGATTTTGTAACCTGAGACTTTGACTTTGCTGAATTTATCAATTCCAGGAGTCTCTTGGCAGAGTCTTTGGGGTTTCCTAAATATAAGATCATATCATCACAAAGAGCAATAGTTTGACCTCTTCTGTCCCCATTTGGATACCCTTGATTTCCTTCTCCTGCCTGATTGCTCTGTCTAGGACTTCCAGCACTATGTTGAACTGAAGTGGTGACAGTGGGCAACCTCGTCTGGTTCCAGTTCTAAGCAGAAATGCTTTCAGTTTTTCCCCATTCAGTGTGATGTTGCCTGTGGGTTTGTCATATATGGCTTTTATAATATTGAGGTCTGTTCCATCTATGCCTATTTTCTTAAGAGTTCTGATCATAAAAGGGTGCTGAATTGTTTTAAATGCTTTTTCTGTGTCTATTGAGAGGACCATATGGTCTTTGTTCTTGCTTCTATTTATGGGGTGAATAACACTTACAGATTTACATATGTTGAACCATCCTTGCATCTCTGGGATGAAGCCCACTTGATTGTGACGGATTATTTTTTTGATGTGCAGCTGAATTCAGTTTGCTAGGATTTTATTGAGAATTTTTGCATCTATATTCAAAAGGGATATTGGTCTGTAGTTTTCTTTTTTTGTTGTGTATTTTCCTGGCTTTGATATCAGAGTGATATTGGCTTCATAGAATGAGTTGGGGAGGATTCCTTCCTTGTCAATGTCATGAAATAATTTCTGCAGTGAGGTACCAGTTCTTCTTTGTAGGTCTGGTAAAATTTGTTGTGAAACCATCTGGTCTCGAGGTTTTTTGTTGGGTGATTTTTTTAATTGCTGCTTCAATTTCGTTACTGTCAATTTCGTTACTGTTCAGGAGTTCTATTTCTTCCTGATTGAGCCTAGGGAGGTTGTGTGTTTCCAAGAATTTGTCCATTTCCTAAATGTTTTCAAGATTATGTACATAGAAATTTTTACAGTATTCAGAGATGATATTTTGTATTTCCATGGTATCAGTTGTAATATCTCCTTTTTCACTTCTGATTGAGCTTATTAGGGTCCTTTCTTTTCTGTTTCTGGTTAACCTAGCAAGAGGCCTGTCAATTTTGTTCATCTTTTCAAAGAACTAACTTTTCATTTCATTAATCCTCTGTGTAATTCTTTTGTTATCAATTTCATTTCATTCTGCTCTGATCTTAGTTATTTCTTTTTTTCTCCTGGGTTTGGAATTGGTTTGCTCTTCCTTTTCCAATTCCTTGAGATGATTCATCAGATTTTTGATTTGTGATCTTTCTGTCTTTTGTATGTAGGCATTTATGACTATGAGTTTTTCTCTTATGACTGCTTTTGCTGAATCCCACAGATTTTTGATAACTTGTGTCCCCTTTGTCATTTAGCTTGAGGAATCTTTTGATTTACATCTTACTTTCCTACTTGACCCAATACATATTCGGAAGCAGGGTGTTAAATTTCCATGACTTTGTGCTGAGTTGAGTGTTTCTGTTGGAATTGATTTCTAATTTTATTCCACTGTGATTTGAGAAGATACATGGTATAATTTCTATTTTTTAAAACATTTGTTGAAGCATGTTTTCTGGCCTAGGATGTGATCAATCTGTCCCACATGGGATAGTCTCTAAGACTGAGAAGAGTGTATAGTCAGTGGTTTCTCTAAGATTGAGAAGAAAGCATATTCAGTAGGTTTTGGGTAGAATGTTCTGTAAATGTCTGTCAGGCCCATTTGTTCTAGAATTCCATTTAAGTCCATTGTTTCTTTGCTTATTTTCTGCTGAGAGGATCTGTATCATTCTGTCAGTGAGGGGTTGAAGTCCTGAGCTATTATGATGCTGCTGTTTATCATTTTGCTTAGATCAAGTAGGGTTTGTTTCATGAATCTTGGCACACCTGTGTTAGGTGCATAAATATTTAGGGTTGTTATGTCTTTTTTTGTTGAATTTTTCCCTTTACCATTATATAATGACCATCTTTGTCTTTACTTTTGCTGATATGAAGTCTATGTTATCTGATATGAGAATGGCTACACCTGCTTCCTTTTGGTTTCCATTTGCATGGAGTATTGTTTTCCATCCCTTCACCTTGAGTCTGAATGAATCTCTGTAGATTAGATGTGTTTCCTGGAGATAGCAGATACTTAGTTTATATATTTTTTATTCATTCAGCCAGCCTGTGTCTCTTGAGTGGAGAGTTCAACCCATTCACATTTATTGAAATAATTGATAAGTGGGGTGGATTTCTGTTCATCCTGTTGTGTAGAACTTTATTGCTTTGTTTTACCTCTTGAGCCATTATTGTATCCAGGCTTTGACCTCTAGCTTTTGGATGCTTTTACACCCAAAAATGGGAGTCTATTGTACTGATCCATGTGTAATGCAGTTCTGAGTATTTCCTGCAGGGTAGATCTAGTCTTGACAAATTCCCTCAGTGTTTGCTTGTCTGAGTCTTATTTCTCCCTCATATAAGGAAAATAGTTTTGCAGGATACAAAATTCTAGGCTGGCCATTACTCTGTTTGAGAAGAGTGAGAATGGGGCCCCTTCTGGCTTGTAAGGTCTTAATAAGAAGTCTGCAGTTAGTCTTATGGCTTTTCCATTGTAAGTTGCCTGCTGCTTTCACCTTATGGTTGGCAGAAGTGTTTCTTTCATGTTTACTTTGGCCAGTCTAATGACTATGTGTCATAGTGATTGCCTCTTCATGATGAATCTCCCAGGGGTCCTTTGCGCTTCTTGAACCTGGATATCTAGATTTCTAGCAAGCCCAGGGAAATTTTCTTTGATTAGTCCCTCGAATAGTTTTTCTAACCCTTGTGTATTTTATTCTTTGCCCTCAGGGATGACTATGATTCTTATGTTGGGCCTCTTTACATAGTCCCATAGGTTTTCTTCATTCCTCTCATTTCTCAGTTCTTTCTGTTTGAGTGACTTGTTTAACCCGAAGGTGTTGTCTTCAAGCTCTGAGATTCTTTCTTCTTCCTGAATTAGCCTATTTTTAAGGTTTTCCACTGTGTTTTTTATGTCCTTGAATGAATTTTTCATTTCCAGAAGTTCTGTATGATATTTTTTAATAATTTGATTTCCTTAGTAAATTTTTCACTCATTTCCTGTATTGTTTTTGTGGTTTCTTTGTGTTGGATTTCTATTTTCTGTTATATTTCATTGAACTTCCTTAAAATTCATATTTGAAATTCTTCATCTGTTCAGAATGAACAATCTTTTCATTTTGGTTGGTATCTATTGGTAGAGAGTTATTGCTTTCTTTTGGGGCTGCCCTTTTGCTCTCATTTTTCACGTTTCCAGAGTTCTTTCACTGATTCCTTCTTATCTGGTCTCTCAGTTGAGATGTGGGAGTGCCAGTCTGGCTTATGGACCTATCTCTGGGTCCCCAAAGATCAATCCCTGAGCATGACAAAGAAAGGAGTGCTGGTCCTGAGTTGTCTACAGGGTGTTCTAGCAGGTTTGGTGTACCTCTTGGGTTACCTCTGACCTGCTGTCTTCACCTCTTCCCAACAGTGTGTAGTGAGTTAGGTCCCCCAGCTTACTCAGTGATAGTGGATGGTACTTGTGAGTGTGAATCAGCCACACCCTGTTTGCTTGAGTTAGAAGATACTATGATGGGCTATATTGTTGTTCTCCCTGTCCTCAGTTGATGTTTGTGTGATAGAGTCAGCTGCCGAGATGTTCTTCTGTGTCTGTGGTAGACTCTGGTTCCCGAGGTGGAGTACCTGAGTGCCCCAAGCTTTAGAAAGGCTCCTATAGCTTCCAGGGGGTTATTGGTCTCCACCACCACTGAGATGGGGGAGGAGCAAGGCAGTTCGTGGCTAGGTTGTGGGAGCCTGAAAGGCTTTGCAAAGCCTCCGCAGGCTCAGAAGTTGCTTTTCCAGCCACTAGGGGGAGCCACTGTTAGGAGGGTCAGGACAAGCTCTCCAATCTGGAGGGCTGTTCATGGGGGAGAGGCTAAATGCTTGAGTGCAAAGGCCCCAGGCCAGCTTCCTTCCACCCTTATCCAGTAGCACAGTTTTTCTGTGGGGAGCGGTAGGTGTCTCCCCACATGGCCACTCCTTGTCCCACACACATCCTGTATAACTGAGTCAGCAAATGCGGTAAAGGGTGTGCAAATTGACCTCCCTGCCAGTAGGAGGTGCTTACCAGAAGGAACAAGCTGAAATGCTGTTTTGGGGTCCTGTGACCCAGCTCTAGTCCCTCAGAAGAAGCACTGGAATGCCCCAGGTGGTGGGTGGGACCCTGGATCTTCCAGGTGAGTCCTTATACTCCACCACAGCAGAGGCAGGTGGGGGAGTGCAGCTGGGCAGGGTTGGGCTGGGTTAGCCACCCTCAGGCTCCACAAAAGCTGGTAGGTAGTTTTTTTGGCGGGGGTCAAATGTCTGCTCCCAGCTTCTGGGCAGAGATGCCAGGGAGAAGCTGAGTGGACCCACCCAACCAGAAAGTCTGTTTGTAAAGGCAGGTCCGTCTGAGATTCCCAAACTGGCCATCTGCAGTGGGCCTCACTCCTCTCCCCCTCTTCTGCTCCACAATGTCTTCCCACATCCGCCGACAGGCAGGGGCCCAAGCCAGCTGAGCTTCCCCACGACTGTGCTGTGGGCCAGGAGGTTCCCCACCCAAGATCCCGGCCTGAGCAGAGAGTGCAGCCTTCCCATGGAGGGAGAGGTTCCCCATCAGCATGACGCAGCCAGGAATCTCATTGCACTTTCCCCCTGATCTGTCCCTGTGGGCTTCCTCACCTCTCTGGACTAGGAAGGTTAATCCCTGACCATGCCAGGGAGAAGCGCGAGCTGCTCACAGGGTGCTCAAGCAGGCTTGATGTTCTCTGCCTTGGGGCATACCCTGCTCTGATGGAGCCTCCAGGCAAGGAGCTCCAGGGAGGGCCGGCGAGCAGGGAGCTCACAGTATGAGCATCCCTTAGGCTGCTGCAGGACCCCCAAGAGGAAAAGCCTAAGTCCCACACTCTGTGGAAGCCTTGGTGTGGTGGCTGAAATGTCTCTCCCAGCGGTTGCAGGTGTGGGAAGGGAAAGGGAGGAGGAGAGCCTGTACGGAGGAATGCTAGCACTTTGGTCCTCTCCAGCCCTCTCTCTAGAGGCAGTCCGCCCAGAATGTCTAGGCTCTGGAGTTGCGCGAATTACCCAGGACCTGCTGCACCCCTGTGGCTCCTGCAGTCTGGGCCAGAGTTGGAAATGTCTGTGTGGAAAGGAGCAGGATGAACCTGAGGGGTTGAAGCCCCCCATTCTCACTGGGCTCTCAGCCTCTCCAGGGTTGATCTTCACCTGAACCCTGCTCCTCCTTGTTCTGCTCTGCAACTTCTTCCACGGAGCTCTGGCACCCTTCCTTCAGGGCCACGTCTGATCTGTATCTGTCTGTCTGTTCACTTTTTCTCTTTCATCTAAAACTTCTCACTGAGACGCTCTGGCAGCTGATGTCTCCAGCCAGTCATCTTCCAGCGCCACACACACTTTTAAACAGCCAGTGAATCAAACAATAAATCAAAAGGATAATTGGAAAATACTATGAGATGAATGAATACAAACCATAGACATGTATATGTATAGAGATACAACATACCAAAACTTATGAGATGCACCTAAAACAGTGCTTAGAGAAAAATTTGTAGCTGTAAATGCCTATCTTAAGAAAGAAGAAAGATATCAAATCAATAATTTAATCTTCTACCTTAAAACACTTGAAAATGAAGAGCAAAATAAATCTAAAGCAAAAAAGGAAAGGAACAAAGTTAGAGTGGAATTAGCGAAATCATGAATTAAAAGACAATAGAGCTGGTTCTTTGAAAAGATCAACAAAATTGACTAATATTTAGCTGAGAAATACTGGCTGAGAAAAAAAGAACAAAAAATTAAATTACTCAAATAAAAGAGGGGACACTACTACCAACTTAACATAAATAAAAAATATTACAAAGGAATAGTATGAAAAATTATATGCCAACAAATTAGATAACTTAAAGTGGAAAAATTGCTAGAAAGACACAAACTACCAAAACTGACCCAAAAAGAAATAGCAATATGAATAGAACTATAACAAGGAAGGAGATTAAATTAATAATAAGAAGAATGATAAATCAATTCATAAAGGAAAGTCCAAGCCCAGGTGGCTTTACTACTAATTCTACCAAATATTTACTGAAGAATTAACACCATTTTCTCACAAACTCTTTTAAAAAATAGAAGACATGGGAATATTTCCCAACTCATTTTGTGAGGCCAGTATTACCATATGAAAATATCACAAGAAAAGAAAACTATAAACCAATATCTCTTATGCGTACAAATGCAAAAATCCTCAACAAAATGCTAGTAAACCAAATCCAACAACATATAAAAAGAATTATACATCATAATCAATGAATAAATAGCATTTATCCCAGGAATGGTAGGTTGGTTTAACATCTGAAAATCAGTCAATGTAATACATCACATCAATAGAATAAAAAACAACATTCAAAGCACAAAACTTATACTCAGAATACTATAAAATATTATTGAAAGATATTAAAGAAGATCTAAATAATTAGAAAAACATCCCATGTTCATGGATTCGAAGACCTAACATTGCTAGAATGGCACACTCTTCAAACTGATCTATAAATTCAGCACATCCCTATCAGAATCCTAAACCGACTTATTTGTAGAAATTGACAAGTTGATTCTAAAATTCATACGGATATGCTGGGGACCCAGAAAAAACAAAACAATCCTGAAAAAGAAGAACAAAACAGGAGAACTTGCATTTCCCAATTTCAAAACTTACTACAAAGCAATAATAATCAAGACAATGTGGTACTGGCATAAGTTACAAAACACTAACTCAAAATAGATCAAAGACTTTAATGTAAAAGCTAAAACTGTAAAACACTTAGAGGAAAAACTAGGGTAAATCTTCATGACCTTTGATTTACAAATGATTCTTAGGTATAATACAAAAAATAAGCAACAAAAGAAAAAATGGATAAGTTGGACTTCATCAGTTAAAACAGTTTGTGCTTCAAAGCACACCATCAAGAAAATAAAATGGTAGCCTACATAATGATAGAAAATGTTTGCAAATCATATATCTGATTATTTGTATCTCGAATACATTACAAGGTCTTACCACTGAATCATAAACAGACAAATAACCCAGTTTTAAATGGGCACAGGATCTGAGTAGGCATTTCTTCAAGGAAGATATACAAATAGTCAATAAGAACATAAAAAGGATGCTCATTATCATTAATCATCAGGTAAAGGCAAACTAAAACCACAAGATATGACTTCATACCCACTAGAATGGCTAGAATCAAAAAGTCAGATAACAGTAAGTTTTGGCAAGGCTGTGGAGAAATTGAACCCTCATAGCCAGCTGTTGGGAATGTAAAATGATGCAGTTATTTTGGAAAACAATCTGACATTTCTTTATATGGTAATTCTATTAAGCACTGAGTTTTCATATAGTAAATTGCTGCCATATGGTTACCATATGACCCAGGAATTCTATTCCTGGGTATAAATCCAGGGGAAATAAAAACATGTGTCTACACAAAATTTTGTACACTAATAGTTAGAGCAGAATTGCTTGTAATAGCCAAAAGATGGAAACAACCCAAATGTACATCAATTGATGAATGGATAAACAAAATGTGCTATATTTGTACAGTGGAATGGTATTCAGCCAATGTTATTCAGCCAAAAAAGGAAATGACATATATTACAACATGGATGAACCTTGAAAACATTACCCTAAGTGAAAGAAGTCAGTCACAAAAGACCACATATTATATGATTTCATTCATGTAAGATGTCTAGAACAAAGAAATCTACTGAGATAGCAGGTAGATTAGTAGTTGCTTAGGGATTGGGGGTGGGGGCTGAGAGAGTGAGGTGATTGCTAAAGATGACAGGGTTTCTTTCTGAGGTTATAAAATGTTCCATGGTGATGGTTACATGTGTCTGTGAATATACTAAATATCTTTTAATTGTGCAATTTAAATACGTGAATTTATGATTTGTGAATAATAGCTCAATAGAGTTATTAAAAATTCAAGTATCTAAATGTTCATTGGTAATGAGTAGAAATACAACAGTTTTGTGTATGCTTAGTTTCTATCCTGCAACCCTCCTAAACTCACTTCTTAGTGGCAGGTGATTTTGTTTTGATTCCATTGAGTTTTCAACATAGACGATCACATTGTCTATGACTAAAGACAATTTTACTTCCTCTCCACTTTGGATTCCTTTTATTTCTTTTGTTTCTTTATAACACTAGCTAACAGCTCCAGTGAAATGTTGAATAAAATTGGTGGAACAAACATCTTTATCTTGTTTGTATGTTTGGGGAAAAATATTCAGTCATTCTCCAGTAAGTATACGCAAGCCGTGGGTTTTTCATAGATTCCCTTGCACAGGTTGAGGAAATTCCCTTCTATTCTTAGTTTTATCTGAGTTTTTATTGGGAATGATTATCAGATGTTTTCAAATGCTTTTTCTGTATCTGTTGAGATCATCATATTTTTTTATTTTTTATTTTTTACTGTGTTACTATGGTGAATTACATTGAATTTTGAATGTTAAGTATTTCCTGTTATGCAGGTCTGCTGGTGATAAATTCTTTTAGATTTTGTATGTCTGAAAGCATCTCCATGTTTGAAAGATATTTTCAGTGGGTATAGAATTCTAGATAAATTGAAAGATGTATTCTTTCAGTACTTTAAAGATGTCATTGTGCTCGCATTGCTTCTCATGAGATAATAGCCTATCCTGCTTCTTTATAGTGTGTCTTTTGTTCTGGCTGCTACAACTTTCTCTCTGTCACTGGTCTTGAGCATTTTAATTATGATGCACCTTTGTATGGTTTTCTTTGTGCTTCTTTTGTGTGGGGTTTCTTGATTTTTCTTGATCTGAGTGTTTGCGGTTTAAATCAAATTTTGAAAAATGTGTTAAATTTTTTTTCTTCCAAGATGTATTTCTGATCTTTGTTCTCTCTCTCTTCTCCTCGGGAAATCCACTGACACCCATATTAGGCCATAATTGTAATAGTAACATCAAAGATCACTGATTACAGATTGCCACAGTGAGATTGGCCTCTATCAAAAAATCCCAAAACAACAAATGCTGGCAAGGATGTGGAGAGACAGGAACACTCTTACACTGCTGGTGGTACTGCAAATTAGTGCAACCTCTGTGGAAAAGAATTTGGAGATACCTCAGAGAGCTAAAAATAGAAATACCATTCGATCCAGAAATAACACTATTAGGCATCTACCCAAAAGAGCACAAAACATTCTATGATAAAGACATCTGCACCCGAATGTTTATGACAGCACAATTCACTATTGCAAGGATGTGGAAACAACGCAAGTGCCCATCAATCCATGAGTGGATTAGTAAAATTTGGTATATGTATACAATGGAATATTACTCAATCATAAGAAACGACAGTGATCTAGAACCTCTTATACTTTCCTGGAGTAAACTTAAGCCCATTATCCAAAGTGAGGCACCACAAGAGCGGAAGAATGGGCTCCACTTGTACTCTCCATCAAATTGGTACTAACTGATGAACACTAGGGTGCTCACATGGCAGCAATACTCTCCAGGGATTAGGGGGATGGGGGGGTAAATCTGCAACTAAAGGACACTGGGAGCATTGTAGGGGGAAAGGGCATGCCTTTAACCCTCGCTTGGGTGAGGCGAAGACATAAAGTGTAACCATAATGTTTGTACCCTCATAATACCCTGAAAAAAAAAAAGATAATGGAAAAGTTTGAAATATTGCAAGAATTACCAAAATGTGACACAGAAACATGTAGTGAGCACGTGCTGTTGGAAGAATGGCACCAATAGACTCAATTACACAGGGTTGCCACAAACCTTGAATTTGTAAGAAACGCAAAGTGCAATAAAACAGGTCTGCCTGTGTTTTGTCTGGTTTTCTGAGGGTTGCAGGCACCAAAAATGAAAGTCCATCAGAGATAGTAATGAAAAGACTCTATGCAGAGTTGGGTGGCCTGAGTTGAGGGAACCAATGAGGAATGTGCTCAAGGATTAGCCCCAACCCTGAATCTGAGGAGCCGGAGGAGGGAGGTGCCACTCAGCCTGGTAGCGTGTAATGGTAGAAGAGGCCACCTGAGAAGAGCTGGGACTCTTCTGGCGGAAATAGCCACTGCTGGAGCCTTGGAGTGCGGACAAGGATTAACAGGGTGGGCCTGGCTGCTGTCCTTTGAACGGTCTGCTTGCAAGGTTAGCCCTTGGCTGGGATCTGTGAACTTAGATGTTGGAAGGCTTCCTGCCACCCTAACTGATAAGAGTGGTTACCTGTGCAACTGTACAAACAATGTGGTTTAACCTGAGTGCCTGCTGTCCTTCTAGGAGTTTGGAATTTTGATACAAAAAAATGAGTGTCACATGACCAGTCCCCAGTAAAAACCCTGGGCACTGAGTTTCTACTGAGTTTTCCTGGGTTGCAACATTTTACAGGTGTTGTCACAATTCCTTGCTGAGGACACTAAATGCATCCTGTGTACCTCTACTAGGAGAGGACATGGAAGTTCGTGCCTGGTTTCCTCCAAACACAGCCCATGTACCTTTTCCCTTTGCTGGTTTTGCCTTGTATCCTTTCATTGGAATAAATCATAATCGTGACTCTGAGTCCTCCTAGCAAATCAGACCTGGGGTCTCAGGGGCCTCTGACCCAGTTGGAGAGGCGAGGAACAAGCAGGGAATAAACACTCCAACTTCTCTCTCCAAGAGCTAATTCCTGACAGTGCACAGGACTCACTTGGGAGCCCAGGGACTGGAGCCTGGGTAGTGCAAAAGATGGAGGTGAAGCTCCCCGAGCAGCACAGGGCAGACAGGGGTGGCGAGTGGATGTAGGGGTCGGAGCCAAATGGCAAACAGTCGGCGCGGGTGCAGAGCACTCGGCGGCAAAGCCCTGGAGCCGACTGCATGCAGTGCTAAAGTGAACGGGACAAAAAATTAAAAATAAACTTTGAAAATTCAAAAGACAAAATTTAAAATTTAAAAGATCAAAATATATCATTGAGAGCTATACTTTGATCTAAAGTTCTCCATGCACTCTCTTCTTTAGTTGTCAAAGAGATTTTTCCACTTTCAACTTGCAAATACCTTTATTAGTGAAAAATGCTTTCAATGCCAATAAATTATTTAAACATCACTGTTAAAGAAGATTAGTAAAACAACATTCATGGAATTAATTTAGGAACTTTTCTAAAGAAAATTTTGTGTTTTAAATTTAATTATAAAGAACTTTCATTCTAACCCAGCCAGTGCAGGAAGCATTTGAGTGACGGTGGCCATGTTTTTGGCTCTTACTGTGAGCACTGATTTCTCCATTCAACAAATAGTTACTGTGCACCTTCCGTGTGTGAGGCTCTGAACAAAGTATTTCAAAAATAGCTGACTTCCGTTTCAAAAACAGTGATGGTTTTTCCTTGAAGAGGGCAAGCATTAGACCTGACGGCCCTCAAACGTACTTCTGAACTGTAGGTTAAAATGCTCCTGCGTGTGTTTGCAAAGACAGACTTCCATCATTCACCTCCCAGCACCTCTACTGAGTAAGGAACAAAGTAAATTAAATGAAGTTCTTGGAGTCAGTATTAAACATTACTAAAGCCTCAGCTAATCCAGTGTCTTCTTAAATGACTAAGAGGAATTAAAAGTCATGAAAGCTTTTTCTAATTGAGATGACATTCCCAGAGGGACCCAGAGGACATTCTAAGGACACTGTAATTTGGTGCTGATATATATTGCCCAGTGTTGCCTGGCTGACTGTGCCAAAGGAAGGCCTTGGGAGAGTCCACGTCAAGGGGGAAGGGTGGAGAGGAAGACAAGGGAGGCTCTGCTGTCATCGGAGGCTTCCCTGTGGTTCTCAGGAGTCGCTGGTCACAAAGGGCATGGACCTTTGAATGCAGCTGCAGGGGAGGCAACGGATGACAGTGCTTAACCTGAGCGTGGTCCTCTGGCTTCTGTTGCCAGACGACCACCCCTAAATAGCCCTTGGGCTCTTAAGTAGCCAGAAGGAAGATAAACCCTGCTAAAAAGCTGGCAGGTACAGAGACCTTGGAGTCCTTATTCTAATCCCAGCTGGAATGTTTACTGTGTGATCTTGGCCAACTTCCTTCACCTTTCTGAGCTTCCTTTTTTGCATCTGAAAAATGATAATAGTGACAACCTTCATTATAGGTTTGTGCAGACTGTTTAACGCGATTAATGCCTGCCTTTCTCTCACTCCCCGCTGCCGAGGTTGCCATCATCGGAGCACAGCCCCCCGTAGGGTAATCAGAGGCCTAGAGACGTAGACGTGCTTGAGAGTTGGAGTCACGGCTCATTAGCATCAGGGCACTAATCCTTGTTACAGATTAATAGAGATTTCTCTGTTCTTGGTCCTTTATAGTGCTGTCTCAATAGATCCTTTTTTTCAATATGCCAAAAGTAATTTTATTATGAAATCCAAGCATTCAGAAAAGTTGCAAGTACTGTACAAAGATTTTTTTAAACTGAACCATTTGAGGATAAGTTGTGGCTAGGCTGCCCCAGCCCCAAACACTGCAGTATCATACCTGCAAACAAGGACATTCCGTTTGATCACAGTATACCCAGCAAAAATCCACACATTAACACTGATGCACTGCCACCAGATGGACCTCACAGCCCCCTCAGGTGTCACAGCAATGTCTGTCACAGCCCAAGGATCAGGATCCTGGGCTGCGTTAGGCAGTCACATCTCTCTGGTCTCCTTCACTCTGGAACAGTTAGGACTTTGACTTTGGAAGCCAGGCATTTTGTAGCATGCCCTTTTCTTTGGTTTTGTCTGCTAATTGCTCATAATTAGTACAGGTTTTTGGCAGACTATTACAGAAGTGGTGCTGAGGTCTCATTGCCTTCTACCAGGTGCCATGTGATATCAGCTGGTCCCATCACAGGTGACATTAAGCTGGTCACTGGGCTAAGGTCTTCCAGCTATTCCACCATGGTGCTATTCTTTTTCTCTAAGTGGTATTTTGTGAAAAGGTATTTGGAGATTATATGATTATCTAGTTCCTCATCAAACTTGTACTCAGTAACCCACTAGTTTTAGCACCTACTGATGTTTCTTGGTGGAGTTATTACCATGCCGTTTGACATTTTCATGTATTATCCACTTATTGTTAGTATTGCATTGTAAGGAAAGCTTTTTCTCCCCACTGACACTGACTTCTGTTTGTGCTCACATCTGTATGGACTCAGGTTTCCTATTTTATTCACAGGTGCATAACTCTTCACTACCATTACTTATTTTGATGTTCCGATTATCTGGATTCAGCCAGCAGAAGCCTCTTCCAGTCAGCTTCTGTGTCCTTCCATCAAGTCCCCACTATTCTTTCAGCATTCTCTTACACTCTGCAACAAAAGGTTCCAGCCTCATCTTATTTTTCCTGCCTTAGCTGTGGAATCTACTGTTTCTTCAAAAGGTCCTCGTTCTTTTTAGTGAAGAATGGTATTTAGAAACCAATATGGGTTGCTAAATGTGGTCATTGCTATTGGTGTGTCTTTTAAAAAACAACTTCAAAGACTGGGCACAATGGCTCACACCTGTAATCACACTTTGGGAGGCTGAGGTGGGAGGATCTCTTGAGGCCATGAGTTTGAGGCTAGCCTAGGCAACATAGCAAGACCCCATCTCTACAAAAAAAGTTTTTAAAAATAGCTGGGCATGGTGGTGCATGCCTGTAGTCCTAGCTACTTGGGAGGCTCAGGCAGGAACCCAGGAGTTCAAGACTGCAATGAGCTATGATGGCACCACTGCTCTCCAGCCTGGGTGGCAGAGCAAGACCATGTCTCCAAAAAATTAAAAAAAAAAATTTCTGAGTGGTAAAGTTATAAGCAATTTTTGTTTTTGTTTTTTTTTTTGTTAATACATTTTGTTTTCTGTGATTTAATATCATCTTTCCATCTTGCTTCATTTTGTTCCCACAGCTAAACTAAAAATTTGTAGATTTTTCCCTAAAAAATGCAATGATATTCTTTCTTATAAATTACATTTTCTGGTTTTCTACTCAGCCAGCTTCAAGATCATCTACTTTTTCAATATGCTTGCTCGCAGTTTGCCCCACCAAATGCTTGTTTAATCTGAACATCTGAGCAGCAAATGGAGCCACTGTTTCTGGAGAAAGTGTGGCCAAACAGTGGAAGAGAAGACCACATGTGCTGCGACCCTGCCTGGGGTGAGGATGGGATGTACAGGGTTCCCAGACATCACTGGTCCCCAGCCATTGCCTCTGCCTGGCAAATAGGAAGGACTGTCATCCCCTTCACACACACCTTTACTGGTCAAAGTTTCACCTGGTCCTTTAGGGGCAGATGTTACCTGAAGTTCACATGGAATGCCAACATTTCCAAAGGCCTTCTTGATTTTCACAGTGACCAAGATCAAAAGTTGAGCCTATCAGTACTACAACCTGCACTGACTTTCTGATTGAAAAGCCACTGCACTCTCCCTGCAGCCCACTCAAAGCTTCTCTTTACCACCTGGAGCCCGTCCAAAGTTACTTCTTTGAGATGACGATAAGACCGTTTGACTTTCTGATGGCCTTGATCTCCTGATGGCCGGAGTCTCCAGGAATCATTACCAGTATCACCAGCAAGAACAATTCCTTTGGTGGTTACACCAACACCAAACTCCATCTTCACATCAGCAGTGTGCAGT
The DNA here is from genome assembly GCA_004363605.1 of Indri indri. Lineage (NCBI taxonomy): Eukaryota > Metazoa > Chordata > Mammalia > Primates > Indriidae > Indri > Indri indri. The sequence goes on along the minus strand of RJWJ010000692.1, from coordinate 120,720 downwards.
TCCGGGCACAGGGTCCCTCCAGGATTTCAAAGAAGGCCCGTGCAGCACGACTCATGGTATCCTCTTCAGTTTGGCCTGAAACAAGGTCAGCAAAGCAAAATTTTGCAGCAGTTACCTACTCCTCAGACCACTATGGGGCACTGTTGGCATCATCCTTGGAAACATCTCACTTTAGGTGGGTAAGGCTCATATCCTTCCTTGATGCCTCAGAGAATTGGGGTCTCAGGGCTGGCTGACTGCAGAATTTGGTGTCAAACCCATGTCCTTTGTCTCCAAAGTCCATTATCTTCTCTGCTAACAAACTTACTGTCTTAGTTCTTAGGGCTGCTATAACAAAATAACCCAGGCCAAGTGGCTTGTAAACAATAGAAATTTCTCACATTTCTGGAGGCTAGAAGTCCAAGATCAGGGTGCCAGCATGGTCGGGTTTTGGTGAGGATCCTCTTCTGGGTTGCAGACTCCCAACTTCTTGCTGTGTCCTCACTTGGAAGAAGGGTTGGGGGTCTCTCTGGGGTCCCTTAATCTCATTCATGAGGTCTCTGCCATCATGATCTAATCACCTCCCAAAGACCCACTTCTTAATACTATCACCTTGGAGGTTAGGATTTCAACATGAATTTTGGGGAGACCCAAACACTCGGACCATAACACTTTCTGATGTGTCTCATTGAAGAACAAAACCCTCCACCTTGAAGGGTATTTATCCCAAGAAAATAGAGTATACAGGATTGAGAATAAGTTTGTGCCAAGATGTGTGTGTACTACCCCAGGAAAAAAAATCCAAAAAATTATTTAATAAAAATTGGATGTAGGATGGGTAGTAATAACATATCAATGCGGGTTCATTGGCAAAAATGTACCACTGTGGCGGGGGACATTGATAATGGGGGGGGCTATACATGTATGGGAACCTCTGTACCTTCTGATCAATTTTTCTGTGCACCTAAAACTGCTCTAAATAAAGTCTATTTTAAAAGACAGATTACAGTAGTTACTGTGCTCTGGGCACTGTCCAGTAGAGTTTTATATAGGAGCTCACTAATCATTACCAGAACCACGCAGGGGAAGTTCTAGTAGGATCCTCATTTCACAGATGAGGAAACTGAGCCTAAGTAGGGTCAGTTACTTGCCCAGGGTCCCACAGCTGGTGGTGATGGAGCTGGAATTCAGACCTCATGCTCTGGTTTCAAGGTCTACACCTCTCTTTGAACTGGATAATGGGCCATGGTCCACTGGCACTCAGACGTGTGCTGTGGATCTAGTTGTGTCTTCACAGGGCTGTTTCTTATGATGGGCCTCAAGGTGTCTCATTAAAGCACCACTCAGTAATTTATTTGGGATATATCCTTAAAAAGTATTTCATAAAAAGAGGAGCAAACTGTCTAGATTAGAACTGGAAAAAAGGAACAGTGCCTCTTGTGCCCATGGATTCTGGGGGCTCAGGAGCAGCCCACCAGCTTCATGGACATGAACTCAGCCCTCCTACGAGGACCCCAGGACCAGCCAGGAGAGCTGTCTTTCCCCTTCATCCGCTGGGGCCCTGGTTCATTTTTTTAGCTTGTGGACACTGTTGATGACTGTACGTAGTTCCTGGGTCAGCTGCTGAAAGCTACATTGACCTGTCGCCTGCCTCCTGACAGGCAGCAGAGCTCTGCAGGGGTGATTTTGGAGCTAATCTTGCCCCTGCTATCCCTGCTATGGAGTTGTTCCTTTTTTTAAAAAAAAAAAAAAATCTTAACAGTGTTTGTATTTTTGTAAGCTACCTTGAATCTCTATTTGCATAGGCCTGGTTACAAATAAACAATTTCCTTTTTTTTTTTTTTTTTTTTTTTTTTTTTATGTAGGCATGGGCACCTGACTTTCTTTCCCTATTTTCTGTTTCTAGGTTATTTCCACGTGGGACACAGGGTGCATGGAAAGCTTGATAAATGGCTGCCACACTGTTCTGTACCTCTACCCTCAGTGTGACTTCTAGCTCTGGCTCAAGAATCTTTAGAAGGTGATTTTTCACTGGGCAGGGACCTGGTTCACATAATGGTCAGGATGAGCCCTGAGCATGTCAGCCAAATGTTCTTTTCACTTTTCAGCTCTGCTGTAGTTGTAGCAGAGACTCCATGAGACCTGCAAAGCTTAAAATGTTTAAAATCTGGCCCTTTACAAAAAACAATTGCTGGCCTGTGCTATAGATGATATCACCTGATTAAAATGTAAAATATTAATAGTTATAATTAGTAATAATATTTTGCCTGCAAAAACAATCTTAGATACTTTGGGTTCAAAGAATAGCCATTCTAAAAATCATAAAAAATATAAAATTGAACTTTGAGAACACTACCTATCAAAACAAGTAAAAACATAGTCTACAGAGAATCATGGAATTAGATAAATTTGTTAGAAAAGAAAAAGGATTGAAGACTTAGGAGTTACGTGTTCAACTAAGGAAGTTATTTTTAAAAAAGAGTTAAAACAAGTAAGAAAATAAGAGAGAAATGAAGATACTGACAAATGAGAACATCAATCATAAGTGAGAATTAAAAACAGAAGCTCATTTTTTAAAAGAAATAAAGTCTATAAACTCTGGAAGGTTTAATTAAGAGGCAAAAAAAGAAAACAGCGAAGAAGGAAGGAAAAAGAGACTTAAATGCCACTATGCCAAAGATTAAAAATTATAACTAAACACAGTGAACAACTTTATGACAATAAATCTAAAAACCTAGACAAAATGATTATTTTTCTAGAAAATAAAATTTGATAAATAGAATAACATTTTATTTAATTTCAATCAAGCACAAATTAAATACCTGAAAAGGTCTTCAACCATATAAGCATAATGATAAAAGTTATGGTTTTAAAAATAACCATAATTAATTAAATCAGTAGTTAAAGATCAGTAAACTAAAAGGCACCAAGATTAGATGATTTTATAAGTGAAATTTACCAAATTTCCCAGGAAACGATAACTTCTTGTTTTACAAGATGGCTGCACAGAAGAGCAAGAAGTAGAGAACTGGACAAGATAAGGCAAGGAAGGAAAACCGGCCAATCTCACATAAACATCCTAAAAAACTTATAAACAAAATGTTTCAATGTGCAATACAGCAATATGCATCAGCACACTTCATCTGAGGATTGCAGCATTATTAACATTAGGAAATACATTAATTTGATTAATTATGTTACAGAATAAAGAAAAAGCATGCAATCCTCAAAGATGCAGGGAAAAGGCATCTGATGAAATTCTGCACTCACCCACTCTGAAATACATCGGCAACTCATGCTAGAATGGCGCTTCCATAACCAGGTAAGTATTATCTACTGAGAACCTGCAGCGGATGTCAGCATCTAACAGGCAAAGACTAAAAACAGCCCCTTTAAAATCAGGGTGCAGTGGGGCTGACACTGCCAAGCTGTAGTTAGCATCATCCTGGCATTCCCAGCTGGGACGATGAAACAAGATGGAAAAGACAGACGCAACAGCTGGGATGAAGGACAAGAAACAGGATCCTCAGTTGCAGGTGACAGCACCATCAATGTGGAAAATGCAAGAGAAAGTGGAGACACACATGACCGACAGAAGGTTGATACTGTCACAGTGTATGAACATTTATGCAGGTCAATAGGAAAAAGCGCAATAGGAAGAATGGGTGAAAGAAGGGATAATTATCCAAAAAGAAAACCTGAAGGTGCAATAAATGTGTGAGAGAGGCTTGGCCTCACTGAAAATGAGGAAATGCAAATAATAAATGAAACAGTTCACACCCATCTGATTGGAGAAGTCATTGATGTTCAGTGGTGGTAACATGTGGGATAGTGAGGACTGTCACTCTGCAGTGATTTAGGGGGACACTCAGCAATGCAGTACTAGGTATATTCTAGAGAAATCAGTAAATGATGACATAGACCTAACGATGATGTGTGTTGGAGCATTACAGTCATGCGTTGCTTAGTGACAGGGATACATTCTGAGAAATGCATTGCTTGGCAATTTTGTCATCGTGAGAACATCACAGAGTGCTCTTACCACACACCTAGATGGCATAGCCCAGGCTCTGTGGGATGGCCTGTACTCCTGGGCCACACGCTTGTGCAGCACGTGACTGCACTGAATACTGCAGGCAACTGTGCCACCATGGTATGTGTTTGTGTATCTAAACACAGAAAAGCTACAGCAAAAATATGATGTTATAGGTATCGTAATCTTATGGGGCCACTGTGGCATATGCAGTCCATTGTTGGATGAAACATCACTACTCTGTACATGACTGTATTTGTATTAATAACAGCAAAAATATGAAAACCTGCCAGTTGTCCATCTATAGGGACTTGCATAAATAACTCACTGTGTATTCATACAGTGAAATAATGTTAATCAGTAAGAATAAAAGCTAAGCCATGAGTGCCAACATAACCCAATCTTGAAAAAACTCATTAAATGAGAAAAGTAAATTATTGCAAAGGAATGCATACCTGTGTAAAATTTAAAATGCACAATTCAATGCTATAAATTGGTTTTGTATGCATAATAGTGAGGCAAAGCATGAAGACGGGTCTGATAAATCCACACAAACTTCAGGAGAAGGGTTCCTTCCGGGGAGAAAGGGGCATGTGGTGAGGGGTCCCCCCTCCATGTGAGGTTCCACTTAGGAAACTGAAGCAACCAGGGCGAGGAGTTACATGCTCGCTCTCGGCAGTATGGAGGTGGCATGTTCTTGCTTGTAATTTTTGCTTGATTTATTTTCTGCCTATGGAAGGAAGGAAGGAGGGAGAGATGTAGAGAGGGGAGGAAGGAAAGAAAGGGAGAGAGGGAGGGAGGGAGGGAAGGGTAGGCAGGGAAGGCAGGAGGGGCCATCCCGGTGCAGAGATCTGCCCTTCCTTGCTGATGCCCTCCCTTTGGGACCACCAAGTTAGTGGCCGCCCTGTAAAGTACAGTCCCCCTACAACATGGAGTCCTCACGTGCAGGCTGCGTAGATGAAGCCCCACAGGGCTGGGGGGTGAGAGCACAGAGCCTGCTGCACCCTGAGGTCCTGACTAGCAGGCCCGGGGCAGACCCCACAATGAGCATTTCTAACAAGTTGCCACGGGAGGCCGAAGCTGCTGGTCCAGGCAACACTCTGAGAGCCGCTGCCCTCAGGATCTCAAAGCCACTCTTGTCCTCGCACACTGGCAGCTTGGCTTGGAGAGCCCCAGAGACATGGGGAGGGCCAAGCTGCATCCACAGTCCTCTGAGGCTTACGTATTGGCTGGGCTGTAGAACATCCTGTCCTCACTGAGAGTGGAGACAAGCCTAGACCCCTTCCTCACCTTTTTAGTGGGGCGGGAGAGGGTAAGACAAAGGACAGGCCTTGCGGTGCTGTACAGCTAAATACAGGACAGCACCTATGGGCGGGAGCAGGTGGGAAGCCCTCCCCCAACAAAGGCCAGAGCTGGTGGGGATCGGGGTCCCTGCCTGGAGGGGAGGAGGGGACTCTGTCTGTCACTCCTATGGCTGTATGGTGAAGATTCTGGGTGACACCTCAGAGAGAATGGAGCATGAAGGTGTTTTCTGGCTGTTAGAACCAAACCCAGACTCAGCCAACCCTGGCCTGGGTTGCGATGTGTGTCCAGCAGACAGGGTGGCCTGTGGTCACAGACACTGATGGGGAAGGGAGGGAGACCCCACCCCAGTTAAAGAGCCATCCGGGACAATTCTATGCACCCACGTGGTGGAGTAAGCCAGGCCCCTGCAGCACTGGCCCATCCCCAGGGCCTGGGTCAGTGGTCCCCGACTCTCCCTCTGCACAGCATGGCCCACCTCCTCCAGGGACCTGCGATCTCCCGATGCTGTGACAATAATACCGCTTGCCACTTATGCATACATCACACCGACACAGTGTCCCCCCCACAGCACTCCTGGTTCACAGTGGAATGCTCCTCACAAGGCCTTGCTCTGAGGTCCACCTCCTGCAAACCAGGCGGCCGGGAGCCCGGTCCTGACTCGCTGTTCTACCTTTGGGCCCTGAGTCGTGAGGGCTGCCTGAAGATGGGGGCCGCCCACTTCAGCAAACTGGCTGGGGGCTGTGAAGCCACGCCAGTGGAGGCCGGGCCAGTTTGAACACCCAGTGCTGGCCTGCCCCATTGTTTGCAAAAAACAAAACACAAAGAAAAACAAAACTCATGCTACTGCCTGAGCTGTTTGCCTGAAGATTGCTTTAGTCATTGCTGAAGAAACCTCTGCTTTGGGAGTTTTCTCTTGGCAAGCCCCACACTCATATGGGGAGAGGAGCACAGGGGAAATAAGTTAACATGGAGGGAACCAGGAGGGAGGTAGGAGCTAAGGGCGGGGAGAGAGTGACCACCCAGGAACTTGCTGGGGTGGCCCCACTTCCTGTCCTCCCATCCCAGCACCAGCCAGGATGCTCATCTCCTGTGGGGACTTGGCTGAGCCACAGCCCCCAGGTAAGTGTCCTGTGTTACTCTGGTGTCCCTGGGAGGGCCTTGGGACTTGAACTGCAATGCAGGTTCTTCCCCGGTCTTGCACCCGCAGCCCAACCTGCAGATTTTGCAGCTGTCGGCCTCCATGCTCTCGGGAGCCGATTCCTGGAATCAATCTATCATCTGCCCACATCCCACCTGCCACCCACCATCTGAGCACCCAGACGTTCCAGCAGGTCATCGTCTCGGTGTTTGTCTGTCTTTCTGGGGAAAGACTTCACTCCTTTCACTCGATTTTCAAAAGATAAGTCTGTGGCCTAAAGGTTAAAAACAAAAGTTGAGAACCCCTGGGCTTAATGAATAATGGAAACCTGTGGAAGGGAGAAACCATTTAACAAATCAAGGAAAATAAGAAAGAGGAAGGCCAGGAAAAGATGGGAAAAAGAATTCCACATTGAGAGAAGTTCATTTCATTGTCATTTCTCCATCTCTGTGGATTTATTATTTATTATGAGGGAGGAGAGCACAAAAATGGGTTTTATTGCTTGTTTAAAAACGCAAATCCGTAAACAATATGGTAACTGCATTTTTGGAAGGTCTTTGGGAATCTTTCCTAGCACTCGCCACATCTGTCCTCTGCAGGCTTCATTAAGCCAGACCCCACAGCTTCCTAAAGCAGAACTGTCTGGTTGAGCCTGGGGCATTTATAAATGAAGATAGATGCTTTTTTCTTTCCCCTTTTCCACCCAGCAGAGAAGTCCCGGGACCAACCCTCCCTATTTCGTTGGTGCACACCTCGGAGCCCGCTGGCCGTCCTAGCGGCGCGGGCTGCCAGGGCGTAGCAGAGACTTGCCCATGTCGGCAGCGCCTGTCATCCAGGCGGCGACGGAGCGAGATTCATTCACGACGCAGCCAGTGAGACAGTCATTTAATTAAAGTCTCCAGTGAAAAACAGAATTTAGTTTTTTGAGTCTTAAATTTATACTATTAGAGAGTCTCTTCTAAAACACTGGAGTGCACACTCCATGCATAGCACGGGGACAAATCAGAATCCTGTGGGGACCAGGCTGAGGAGCGGAACGGAAACATTCCCTCTGAGTGTTTGCGAACCCTCTCACCAGGGTTGCACCGCCCAGAAAGATGGAATGGCGCTTCGGAAGGTTTGGTGATGGCTACTAACAAAAACAGTAGCAGTAACAGCATCATCAACAGCGACAACATGAAAGCTACTGCCATCTGTCGGAGGCGGCATCTGCTGAGTGCTGCACCAAGCTTTTTACGGAGATGCCGGCTCCTGTTCCTTCATCTTACTGGTCCTCCCAGCAGCCCACTGGGGTTATTCTGTCACACGGGAGAGCTGAGACGCAGACACAGGCAACGGCTCAGCCCACGGCTGGGGCAGAGCAGAGGGAGGACCTGAACCCAGCCATCTGTAGCAGACAGAGCCTTCCTCCACCCCACGTCCACACTGGTCTAAGTGGGAGGATGAAGGCAGCAAAAACCCAAGTGTGGGTGAGCGAGCCCCTTGTGGGGCTGCTGGCGGAACGGGTGTCAGCGCACAGCCTTGCCCCGGTGTTTGGCTGGGAATCCCAGACCCCAAAATCTGGTACCCTAGAGTTACTGTGGGTAACTTGAAGAAGTAATAAATTTATTTTTGCTATTTTAAACATTAAGTCTGTATAAGACACTCTATAAAGTTGGATGACTTCAAGAGCAGAATTTAGATGTTATTTTAGTTTCTTGGTTGTCTGAAATTGTTGTTTGTTAATAAGGAGGCCCTTCTGTTGAGTTTTAATAGTCAAATTAACACCTGTCATCACTCTCTGGCAACATTTCCAGGCGTTCTGTAAGCCAGGATTCGCTCCAAAGGTGAGAATGGCATGTGGGGCCGGGTGTGTGAAGATGGGACTGTGGGGACGCTGTAGAAGAATCAGCCAGGCGGCGGTGACAGCCGCGCCACATCGAAGCTCTCTTTCTGAAGCGCCGCCTGCGTCGCGTGGTGGCTCCGGGGTCTGCAGCGGCTTGCCTCAAACACTCTGCGACCAGGGTTGTGTCCGGGGCAGACACCACTGAAATCCACCTGCAGAAACAAGCTGTGTGCACCTGTGTGAGTGCTGGAAACAGCCATGCACAGTTTATCCTGACCCACGCTGCGGGAAGAGTGCCCCCACCTAGCGGAAAGTTGGTGTTGGCTGATAGAGGCAAGTTTTGCCATCAGGAAGACTGACGTGCTCACTGGCCTCGCTGAGCTGCCTGTGCAGCTGTGGCTCCAGCTCCCGCCCTGGCGAGGCGACACAGCGCTGGAGGAGCCTGGCTGCAGCCGCAGCACCCACGCGGCCCTCCTGCCCCAGGCCCGGGAGCGGCACAGGGACTACAGATCAGGGTCCAGGGCTCTTCCCTGTGGGTCCTGACTATCAAGGACGCCTTTTCTCTAGTGAAACCAACATTCGTTGCTTGGTTAATAACAGCTGGCAATTACTCCTATTATGCGTTAGGCGCTGGCTTCCGCCCTTGACAAAGTATCTTCTTCACAGCCACTGTGCGAGACGGAGGTCCTGTTCTCACTCTTGTGCTGCAGACGAGAAGCAGAGGGTGGGGAGGTTAATAGCACCCTTGTGCTCACAAAGCCGAGAAATGGTAGAGCTGGAATTGGGTGCCAGCTCTGAGAACACCCACACCTGGAGCCTCCAGTCCCCGCCCGGGATGTGGCGCTGAGGACTGAACTGAAACGGGGAAGGAGGCTCCTCCTGGCCCCGCAGGGCATTCCACCGGTGGCAGCGGGGACCAGACGGGCCGGGTGGCTGCAACATGGAGCTGGGCTAGCCGCTGAGCCCCGCTGCGCTGCGCGCCAGCTGTGTGCCATGGCCGTGTTTGTCTTCAGCCATGAGACAGGGGATGACAGTATCCAGCCCCAGAATGGGCACGGGCATAACTGAGAAAATGCATCCAAGGCAGCATAAGACAGGCAAAAACGGACCATTTTTCAGTGCTAGGCCTCTAAGAAGTGACCCTGTCTCAAAACGCAAGTTAATCTTGAGCTTAAAAGGATATTTTAATAACTGTAACATTCATAATTCTTTTTTAAAAGGACTATCCAGGTCCTTACACGGACACTGTAATCATGGCCGCTTTCCCAGCGCTGTGCTGCAAGCAGGGCTCCTCGACTAAATGTCTCTTTAATGAACCTACATGTTTTGGTTTTGGTGGGTGCCACTGAGGCCGACCTAGTGCTCTCAGGTGACAGCAAGGCAACAGCAAGATGACAGTGAGGAGAGCTGAGGGCTGAAGCAGCTCATGGCACCTTCCTCCTCTGAGACACTGGCACTTTCCACTTCTGCAGCTCCCAGGCAGCTGTCTCAGTGGCTCCGAGAGACCTTGCCTTTGCCCAAAGAGGAAGTCGGGGGACCGCGTGCCCTTCTCAAAGCTCACTGGGCATAAACTAGTCCTGCAGCAGTTTCCCTGGGGCTCACAGTCCTGGACCTCACCTGTGCAGTGGAGCACGTAGGGGCCAAGGCAGGAGCTGGAACACTGCTTCCACCTGCTTCCACCCAAACCACCTGGAGGCGGCTGTCATCATCATGTTTCTGCGAGCATGGTTCCCAAAATAGTATGTGAATGTATTTCCCAAAATAGCAACCACATGGCATTTTACAATATTCCACATGCCATGGTCCACGCCTGCAGAGACTTCCTGTTACAGTACCTGTCAGGGAGGGGCGTGGGTGGGCAACAGTGAGATAGGCCAGGCCAGGGCAGGGGGCCCTGAGCACTGCAGAGCTGTGAGCAGGGAGGGGAGTAGAAACCTGGTCCAACCCCAAGGTTATCAATGGAGGACATTCATAAGACCAGAGCTGATAGCAGCCAAAAAGTACCACAAACTTAGCTGCTTAAAACAACAGATGTTTATTATCTCAGTTTCTGTGGGGCAGGAGAATGAACTTTCCGGCTCCACCAAATTCGCAGGGCTGCTGCTAGCAGTTCCCATTTACCCATTTCTAGTAAGTGTGGACATTTCACACATGTTGTCTCCAGCTGGCCTGAGACCGCAGTGGAGAGCAGCATTTTTCAAGCGAGGGAACAGGGTGCAGAGAAACTCTACCACTTTCCTACTACGCTGTCTTGACAGGCAAACCAGTCGAATAATCCACACGCCCAGTCTCAGCCCACGCGGGGAGGACTCAAGGCCATCTGGAATAAAGGGAAGAAATTCTCACTGGGATCATCAGGAACATTTTTTTCCAAGCCAGGTAGTTAACACAGACATTATCCTTTATCAGCTGTTAAATACCAGCTCTGTCTTCCCTGAATGTGTGAATAACTAGGAGGAGAATAAAGTATTTGGCAATATCACATGATATAAGGTGCAAATGATGGTAAGGTATTTTCACTAGGTTTTCTTCCCTGAAATAACACTGCCGTTTAGGGACCGCAGACCATGTCCTGGGACACTGTCTCTTTTCCACTTATCTAAACACATGAGATAAGGTGAAGGGTGGGGAGGGTCTTTTCCTAAAACACTTAGATGTCTCTCTCTGCTGATTCACAGAATGAGGCTTCTAAACCTCTTAAAGCCCCAAGCCCTCCCTGTCTAGAGGACGGGGTATCACGTGTTTGAAGTGTCGAGGCACCTGTGCCTTCCACCGTCTCTGTTGGGATCTCCCCCTTCAGCCAGGGCCCTGTGTTATCTGGGGCTGATTAGACATTTTATGGGTGAAGACAAAGGGAAAGACACAATGTCTAGCTTTTGACTTCCTAAATAGACATCTGAAGCACTCAGAAAATGGTGTAGAAGCCAAGCTTTGCAGGGAGTGTGGGAGTTTCGGAATCCCCAAACTTGCTGTTCTATGAAAGACGAAGATGGGAAGCTCCAGCCTAAGTGCCGTCTCAGACAGGCAGAGAGACCTGAGGCTCCGTCCAGGGAGTCCCCCACTGGGTGGTCGAGGTGGGGGCTGTGCCTGCATGTGGGCAGGGAGGAGGACTGGAGAGAGAGGTTTGCAGGGAAGGGCAAAGCCAAAGTGAGCACGCTGGCAGCCCTCCACAGCCCTGCCCTCCTTGAGAAGGCGCAGACCCAAAGAGGAGTGCGGCAGAGGGGAACGCAGCAGGCCCGACCCTGCTCCTGCTAGGAATCCCCCTGGAGCAGCGCAGCCAAGCAGCAAAGGCAGAGAGCGAAGCTCAAAGGCAGCCTGGCCTCATGCCCCTTCTCTCTGGAGGCCACCGGACAAGACTGGCCTAGATTGCTGTCTGGGCCGTGCAGGGGCTCCAGAGCAGGGGCCGAGGGTAGGGATCCAATGGGAGTTGCACACAGGCCCTGGGAGATTTGTGCCCCGGAGGGCCAAGATAGGGACCTCCCAGAAGGGGCCCCTGAGCTTCCTTTGTGCAGCGTCAGGAGTAGAGGCAGCTGGAGAGCGAGCAGAGCCAGAGGCGAGGTGGAGACAGCCAGACCAGTGAGCCAGTCCTGCGCCAGCAGCTCCTCCCGTGCCACGAGGCCTGGCTGCGCCTCCCTGCACCCAGCTGCCGTCTGGGACAGAGAAGTGGATGCTTGGCTGTTTCGAAGGGACAGGCGTCTGATGGTCAAGGTGCAGTGGAAGACTCAGAATGTTCCTGGAAGGGCTTGGCCAAACCCAAAGGAGGGGTTCAAACTGAAGCAACAGGAATTGGAGAGCTTAAATGGTAAGTTTGGTTTCTCCTCATTATCAAGATGAGATCAGTCAGAAAATAAAGAAAGTTACATTTGTTTTCTGCATGTGCGATCATAACATAAACTTTTCTACCAGGCTGCATGTGGATTTTCAAATATATTGCGACTGAGGACCAGAGAACGTTGAGGGGAGAACACTGAGCCTGCCGCAGGATGCAGTCTCCCCAAGTTCCGCTTCAAAGGAGGTTAACCTTGCAAGGAAAGGGGCGCGTGACCACCCCACCCCACGCAGACCTCCCTGGTGGGGAGGGAGGTGCGCCCCAGCCCAGCAGTGACCCCGAGCAGGCCGCAGACAGATGTCAGAGCGGGAGGTGCTGTGACGTGTCTGCCCAGCATTGTAGTCTCCGCTGTAAGGGGACTGTGGTTGAGTGCCTGGTCTCAGCCTTACGCCTAATGCATAAAGATTTAAAACCAGAACCAGGATTTAAGTTCAGGTTTCTTGATTTCCAAGCCCATTTTGGGCAGATTGCCCAGGACCCCCCAGTTCCCCACCACACTCTGTCTCCCACCCCTTGCTTGTTGGGCACAGCCCACCAGCTTTTCTCCACTGGGTAAAGCAAAGCCAGGAAGAAACACACTGGCCACCTTAGCATTCCGAGAATTCTCCATCTCAGGGAGTCCGTGCTTCCTGTGGTCCATTCTATGTGGGGAGCCCTATTTGTGAAGGGATTGTGCAGGATGCAACTTTGAACCGGCCCTGGCTGCTGAGAGCCATCCCTGGCTCCCCGGGACAGGCAGCTTTTGCCAACCACACATCGAACCCCTGGGAGAACCATTAACCACTCAGTGGGTAATCTCAGGCAAAGCAGGTCTCTGATGTCCCCAGAGTGCAAGCGAGTGTTGAGACTTGCCCCCAAGACTTGGAGCCCTTGTGCAGCAGGTCAGGGGGATGACAGTGGTAAGTTTTCCAGCCACGCCGCCAAGGAGGGTGCTCGTATCTACCCCTGACACTGTTGCTAGCAGAGCTCTGCTTGGGCCTGGGGAGGGACCCTGGGTCCTCCCGCCTGGGGGAAAGTTTGCCTCAGGTGAACTTTGTCTCTCTGGCACCCCAGCTCCTGACTTTGCCATCCCTGCTCCCTCCTCCCTGGAAGGCAAAATGCTTAAGTTCTGTGTGGGGCCAAACTGCCTTCCAGGCCCTGCCGTGTGTCTGAGGCACGTCCGCAGTCAGGAGGCCACCTGCCCATCATCTTCAGGGGAGGCGGGGAGGCAGCATCTAGTGTCCCTCACCATTGATAGAAGAAATACTTTAGACAAATTAAATGTAGCAGGGTTTATGTGAGCAAAGAACCAAATCGGGCAGCCCTCAGAGCCGGCAGAGGTTCCGAGGACAGAAGCGAGGCACAGAAACAGCTGGATTGGATGCGGCTCTGCCTTTGCCTTTCTTGGGAACAGCCGGCCAGCTGGCAGCCTGCAACGGCTGCACCTCGGCTTGTCCTTACGGAGCCTCACTCCTCGTCCGGCTCCCGGTTTGCTTTCGTAGGTTGCAGCTGATTCCAGAGGGAGTCAAGGTACAGAGACAGTATCAGGCGGAATTTAGTTCTGCACCCCTGGGGCACAATGTCTTTTTCAGGGGTCCAGAGCCCTCACAGGGCCCAGTCTTGACGCTAAGTAAGAAGTGCCGTCGGGGAACTGAGGACAGAGTGGAACGCCGCTGAAGAATGCTATTGGCGACAGTGTCTGGGGTTGAACAGCCACTCTCAGAGAGGGCCCATCTCAAGCACTTAATTAAAGGCGTTTGATTTTGCTGTTTCTCTCTCCCGCACTCACCCTTTTCCTCGCCTTTGGTGAGGGCGGACGGGCTTACCTCGTGCAAGCTGGCTGCTCGGCCAGGCGAATATTTCGTCATCTCGCAATGCACTTCGCGAAAGAAGAGAAAACTGAGTTTCCAAAACATTTCCCACAGCCTTCCGACTTCACTGTAGTTGCAGGGCAGTTTGAGAAATACTAGAAATAACAGACAGCAAAGCTCTGCGCCCTCCGGACCCTTCCCACTGTGCACAGAATAGTCTTTAAAACAAGGCCGAAGTCCTAGTTTCTGGCGAGGGCCGCTGTAACAGGGTACGACAGACTGGGCGCTGGAAACAGCGGCCCTCGATTACCTCACAGGCCGGAGGCCTGAAGTTGGAGGTGGCGGTGGTGGCCGTTGGTTCCTCCTGAGGCTGTGAGGCAAAATCTATTCCAGGCCTCTCCTCGGCTTGTGACAGCATCTTCTCCCTGTGTCCTCACACGGACGTCCCTCTGAGTGTGTCTGTGTCCCACTTCCTCTTCTTATAAGGACACCTGTCACACTGGATCAGCCCCCCCTAATAATCCCATTTGGCCTTATAAGTACCTCTGTAAAGACCTCTTTCCAAACAAGGTCACATCCGTAGGCACCAGGGGTGAGGACCTCAGCACATGGACCGGGGGAGACTCACCCCAGCGCCCTCATGGGTGCAAAGTCGTCTGCAGGACACGTTTCCTGCAATCAGGTCCTTTGTTAACCCACCTTCTGTGGGGAGATTTAGATTTAAATGGGACATACACAAGTGGAAGTTCATGGTTGCAAGGATATCATAGGCTAAGCAGTCTCCTAGTGTTTATTTTCACACATTTCTATTAATAACATATTTTCCCTTTCTTTGACTAAAAGCCCCCACCCCCACGTCCTTCCATGTGAGCCACATCGCACCCAGCCCAATGTCCTTTGCAGCATCCTCTTCCTCGAAGGCAGCCAGGAGCCCCACGTCCTGTGGAATTTTTTCTTTCTGCAAACCTTTGCATTCTGCATTTGAACTACATGATTAGCTTTTCTCTGTGCTGCACAGTTTAGCACTTACCAATTTTCTTGGTAGCCAATTTCCTCTCCTGCGCAAGCAGGTGCAGTGGCTGCGCTGAGTCTGACTTTCACATGCAGCTGGGAAGTAGCCCCGTCGCTCTAAGACTCGTCCTTTGTCTCCGGTTATATCATCAACTGCTCATGTTTATGTTCCCTGGTTCAAGGATGGCAGTAAACAGATAGTAGGTGCTTGTGACTTGCTCTTCTCATCTTTCCAGGAGCTGTTTTACACACTTGTCAAAGAAAAGCCAGAGCCCGGCAGTAGTTAAAGTGGTAAAAGCAGATTTCGCTCAGGAGCTACCACAATAGGGGAAAGAGGTCTCGGACAGAACCAGGCTCAGTCTGAACGCAGCAAGGAAGGTGAGAATCCAGAGCCAAGGGTGGGGCAGTGGGTGGAAACTTCCTAAGAGGAAACACCAGGGCGAAGGGCATTCTGGCAGGCCAGCCTGGCAGTACTCCCACTGTGGGCAGGCCAGGTGCCAGACTCACCTGGGGGCAGGTGGCAGACGAGGGATTTGGGAAGGTATCAGGGACCATCAGGCACTGAGGTGGGGAGGTTCTGCTTAAACTGATTTAGCAGGATTCTTGCTAAACTTGGGCTTCCGGCAGACATGCCCAAGAACAGGCCTAGTCAGGCTTGAGGACACCGACCACTCGCTCAAGGGAGATGACCTCCCTTACACTCGCCTGCTGCCACTTGAGGGCCACAAGCATCAGAAGACCGGAAGGAAGTACCCGTCTCCTCGCATTCCTCTGCTTTGGCATCCACAAGCAGTACTGCCCGTAGAGCCCGGCCGGAGGGCCCTGCCTGTGCTCGGCCCGGCGTTCCAGAAGCCCCATGTCTCTCTCTCTCTCTCTCTCTCTCAGACAGACACACACACACACACATGGTCTCATGTCTCTCACACACACACACGGTCTCAGGTCTCTCACACACACACAGGCACACATGGTCTCAGGTCTCTCACACACACATACACACAAGCACACATGGTCTCATGTCTCACACACACACACAGTCTCATGTTTCTCACACATGCACACACAGTCTCATGTCTCACACACACACAGTCTCATGTCTCTCACACACACGCACACATGGTCTCATGTCTCACACACACATGCACACACAGTCTCATGTCTCTCACACACACACACAGTCTCATGTCTCTCACACATACACACACGGTTTCATGTCTCTCTCTCACACACATGCGCACAGACGGTCTCATGTCTCTCACGCACACACACATCAAAGAACACCTGGGCTCCTGTGTCTGCTAACAGTACTTCTCACTTATGGCTGTTATTTTCTGCCGTAGGTTCACCATATTGTGCTAAATCGTGCTTATTCAAATTACAATTTTTACCTCACCTGGTCAGGTAGGAGCTGCGACTCCAGAACGCTGACGCCCATTCCCCACTAGCACAAGAGACCATTGCCTGTGGGATTTCTCCCCTTCTTTTTATGTTAGGGTCCCACAAAGGTGTTTTTAGGTATGAAACGCGGTAATAAATCTAATATTTTGATGGTCGACTCTAGAACAAAATCTGTCGTGTCTGTCGCCACATCCTGTTGGACGTCCTCCAGCATCCATCCTGACTCTCTCTCCGTCTGCCCACCTTACAGCTCCTCATCAAAGCCAGCGGCATCCCGGCCTCAGGACTGCACCAGCCCCTGCGCTCCTCTCCTGGCTCTGCCTCTTCCAGTTCGTTGCCCATCAGGGGCCGCAGTGACCCGTGTGCAACGGAAATGTCCGCGTGTTCCTGACCTCACACCCTCCACACGGTCCACCGCTGCCCGCTGCAACCCGGATTCCTTCCCGGGTCCACACGTCTGTCCTGGGTGTGTTTCCTGCCTCCTTCTCCGGTTTCACACTGAGCCACACTCCCCCCCCCACCCCGACCCCGTTACCCCCTGCTCCCTGGCTGAGCTCAGGGGCCTCCACTCTGCCCCTAATGTGCAGAGCTCTCCCGCCCCAGCCTTTGTGCCTACCTCGGCCTTTGCCCTGGAGTTCACTCAGCCCCCGCTCCACCCCTTCCTACTTCCTGAGAATGGGACCAGCGCTTTCTTATTCTTCAGGTGTCGGAGAAAAGGTCCCATCTGCAGAGGTGCCTCTCCTGGCCCCCTGCCTAAAGCAGCCTACCCCGCTACTTAATCTTTCTCTTGCTGTCCAGCTGGGGCTCTCCCTAGCTGTCATGACTACCTGAAACTGTCTACGCATTGACTTCCTAATTGCCTTTCTTACCACCGCTAGCACGTAAGGTCCTAATGACATTCCTGTTTAATAGACATTTTCAGGATGAATGAAGGACCTTTATTTTGATCTTTATGATAAATGTAAAGAAAAGGCTCACAGACTCATGCAAATCTTAACTTACATCTCCATGGATTAAATACAATAACTTTCCTTTCCTTTTCCTCTTTTTTTTAACCCTTCATAGCTCCTCTATCCTCCAAAGAGTAAGATTTTAATATTAAAGATATTTCACTAAGTTTTCTCACGTCATTATGATAGCTCAAGAACCAATCCCTTATTCTCAGATGCGTTTTTCTGCATCTGCAGAGGGAATGATCCCCGTCTTCTCCCGTTTTAGAGCGCTCTGCCGGGGGAAAAGTTTACTCTGTGTCTCACTGCCAAGCCTCTGTAATAAGAAATACTTTATCTCGCAGCTGTCAGCTCTTTCAAACAGTGCTGCCCCTGCTTTGAACAATGCCAGCCATTTAACTCCAGCTTCTGCCTCAAGTTCACTGCCACGATGGCCAGTGTGCTTCCGATTACTCTGTCAGCATTTCTCTGTGTTGGGAGAGCCTCTGTAGGTACGTCAGGGTCAAATGAAGACTTCTCGCTATTTCCTGATTTTTCTCTTTCTTCCCCCCCGTCATTCTACTTGGCACTGATTAGCGTGCCTGGAGATTTAAGACTAAGTAAAATATAGCAGCAAGAAACAAAGCTGGCATAGAACGTCAGAGGCAGGTTGATGTTTTCTACCTGTTGATAAACTCCATATAAGAAAAAAAATAGACGTTATCACCTTCCATGAATCATATTAATACTAAACACAGAAAACCACCCTTCTCTCAGCTGACAGTTTATTCAGGTTCCTCCATTCATCTGACAAATATTTATCAAGCCCTTAATATTTATCTGGCACTATTTAGGTGTTATTCACCTGTGATGGCCCAGGGTGCATAATTACAATGAACTATTCTGTTTATGACTTTGTTTAATTTTTTTTAAATTTTATTATCCTGGTGTGACAGAAAGAAAAGTCCACCAATTTCTGTCTTCCTCTCTCCTTTGGCTATAGACCCCCAACTTTTAGCTGGACACATGACTGTCTTGAATGAAGACCACAGTTCTCAGCCTGCCTGTGCTTAGTATGGCCGTGTGGCCAGACCCTGGGCAGCGAGAAGTGAGCAGAGGTACTTCTAGGAAGAGCCTTTCAAGGGAAGCGATGTCCTTCCTCACCTTCTCCTCTTTCTTGCTGAATGAAACGCACATGTGGTAGGCAGAGTTTGAGCAGTCATTTTAACTAAGAGGTGGAAGCAGTGTGCAGGAGATGGTGGAAAAACAAGGAATTTCAACAGATTTTTGGAAGACAAAAACCAGATGATAACATGGTGACTGATTTAGAAGGGGGAAGAAATTTCCAATCTATGGTTCCTGTACATGGCGACACCAAGGGGGAAAACTGGCTTGCCCTGCAGAGCCCACGGAATGCTCAGGAGCCTGTGGCACGGGCGCAGCGCTGCGCTGGGTCGACGGACAGGACTGGCTGGAGTCTGTGTGTGGAGCAGCCACTGCCACTGTGCACGCTCAGGCGAGTCACTCCTCCTGATCTCCCAGCACTCCCCCCAGGAGTGAGACAGCAGTATTATGCTCCAGAGAAACTAAACGGGAGAGATGCTGGATGGGGCAAACCAAATGAACCGCAGGTGGGGCAGGAAAACATGGAGATTAAGGAAATGTCTACGTGAGGAACAGCTGGGCCTGAGCCCTTTGTCCCCAGGCACTCTCCAAGCACACCCTCAGCAGAGTGTGTCAGGCAGGTTAGCAAGATCCAGCCGCAGGCCGCCAGTAAAAGATACATTTTACATTCACAGAAACAAATAGTTGATAATAGAAGGATGACACAATATATACCGTGAAGACAGAACTAGATTAGCTATACTAACATGAGGGAAAATCAATTCTGAAATGAGACATATTACCAGAGAAGAGAGGGCATCTCCTAATTATAAAAGGGTAAAGGTATCAGAAAGATATAGCAATTACAAATGTAAAGGTACTTAATACTGGGTCTCAAAACACATGAAGCAAGAACTGATAGAATTGACAGGAGAAAGAAACAATTCAGCAATTATAGTAAAAGATTTTAATTATGTGCTCTCAAATATTGATAGAACAACCATTCAGAAAATCAGGAAGGACATAGAAGACTCGAGCAACACTATCAACTAACTTGACCTAAGTGACGTATATAGAACCCTCTACCCAACAACATCAATGTACATTCTTTCTAAGACTTCAAGGAACCTCCTGCAGGACAGACTCTATTCCAGGCCATTAAATAAGTTACGTTAGTTTCCTGTGGCTGTTGTAACAAATCTCCACGAATGTGCTAGCCTAAGCGATAGAAATGTATTCTCTCGCAGTTCTGGACTCTGGAATTGCACACTCACGGTCTGAAACCAGTATTAGGCTGAAGTCAAGAAGTTGGCAGGGCTGCTCTTTCTCCAGAGGCTCCAGGGGAGAACCCGCTCCTTGCAACTTGCAGCTTCTGGCGGCCGGCGGCACTCCTTGGCTGTGGCCCCATGGCGTGGATCTCCACCTCCATCCTCGCGTGCCCCTCTCTCGCTGTGCGCGTGTGTGTCCTCCTCTGCCATTCTCTTGTAAGGACGTGTGAGACTGCATTATACAGGATAATCTCAAGATCCTTACTTTAATCTCATCTGGAAAGAACTTGTTTCCACATACTGTAACATTTCCAGGTTTCAGGGATTAGCACAGAAATATCTATCTGGGAACCATTTTTTAGCTTACCACACAGGTATTTAAAAATTTTAAAGACTTAAAATAATGGAAAATATGTTCTATGGCCAAAACAGTATTAAATTAGCAATCAGCAAGATAAATACGTATGGAAAATTGTTACATATTTGGAAATGAAGCTACAAGGTTCTAAATATTCATGGGTAAAAGAAGAAATCACAAACAAAATTAAAATGATCTGAAACTGAAGGAAAATGGAAGCAGAACATCTTGAAATGCATAGGTGCGGGAAAGCAGTGCTTAGGGAGAAATTCATAGGTTTAAACTCCTATATTTGAAAAGAAGAAAATTCTTAAAAACAGTATAACTTAAGCTTCCTTATCAAGAAACTAGAAAAAAAAGAGTGAATCAAAGCAAAATAAATAGAAGGAAGGAAATAATGAAGATCAGAGCAGAAATCGATGAAAAAATAGAAGATCAATACAGAAAATTAATGAAACAAGAAATTCGTTCTTTGAAAAGATCAACAACATTGATAAATCATTATGCAGACTGATTAAGAAAAAAAGAGAGAAGACATCAATTTCTAAAATCAGAAAGAGAAAAGAGGACATCACTACAGAGTCCAAAGAAATTAAAAACATTTGCATGCAAACAAACCCAACAACCAGAATGACAAATTCCTGGAAAGACATAACTAAAACTGTTTCAAGAAGAAGTAGAAAATCTAAATAGACCAAAGATAATATATGCTAGAAAGCACATGGAAAAATGATCAATGTCATTAATCATTTGGGAAATGCAAATTAAAACAGCAATGACATTCTACTACGTAGCTACTAGAATGGCTATGATTTAAAAACTGACAAACATGGAGAAACAGGAACTCTTATACATGGATGGTGGGAATGGGAAATGGTGCAGCCACTTTAGTTTGTTTCTTAAAAGGTTAAACATAGACTCGGCCATTCTACTCCTAGATATTGAAACAAGAGAAATGAAAACATATGTCTACTCAAAGATTTGTGCCAGAATTTCACAGCGGTGCTAGTCAAAATAGCCCAAACCAGAAAAAAATCTAAATGTCCATTAACTGGTGAATGAATGAACAGTGAGGTATTCAATGGAATACTATTCAGTAATAAAAAATAGCAACCAAGCAACGCATACAAGAGTATGAATGAACCTCACATTATGCTACGTGAAAGGAGCCAGGTACAAAAGACTATATGTTATCTGATCTCATTTACATAAATTTCTAGAAAAGGCAAAACTATCAAGGCATAAAGCAGGTTAGTGGTTGCTTGAAGCTGGGGTTTAGAGAAGGATTGCTTGCAAAGAAGTGAGGAAAATTTGGGGAGTAATGAAAGTTTTCTGAAACTGGATTGTGGTGATGGTTGCTTTTCACTTCGCACAATGATTTCGAGATTTGTTCCTGTTGTGGTGTGTGCCAGTACTCCCCCCTGCCTCCTGTTGAGTGGAAACACCACAATATGCTTATCCATTTACTGGCTGATGCACATTTGGGTCATTTCCAGTTTTTTACTGTTATGAATAAATCTGGTAAGAACATCTGTATTTAAGTCTTTGTGTGAACTTACGCTTTCGTTTATCTTGGGAAGATACATAGAAATGCCATTACTGGGTCATATAAGTACATGCTTAACTGCCAAAATGTTTCCAAAGTTGTTGTGCTGTCCTGCATTGCCACTAGCAGAGCGTAAGAGCTGACTTCTCTAACGCATCGCACTGTCTCTTCAATTTTTAGCCACCTCCATGATTGAGTAATGGTATCTCAGCGCTCTGTGGTAAGCAGGTATATGCAAACCCACCCTCAAAGACTGAGGGGACTGAGAAGCTGAAGAAAGAGGCTGACAAACCCAGTTTCTCAGACAGAAGCATTTAATACAGACTTACAAACAGAAGCATTGCCTCTGGCAGCTGAGAGGGCAGATCCTGGCACTCGCCCTTCAGAAAGCATTCTTTATATAGCAAGCTCTTTTTGGAAAAACGTGTCCCGGTCATGCCTTGACCACCGTGGAAGTTAGATAAGCATCTTTATGAGGGTTTATCCATACTACAGGCATTGTTTCTTGACCTTGCTGCTAGAACAACCTGGTATGCAGGAGTCAAACATGGGTCATTATGGTGGTTTTTCCTGCAAGATGACCAGGCAACAGGCTGTTACACTCATTATATCTTAAATGTGCGTTTCTCTAATGACTAATGATGTTGAGCATCTTTTCATTTCTTTATTTGCTCTTTGCCTATCTTCTCTGATGAAGTTTCTCTTGGGAAAATATCTAGGAATGCAATTGCTGAGTCATAGAAATATATGTTTAACTTTACTATTTGCTTACTTTTTAGTTTATCTTCCTATTTTTTTCTTTTTCTTTTCATGTCATATGGGTATCTTTCCAGTTTTGAATTGAAAATTTCTTTATATATATTGTATACAAGTCCTTTATCATATTTATGTGTTGTAAATATTTTTTTCCATTCTGTGGTTTACCTTTAATTTTCTTAATGCTGTCTTTTGAAAAGCAATAATTTTTAATTTTGATGAAGTCCAATTTATCAGGGTTATTTTCTTTTTTGGGTTGTTCTTTTGGTATCCTACTTTTAAAAACGTCTTTGCCAACCTCAAAATCCTGGAGATTTTCTTTCAGTGTTACAATTTTAATTCATATTTATATCTACGATCCATTTTGAGTTGATTTTTATATATGATATAAGGTAAATGTTAAGGTTCATTTTTTAAATATGGTAGCATTTGCTGAAAAGATTATTCTTTTCCAATTTAATCACCTTTCTAACAACAACAACAAAAATGACAGTACACCTAAATACACACACACAGAGCTCTATTTCTGGACTCTCTATTCTAATTCCAAGATTCTATGTCTGTGCTTCCACCAATTCCCCACTGCCTTGATCGCTATAGTAAGTCTTGAAATCAGGTAGTGCAAGTCGTTCAACTCATTTTTTTTCAAAATTGTTTTGTCTATTCTAGATCTTTCCATTTCCGTACAAATTTTAAATCACCAGGCAATTCCTACCCAAAAAACTTACTAAGGTTTTGATTGTGATTCTGTTGAATCTTTAGATCAATTTGGAAAATGTTGACATCCTAATAATATTGGGTCTTCTGATCCATTAACATAGTATATCTCTCCATTTATTTAGATCTTTTAAAATTCCTATTAATAATGGTTTGTAGCTTTCATATATATGCAAGAGTATAAACTTAAGTGTGTATAAACGTAAGTGACCATTTCTCTAGGATAAATGCCTGTAAGTGCGATTGATGTGTCATATAGTAATTGCATGTTTAGTTTCCAGGAAACTGCCAAACTCTTTTTTCAGAATGGCTGCACCATTTCACACTTCCATCAGCAATGTATGAGTGACCCAGTTTCTCCTCATCTTCACCAGCATTTGGTGTTGTCACTATTTTAGTGCTATTTGTCACCTATTTCTAATAGGTGTATAGTGATATTTCTTGGTTTTAATTTACATTTTCCTGGGAGCTAATGATGTTGACCATCTTTTCATGTGCTTATTTGCCACCTATATGTCCTCATCAGTAAATGTCTGCTCATGTCTTTTGCACGTTTCTGATTGGATTTTTTTTCCTCTTGAGTTTCGAGAGTTTTATGTACTCTAGATACTAGTCTTTTTTGGATATGTAATTTGCAAGAATTTTCTCCCTGTCTATGACTTGTCTTTTCATCATCTTAACAAGGTCTTTTACAGAGGAAAAGTTTTAAATTTTGATGAGGTCTAACATTTTTTTCTTCTACAGATCATGACTGGGGTGTCAGGTGGAGGGGCGCTCTGCCTAGCCCTGCAGCCTACAGGCTTTCTCCTCAGTTTTTCCTAGAAGCTTTATAATTTTACATTTACATTTGTGACCATATCAAATTTTTAAAAATAATATGTGAGATTTAGGCCAAAGTTTTTTATTTTATTTTATTTTATTTTGCCTATGGACGTCCAATTAGTCCAGAACCATTTTCAGGAAAGGCTACCTATTTTTCTTCCACTGAATCAATTTTGTTACTTAGTCAAAAATTAGTTGAGCACATTCTATAGATATATTTCTGGGTTCTTTCTTCTGTTCCGTTTGTCTCTACCTTCACTATAACAAACTGTCTTGATGACTACAGCTCTAGAGTAAGTCTTAACATTGGGAAAAGTGATGGCTCTCACTCTACTCTTCTTTTTCAAGATTGTTTTAGCTATTCTAGGGTCTTTTCCTTACATGTAAATTTTAGAATGAGTTTGCCTATGTCTACAAAACACTACTTAGATTTAGATAAAAATTACATTATGCCTATAGATTGATTTGGGGGTAATTGGCATTATTACATCACATGAGTCTTCCAATTCATAAATACCATATGTCTCTCCATTTATATAGGTGATGTTTAATTTACCTCATCAGTATTTTGTAATGTTTAGCATGTAGGTCTTTTATATGTTTTTTCAAAATGTATACATAAGTATTTTTTTCCTTTGGAGTAATTGTAAGTTCTATTTTTTTTTTAATTTTGGTTTCCTTATGTTTGTTGTTACTGTACACAATTGATTTTTGTGTTGTTCTTGCATCATGCAAACTTGCTGAATGCACTTATTAGTTCTAGTGGTTTTATCTCTTTTTTTTTTGTGGTGGGGGGAGGGATGGTATTCCCATGGATTTTCTACAGAAACCATCATGTCATCCACAATTAAGACAGTTTCCTTCCTTCCTTCCTTCCTTTCTTTCTTTCTTTCTTTCTTTCTTTCTTTCTTTCTTTCTTTCTTTCTTTCTTTCTTTCTTTCTTTCTTTCTTTTTCTTTCTCCATATGCATTTTATTTCTTTTTCCAGTTTTATTGTGTTGCCCAGAACTTTGATGATTATGTTCAATAGCAGTGAGATTGGGCATCCTTGCTTTGTTTCCAGCCTTGGGGGAAAGTAGTTAGTTTTTCACTACCAAGTGTAACATTAGCTTAAGGGATTTTGTCCATATTCTTTATCAAATTGAGGAAGTTCCTAGTTTTCTAAGAGTTTTTATCATAACCAGTCATTGAATTTTATCAAATGATTTCCACATCAGTTGATATAGTCCTGTAAGTTTTCTTTGTTAGCTTATCAACATGGTGAACTACACTGATCGCTTTTCCAATATTGAAACAGCCTCGCATATCTGGAATAAACCCCCCTTGGTTATGGTGTACAATTTTTTTGCATTGATGAATTCTATCTGCTAATACTTGCTGAAAATTTTTACTTCTGTAATTCATGAGGGATATTGATCCATAGTTTTCTTGATCCATAGTTTTCTTTTTTTTTTTTTTGAGACAGAGTCGCATTCTGTTGCCTGGGCTAGAGTGCCGTGGCGTCAGCCTAGCTCACAGCAACCTCAAATTCCTGGGCTCAAGCAATCCTCCTGCCTCAGCCTCTCGAGTAACTGGGACTACAGGCACGTGCCACCATGCCTGGCTAATTTTTTTCTATATATATTTTCAGTTATCCAGCTAATTTCTTTCTATTTTTTTAGTAGAGACGGGGTCTCGCTCTTGCTCAGGCTGGTCTCGAACTCCTGAGCTCAAACGATCCACCCGCCTCGGCCTCCCAGAGTGCTAGGATTACAGGCATGAGCCACCACACTCAGGCAGTTTTCTTTGTTTGAATTATCTTTTTTTATAGTTTTGGTATCAGGACAATACTGTCTTCATAGAATAAAGTGGAAAATGTTTTCTGTTTTCTGGAAAGAATTGTATAGAGTTGGTTTATACAATGTTTGGTAGGATTCTCCAGTAAAACCAACTGCCTTGGAGATTCCTTTTTCAGGAGATTTTAAATTATGAACTCAACCTCCTTCATAGTGATAAAAGCTATTCAAAGTATCTGTTTCATATTGGGTGTGTTGCAGCAATATGTACTTTTCAGGGAATGAATTCATTTCACATGAGTTGTTGATTTCATGTGTTAGTTGTTAGTAGTGTTGCCTTGCCCTTCTGTAGTCTGAGAGTCTATAATGACATCCTGTTTCAGTCCTGATATTAGTAATTAGTATCTTTTCTCTTTTTTCTCTGTCAGTCTTGCTAGAGGTTTGTCAATTTTATTAATCTTTTCAAAGAACTAGTTTTTTTGTCTCATTGAGTTTTTTTGATATATTTCCTATTTTCGGTTATTGATTTCTGTACTTATCTATCATTTCTTTGGGCTTGCTTTGGGTTTCCTTTGTTCTTCTTTGTCTAGTTTATTGATTTAGGAAACTTGGTTATTAATTTAAGACCTCTCTCTTTTCTAGTGTAAGCATTTAGTGTTGGGAATTTCCCTTTCAGCACTATTTAGCTCCATATCGCACATTTTGAAATACTTTACTTTCATTTTCGTTCAATTTTAATTTCCCTTGAGCCTCCCCTTTGACCTATGGCTTATGTAGAAGTGTGTTGTTTAATTTCCATGCATTTAGAGATGGTCCTGTTTTCATTCTGTTATTGATTTCCAGTTTGATTCCCTTATGATTAGAGGGCATGCTCTATATGGATTATAATTATTTTAAATTTATTGAGACTTGTTTTATGACCCATGATGTGGTCTTGGTGAATATTCCATGAGTACTTGCAAAAAATGTGTGTTCTGGGAAGGTGGAGTGTTCTGTATATGTCAGTTAGATCCTGCTGGTTGATTGCATTACACTTCTTTATCTTTGCTGATTTTTTCTCTAGAAGTTCTATCAGTTGCTGAGAAGAAGATGTTGAAGTCCCAAATACAATTTTTTGTTTGTCTCTGTTACCTTTCAACTTGACCAATTTTTTGCATCATGTATTTTGAGCCTCTGTTGTTTAGTGAGTAGACATTTAGGATTGTTGTATTTTCCTGGTAGATTGATCCTTTAATTATTATGTAATGTTCCTCTTCGTTTCTAGTAATTTTCTGTGCTCCGAAGTTTACTTAATCTGATATTCGTATAATCATTCCTGCCTTTTTAAAAATTATGGTATGTCGCTTTCCATCCTTTTACATTAAACCTACTTATTGAGATGAGTGTCTTGTAAACAGTTGCACAGTTTACAGTGGTGTTTTAAATCCACTCCATCAATCTCTGCCCTTTTTGGGGTGTGTTTAGATGATTCACATTAAAGATAAATTTTTATATTTAGGGCTTTATCTGCCATTTTATAGCTTGTTCCCTCTCTTTCTTATTTCTCTGTTTCTCTTTTCATGCTTTCTTGTGGGTTACTTAAACATTTTTAGGATTCTACATTGACTTATTTGTAATGTTTTTGAGTCTATTTCTTTGTGTAGCTTTTTCAGTGATTGCTCTGGGTGTTAAAATACACAAATACGACTTACTGCTGTCCAAAGGTATCAGCATTTAACTGCCTAGAGTGAAGTGTGGACACCTCACTTCCACTTAAGTACCTTTCCTTTCCCCACACTTAAATTTGATTGTCTAGAATATCAGATTGTGTTATAATTTTTGTTTTTATCATGAATATAGATTATAAAACTCAAGAGGAGAATAGTCTATTTTATATACTCATTTTCTCCTATTTCTGATATTTTTTCCTTCCTTTATGACTTTGCAAGATTGCTTCTTCTTTTTTCATTTCTTTTCTCTTTGAAAAACTTCCTTTGGCCATTTTTTAAGGGTAGACTCCCGATTGCTGCCTCTTACTGGTACTGCTGGCCCCACCTGGAGTTGCTGGTGGGACTCCTATTCAGTCTGGAGGAGAAATGAGTCTGCTTGGCTGCTTTGTGTTACTAGGTTGGGGGTTGGGGTATGCTGGCCCAGATGGCCTCATTCTGTTGGGTAGGGTCAGAAAAAGCCCTGCTGTGATATCATTCCTCCGTTTCTAGGGTCTTAAACTATTCATAATTCACTTTCCTCTTACCACCTGTCAGAATTCTCTTTTGATTTCCTATCGTGTTATTTCCAGGATTTTGAGTTGTACTCATTGGGTAGGAGCCATCTCGTTTGGACTGGAGCCCAAACCAGACAACTGATTTTTGTGTATTGTCCTTGTATACTGCAATGTTACTAACTCATTTATCCTAAAAGCATTTTTTATAGATCCCTTAGGACTTTCCGCAAAGATGATCGTGTTTTATCCAAATAGAGTTTTACTTCTTCTTTTCCTATTACCATGTCTTTAATTTTCTTTTCTTGCCATATTTCTGTGGTGAGAACCT
This sequence comes from Indri indri, assembly GCA_004363605.1. Taxonomy (NCBI): domain Eukaryota; kingdom Metazoa; phylum Chordata; class Mammalia; order Primates; family Indriidae; genus Indri; species Indri indri. The sequence continues at coordinate 92,607 of RJWJ010000692.1, read as the reverse complement.
CCAGTACAATGTTGGATTGAAGTAATGACAGCAGACATCTTGTCTTCGTCATGATGTATTATCCTGTTTTTATATTTCTAGATTCAGTTTGCTAGATTTTTTAAAACTATTTTGTACCATGAGGGAATTTGGTCTGTAGTTTTCTTTTCTCATAATGTCATTGCCTGGTTTTGTTATAGGATAGTGCAGGCCTCATAAAATGAGTTGGGAATTTTCTCCTCCATTTCTATTTTCTCAAAGAGTTTATGTAAAATTCGCATTCTCGTTTCCTTAAATGTTTGGTAGAATTCACTAGTGAAGTCATCTGGGCCTGGGGTTTTTCTTGTGGGAGACATTAACTTTCAATTTTCAATTCTTTTGTAGATATAGGCCTATTCAAGTTATACATTTCTTCTAGAGTGAGTTTAGGTAATTTGTATCCTACAAGAAAGTTGCCCACTTAATTTAAATTATCACATTTATTAGCAGAAAGTTTTCATGATATTCCTTTATTATACATTTTTTGTCTATAGAATCTGTAATGATGTCCAATTTTTGATTCTTGATATTGGTAATTTATATCTTCTCTTTTTTTCTTGGCCCATCTGGCTAAATGTTTATTAAATATTTTTTGCTGTCAAATGGCTTTTCTGCATTTACTGACATGATCATATTGTTTTTCTTTTTTAATATGTTAGTATGGTGAATTACACTGATGGATTTTGACCTGTTGAATCCACTTAGCATGTCTGCCTTGATGGCTCCTTGATGACACACCCTGTGCCTCTGGCCTTCCCCTGGCCTTTGTCTCTTGCTGTGACTTCACGTCATTTTAGACATCAAGTTAGCATTCAAGGCAGAAGGAAGAAGGGAGGGACGGCACCAATAGGTCTGCCCCCTTTCTATTTGGAAAGAAGCTGCTTTCCTGTAAGACGCCTCAGCACATTTCTTTTTTTGTATCTCATTAACCAGGCCTGTGCCACACATCACCCTGAGACCTAAATAATGCTGGAAAGGCAGGACTTGCACCCAGGGCTAGGTTCATTGTTACACACAACCACATCTGATTCAAAGCAGCAAGGAGGAGAGAGAAGGGACTTTGGATAGGCAGCATATAATGGCCCCTACAACAACCTTTGCTATGTTTCTAATTGGGTTTTTGCATTTTTCTTCTTTGTCTGTATTGTTAACATATTCAAATTCTAATATACTACAAGCTAAACACATGAAAATATCTTCTCTCAGTGAAAGGTTTCCCTTTTTGTCTTACTCCATAATGTCTTTTCACAAACTGTTAATGTTTATGTAGTGGATTTTTCAATTTTTTAATTTATGGCTTGTGCTTTTTTTCTTACTTAAAAAAATCCTTCCTTTGGTGGGGATTGTTTTTTCTGTGGCAACCTCGCATTTCATGCATTGTGGGGCTGTTTCTCCAGAGCAGTTGTGTGCTTATTTCTTCCGGGGTAGTTCTCCTTTCGTGACAGTTTTGTGAAGTGTTTGACTTGCAGGGTTTATAGCAGGAGGACAGGGTACGTTCCAGACCCATGTGTGGCTCTGGCTCAGCATTTCAACACGTTGACTGCCACACTAGAAAAAATATTTTTCCCCGGGCCACGGTATTTTATTAAAACAAAACGATCCTTTCTAATTTGTTTTTTTTTTTAATTGTTTTCTGGGTGTGAGTTATATGCAATGCAATCCACGTTTTTAGAATGAAATTGTTGATGTTAATTATAACAATAGGAACATCAACAAGTAAGATTTTCAGGATCCAGCTGCAGAGTTTTGCCTCACTACTTCCCAACACTGTTGTAATTGTCTGTCTTTTTGATTATAACTATCCTAGTGGGTGTGAAGTGGCATGTCATTGTGGTTTTGATTTGCATTTCCTGAAAGGATTAATGTTGCTGAGGAGTATCTTTTCATGTGCTTATTGGCCGTTTGTATATTTTCTTTGGAGAAATGTCTATTCAAGTCATTTGCACTTTTACAAATTGAGTTATTTGTCTTTTTATTATTTAGTTGCATGAGTTACTTACCTATTTTTTATACAAGCACGTTATCAGATATATAGTTTGCAAACGTCTTTTCCCATTCTATGGGTTTCACTTTTGCCTTCTTGATAGTATCATTTGCAGCACAAAATTTTAAATTTTCATGAAGAACAATTTATTTTTTTCTTTTGTTGCTTGTGCTTTTGGTGTTATATGTAAGAAGTCCTTGCTTAATCCAAGGTCATGAAAATTTGCTCCTGTGGTTTCTTCCAAGAGTTTTATAGTTTTAGCTTTTATGTTTGTGTCTATGACCCACTTTTAGTTAATGTTTGTGTGTGGTGTGATGTAGGGTCCATTTCATCCTTTCGTCTGTGGCTATCCAGTTGTTCCTACACCATTTGTTGAAAAAACTATTTTTTTCCCATTGAATTGTCTTGGCACCCTTGTTGAAAAGCAATAAATGTAAGAGTTTATTTTAGGACTCTTAATTCTATTCCATTGATCTATATGTTTGTCCTTATGCTAGTATAAAACTTTTGATTACTCTACCTTTGTAGTATGTTTGCAGTCAAGAAGTATGAATCTTCCAACTTTATTCTTCTTCAATAATGTTTTAAATATTCTATTTCCTTTGCATTTCATGAATTTAAGACCAGGTTATCAATTTCTGAAAAAAGCCACCTGGGATTTTGATAGGAATTGTGTAAATCTGTGGATCAATCTGTAGAGTATCATCGTCGTAACCATAGTGAGTGTGGGGCAATGGGACATCTTTCCATTTATTTAGCTCTTCTTTATTTTTTTAACAATATTTTGTAGTTTTCATTGGACAAGTCTTGTACTTCTTTTGTTAAGTTTATATCTAAATATTTAATTCTTTTTGATGCTATTATAAATGGAATTGTTTACTTAATTTTATTTTTAGAATGTTCATTGCAAGAATATAGAAATATAATTTTTGTATATTGATCTTTAATCCTGCAACCTTGCTCGACTCATTTCTTCTAATAGAGTTTTAGTAGATTTATTAGGGTTTGGTAGATGTGATATTGTGTCATTGTGAATAGAGATAATTTGCTTCTTCTTTCTTTGTTTAATCCTCCTACATTTCTGATGAGAATGTAAAATAGTGAATATACGTAGAAAACGGTCACCCAAAATGTTAAACTACATGTTCCAGCAATTCCACTTCTAGGTTTGTACCAAAGGAAATTGAAAACATACATATATATATAAATTTATGCATGAATGTTCATAGCAGCATTATCTATAATAGTCAAAAAGTGGAAATAACTCAACTGTCCATCAACTGATGAATGGATAAATAAAATGTGGTATATTCTTACAATGGAAATTTCTCGGCCATAAAAAGGAATGAAGTACTTAGACATGCTACAATATGATGAACCTTGAAATATTATGCTGGAAGCCTGATGGCATCCTCCATAGCTCCTTTATACTTGAGGGTGCAGACTTTGGAATCATTGCCCTTTCCCTCATGATAAATCCTTTCTTTAACCTGTTGGTCCACAGGACCCAGTCAGCCTTCCAAGTGTCCCCCAGTCTCAAGTGACATAAGATACCTCTAAGCACCTCTGTATTGGGTGGTGTTTGGATTCTCCAGTTTCCATCAAGTTCTTCTGCCCAGCCTGGGGAGGGCACACTCTGGGGAGTGTACTTAGTGGATGTCATGAGATGCTGATGGCACAGACTGGACAGAGTATCAGGGTTTGCAAGTTATTTTTCAGGGAACAGTATTACTCTAACATGAAGACAGACATTAGTCAAATAAATATGAGGTAGAACCAAATGTGTGCATAAAGGTGGGAGAGCAAAGGCTTGGATGTAGCAAGCCACATCAGCCCAGCCCCAGCAACATGCTCATTCCCAACTGTCACTGAGAACATTTTAGTCATAAAGTCTGAGCAGCTCCATCCGAGGCACCTTCCCAGAGCCACAAACTCCCCAAAAGGAGAAGTGGCACATTGATAGCATGCATTGATTATCTTTGGAAACACTTATGAAGTCACCACTAAATACTCTTTATATGTAAAGCTGTAATTTCTTTTGTGTATCATTTAACCAATATTTAAGAATATCTGTTCATGGTGAAATGTTTTTCTTTCCAATATTTCATTTCATGGTTTAAGACATTCCTTGATTTGACTTGTCTTTATGCAAAAACAATCAGCCCCATTTTTGCTTTCTAACCTAGTGTAACTATGCAAGTGTTTTGATTAAATGATAAACTGAACAGTTTCACCAGAAGCAGCTATTTCCACAGGAGGCGACGCTAGGAATTATCTGAGCAAGATGGAACGATGCCAGTTGCCAGCAGATGTAGGAAACTGACAGAAGCTTCTAAATGTGGCCGTTATTAAGCAATCAAAATAAGTTAATAAGAGTAAGAACTACCCCCCCAAAAAACAAACAAAATTTAAGGTAAATTTAAGACATGGTCGCAATCAGTGGTGGGCCAGTTTGTTTTGTATCTCCTATCTAAATTTTTTGGTACAAAGGCAGCACTCCATGTACATGGTCCAAACTTGGTTTCTCCATTTGTTTATTTCCATTTGGAATTCACTTTCCTATAGAAACTGTTAAATTGGTTGTGTCTGAGGTCAGTCCATAAGAAACTTTCAACCCATAATGTAATAAAAAATGCTCTGCACTTGCAATGAAAAGTGTAGAAAACAAAACTGCAGCAATATTGGTAATTCAAGTAGGAAAGCAATAAAAATGAAAAAACACTTCTTTATCTCTAAGGCTGGGTCCTTTGAAAATCACATTCGATTAGGGGGAAAGAAATGAAAAGGCATCTGGAAATTTTGTGGAGATCCTGAAGCAAAGCTACCAGCATTTTTTAAAATTCTGACTTGGTCTTGGTTTGGGTTTCCCTGAAGCCAGCCCTGAGGTGTGCTTGGGAGGTGACCCGGGAAGCGTGGTGAGGAGACAGTAAAGTTACTGAAGGACATATTAGCTGTGGGCACTGGAGCTCAGTCCTGCTGGGACCCTCCTCAAGACTGAGGATGACATACTTCAGTGAAGTCCCACCAGGAGTGAGGAAAATGGAGTAGGGAATCCCCATTCTCTTGCCTTATTGACTGAGATCACTTCCCTGGGCACTATTAAGGTTGGTGGAAAGGTAATTGCAGTTTGGGGCTGTGAAATTTAAATCATTTTAACTAGGCTCAAACACATCTTTATTAATCAAAGTAGGAACCATTACAACCAACACATTGTTGCCAACGAGAAGTAAGTTTGTGCATTCCTGTAGCATAAAAATCTGTGCTTCAGGATTCTATGAACTCTCGGAAAGCATCTTCTGCAACCTACTGGTTGTGGAAGCGTTTTCCCCGGCAAAAAGAGGAGATGCTTGAAGAAGTGATAGCCGGTTGGCGAGAGGTCGGGTGAATATGGCAGATGAGGCGAAACTTCGTAGCCCAATTCATTCAACTTTTGAAGTGTTGGTTGTGCAACGTGCAGTCGGGTGTTGTCATGGAAAAGAATTGGGCCCTTTCTGTTGACCAATGCCGGCTGTAGGCGCTACATCTCATCGATTTGCTGAGCAGACTTCTCAGATGTGATGGTTTCCCTGGGATTCAGAAAGCTGTAGTGGATCAGACCGGCAGCAAACCACCAAACAGTGACCATGACCTTTTTTTTGGTGCAAGTTTGGCTTTGGGAAGTGCTTTGGAGCTTCTTCTCAGTCCAGCCACTGAGCTGGTTATCACTGATTATCATATAAAATCCACTTTTCATTGCATGTCACAATCTGATCAAGAAATTGTTCATTGTTGCATACAAGAAGGGAAGATGACACTTCAAAATGACGACTTTTTTGATTTTCGGTCAGCTTACGAGGTACCCACTTATAGAGCTTTTCCACCTTTCCAATTTGCTTCAAATGCTGCATGACCCTAGAATGGTCGATGTTGAGTTCTTCGGAAACTTCTCATGTAGTTGTAAGAGGATCAGCTTCAATGATTGCTCTCACTTGGTCATTGTCAACTTCTGATGGCCGGCCACTGTGCTCCTCATCTTCAAGACTCTCATCTCCTTTGCAAAACTTCTTGAACCTCCACTGCACTGTATGTTCGTTAGCAGTTCCTGGGCCAAATGCATTGTTGATATTGTGGGTTGTGTCCATTGCTTTACGACCCATTTTGAGCTCGAATAAGAAAATCACTTGAATTTGATTTTTGTCTAACATCATTTCCATAGTCTAAAATGAATATCAAATAAACAGAAAGTAATAAGTCATTAGCAAAAAAAATAAAGTGAGAAATGTGCATTAAAATGATGTATGACATAACCATATTTAAGAATGTATTCCAATAGCAAACGGCAAATTCCAACAATGCTAAAACCGCAATTACTTTTGCACCAACCTAAAAACTATGCTGTACTTTCAGCCTGCCCTGCCCACAGGACAAGCATTTTCTGCAGCTGGAGAAAGCCTCAGGATGCAAACATGCAGGGTGTCATCAGCATAAACCATCTGCAGGTAGGTGTTCACAGTTTTGCAGTCAACCAAAGTCTAAAAATATTAACTGGCAAATTCCAGAAATTTCAGAAATAAACATCCGTAAGTTTTAAATTGCACACCATTCTAAGCAGCATGATGAAATTTCATGCCACTTTGCTCTGTTCCACCCAGGATGTGAATCGTCCCTTTGTCCAGCATATCCACACTGTATACCCTGCCTGCCCATTAGTCACCTAGCAGCCGGCTCAGTTACCAGATTGACTGTCATGGTATTGCAGTGCTTGTGTTCAAGCCACCCTTATTTTACTTAATAACGGCCCAAAGTGCAAGAGTAGTGATGCTATAAAGGGCTGATAACTAGAATCTATATAGAACTCAGGGAAATCAGCAAGAAAAAAAAAAAATCAAACAACCCCATTAAATAGTGGGCAAAGGACATGAACAGAAACTTCCCAAAAAATAGACTAATGGCCAAGAAACATGTGAAAAAATGCTCAACATCATGAATCATCAGGGAAATGCAAATCAAAACCACAAGGAGACATCACTTAACTCCAGGCAGCATGGCTTTTATCAAAAAGTCCCAAAACGACAAACGCTGCTGTGGATGCGGAGAAATAGGAACGCTCATACACTGCTGGTGGGACTGCAAACTAGTGCAACCTCTGTGGAAAACAATATGGAGATACCTCAAAGAACTCAAAGAGGAACTACCATTTGATCCAGCAGTCCCATTACTGGACATCTACCCAAAGGTAAAAAAGACATTCTATAAAAAAGACACCTCCACTCGAATGTTCATAGCAGCACAATTCACAATCGTAAAGACGTGGAAACAATCCAAGTGTCCAAATACATGAGTGGATTAATAAAATGTGATATATGTATACCGTGGAGTTGTACTGAGCCACAAAAAACAATGGTGATCTAGCACCTCTTGTATTATCCTGGATAGAGCTGGAGCCCATTCTACTAAGTGCAGTATCACAAGAATGGAAGAACAAGCACCACAGGTACTCACCATTAATTGGTACTGATAGGTCAGCACTAATATGCACATATAGGAAGTAACATTCATAGGGGGTAGGGCGGGGGTGGGGAGGGAAGGAGTGGTAGGTGGTAAATCCACACCTAATGGGTGTGGCGTGTGCTGTCTGGGGTGGGCATGCTTGTGAGGTGATGCAAAGGCAACTTATGTAAATAAAGTGTTTGTAGCCCGTAATACTCTGAAATAAAAATATAAAATAAAATAAATTTTAAAATAATTTAATTATTTAAATTGATGCTGACAATTTGAATATGCCAAAGAAAATTCATCAAGTGCTTCCTTTAAATGACTAGATGAAAGTTCTCAACTTACTAATATAATAATAAGGAAAGAAAAAATTGTATACTGAGGATGCTAAGATCTATGATAAGAATGAATCTTCTCTCTGTGAAATTGTGAATGGTATATTGTTATAATTATCCTAATTTATTATTATTGTTGTTAATCTCTTATTGTGCCTAACTTATAAATTAAACTTTACCATAGTTATGTGTGCACAGGAAAATCATAGTGTAAACAGGGCTCAGTACTATCTGGGTTTCAGGCATTCACTGGGGTGTCTCGAAACCTATCTCCCAAGGATAAGGGGGGGACTACTGCATTTGGTCAAACACTATTCTAAATGTTTCTCCAAAGGTGTTCTTTTACTGATGGTTAACATTTAAATCAGTAGACTTGGAGTAAAGTAGATTACCTTTATAATGTGGGTGGGCCTTGTCCAGTTAGTTGAAAGCTTTAAGACAAAAAAAGAATGATCCCCCTCACAGAGAGGGAATTCTGCCAGAAGACCACCTTTGGACTCACACTGAAATAGTAACTCCTCTCTGGGTCTCCAGCCTGCTAGCCTATCCTACAGATTTTGGACTTGCCTACACAATTGTATAAGCAAATCCTGTGTGTGTGCATGTGTGTGTATACATCACATACAGTCGTCCCTTGGTATTCAAGGGACATTGCTTCCAGGACCTCTTGTGGATACCAAGGCCCATGGATGCTCAAGTGTCTTGTATAACATGATGTGATATCTGTATATAACCCACACATCCTCCCATATACTTTAAATCATCTCTATATTATAGCACCTAACATAAATGGTATGTAGCCATTATACTGTATTTCTTTATTTGTATGATTTTTATTATTTTATTGTTATTTTCATGATTTTTTCCAAATATTTTTGATCTGCAGGTGGTTGAACCCGTGGATGCAGAGCTCACGGATGCGGAGCACTGACTATCTATACAACACATGCATACATACGCGCACCATGTATACACAGGTGTGTGTGTGCTGTTTCTCTGGAGAACCCTCACTAATGCAGAATTTAGTGTTGAGAGTGATTCTAAAGGAGCAGAATCTTAAGGATGAGTTTTCTGAGTTGGTTCTGGAATTTCTGTAATTCCGTCTCTAACGTGATTAGATTTAAAGACACTAATGACTATTTCCAGTATTAAAGAGAGCACCGATGGTCCACGGTGTGACATGGCGATACTGGTATGCAAAGCATCACTACTAGATACTCCTGACCAAGCACTTACAAAAGGCAGGGAACTGAGTGACCCTGGCTTATTTCATGTATTACCTTCAAACATCTTTGTCAACCTGATGAATAAAATGAGACTGGCTGGCTGTTTCTACTTTAACTGGACAAAGCAGAGAAGAAAAGGATGAGTTCAGGGATTTGATTCAAATCCACACAAATGACCCGAAAGCGTCTACTTCTGCCCTGAAAGAGACAGTTGTCTTGTACTTGTGAAGCTGAGATTGCTGAAAACCAAACCCAGAATCTCATCCTACCAGTGGCTGAATCAAAATACAAACTGAATTCCCAACCTTGCAAGGTGTCTACACTAAAGTGAGGGCATTCACTGAGAAGGAATGGGACCCTAAAAATTGGAACGGGGACGTATAGGGAGATCCTAATGAGACTGGACACATCAAACCCCTCGATTCTGTGGGGTTTTCTTTGAGAGTGGAAGCTATCACCCCGTCCCTGTTTGAGAGACTAGCCCTGCTGTGCCTGAAGAGACTGTAACGGGCTGCCCTGAGGTGGTTGCCTCATGAGACCACGCTGTTCCCCTCAGGACCCACCCCCGCCACCCCTCTGTTTCTGGGCTTATGACTAGACCCCAATGCCGGCAGGCCCCAAAAGGTGAGGCGTGAAGCGGGACCCAGGAGAAGGAGCGCCACTACATGCCAAAGAACCATGGGGGAGAGCCCATCCTGCTCACGGGCATGGTGAACGCCGTTCAGATGATGGGCACAGTTACAGCCACGACTCAAGCATTGCAAAAGTGACACACGTAACAGAAACATTTACACCCCATTAATATTTTGAAATAAAGAAAGAATTAGGTGATTTTCCAACTTATATAGATGTAAATCCAGGGAATACGTGTGGGAAGGGAAATTAGGAGTGGGATAACAGGGGAAGGAACGTAAAGCTGGATCTGGTGGAAGTTATTAATATTGGACTACTGAGCAGAGATTTAATGGATTTAATCTGGATTTAATTTTGTAGCCTGGGGAGCCAGTTTGGACCAAAAGGCGGCCCCCAGTGAATGCAGTTGAAGTGCCAGACATGCGCTGGCATATTGCAGAGAAAGAGATTCACGGGCTTAGTGAGATGGGAACGTTAGAATGGACGTGTCATTTAAGACCTGCTCACGTGCCCTGGGGGTCCAGAGGACACACCTTTCACCACAGCTGTGAGAAACAAATGGGCGAGGGGGTCTCAGGGTCCTCGAAGAGCTCTGTGATCGCTCTTCTCTGTCCGTCAGAAACTACCGCGGGAACTGCCGCCACTGAATTGGGCACCCTAACTGTAATGGGGATAGTTGAGCCAAGTGTCACCTCAGCCACCAAAGGCAAGATGAGAGGGGCTGCTGCAGGACAGCAAAGCCAACGCAGTGATCAGGAAAGTCTGACTTGCCCAGACCCATGGCCTCGGCTAGCTGATCATGGTGGTGCTCCCAGAGTGACATAGATGGGAGCCTACTCAATCCTTCCTTGATCTATACAAGCAAAAGAATTCTACATAAAGTGAATAAAAAGTAACTCGAATCCTAAAAACACAGAGTCATGGCTTACGAGGAGGTGACCCCAACTGCAGCGGCCGTGGCAGACGGGGCACACTGCTGGAGCGGATTGGCATGTCCCCGACACCTGGCATGCAGCTATTGCTCTGGCAAAGGCTCTTTTCCCTGTTCCTGTTAGTAAGGACACCAGGAGCGGTTTGCTTTCAGCTGGAAATGCCAGCAACGACCCCTCACTGTCCTACGTCAAGGACATCTCAACTCTTCAGCTCTGTGTCATAAGTTGGTTCCCAGGAATCTTGTCACCTTTCCCTCCCACAACATCACACTGGTCCTCACATTGAGGCCACTGTACTGGTTGGACCTACTAAGCAAAAACTGGTGACTAATCTAACTTATTGGTAAGACATCTGTGTGCCGGTAAATGGGAGATAAGTTTGACAAAAGTTCAGGGACCTTCTCCCTCAGGGGCCTCTGTGAAGGCCCAGTGGCATGGACATGTGGAGACATTCCTTCCAGGGTGGGTGAAGGACAAGTTGTTGCATCCGGCCCCTCCTGGACCGAGAGATAGGCACAACGCCTAGTGGGCCCCAGGATCTGGGGGTAGCTGTTCCCCATTTCAGGGTGCTATTTTGTCCCATTTATGGAGTGACCTGAAAAGCTGCTGGTTTTGAGTGGGGTTCAGAACAGCAGGAGGACCAGACGGGTCTGGACTGCTGTGCCAGCTGCTTCGCCACTTGTGCTGTGGGACCCAGCAGATCCGTGGTGCTGGCAGTGGCAGTGGCGGCTAAGGTGCTGCCTGGAGCTCTAGGCAGGCACCTATGGGTGAGCTGCAGTGCAAGACCTTAGGATTTTGCAGCGAAGCCCTGGCATCCTTGGCTTTCCTTTTGAGAAACAGCTTTTTTCTGTTCTTAGACCTGAGTGCAGACTGGATGTTTAACCATGGGCCGCCAAGTTACCCTGTGACCAGAGCAGTACCTCGCGAACTGGGTATTATCTGACTCACTAAGCCATAAAGTAGGGTGGGCACAACATCATTCCACCGTCGAAAAGGACAGAGCCCTTGAGGTACAAGAAAGGTTCATGAGGAAGTGGCCCAGTGCCCAGGTCCCCCCCGCTATGCTGCCTGCTCTCTCCCAGCCTGCACAGCGGCCTCAGGGGGACTCCCTGTGACCAGGTGATGGAGGGAGAGAAGGCATGGGCCTGTTTTATCAACAGTTCTGTGCAACATGCAGGCACCACCCAAAGGTGGACAGCTGCAGCACTGCAGCCCCTTACGAGGCCTCTCTGAAGGACAGCAGCAAAGGAGGACCCTCCCCGGGGGCAGCACGTTGAGCAGTGCACTTGATTGTTCATTCTTCTTGGAAGGAGAAATGGCCAGATATGTGATTATATCCCAGTTCATGAGCTGTAGCCGGTGGTGTGGCTGGACGGTCAGGGACTTGGAAAGAATACGAGTACAAAGTTGGTGCGAAGGCAGTCTGCGGCAGAGGTATATGGATAGAACTCTCTGAAGGGGCAAAAACTGTGACGATAACTGTCCTACGTGGATGTTCACCAAGGGGTGACCTTGGCAGAAGAAGATCTTAATAACCAAGTGGATAGGATGACCATTCTGTGGATACCAGTCAGCCTCTTTCTCCAGCCACCCCTGTCATCGCCCAATGGGCTCATGGACCAAGTGGCCACAGTGGCAGGGATGGAGGTTGTGTGTGTGCTCAGCAACTCACCAAGGCCAGCCTGGCTATGGCCATCACTGATGCCCAGTCTGCCAGCAGCTGAGACCAGCACTGAGCCCCAGATATGGCCCCACTCCTTGGGGTGATCAGCCAGCTACCTCATAGGCTGATTACATTGGACTACTTTCATCACAGAAGGAGGAGCATTTTGTCCTTACTGGGATAGACACTTACTCGAAGTACAGATTTGCCTTTCCTGCCTGCAGTACTTTTGCCAAAACTACCACCCATGGACTGAGAGAACGCCTTGTCCACCAGCATGGTATTCTACTCAGCATTGCTTCTGATCGAGGAACTCACTTCCCAGCCAAAAGAGTGCAGCAAAGGGCCCCTGCTCAGGGAATTCATTAGTCTTACCGCGTCCCCACCACCCTGATGCAGCTGATAAAATGGTGAAAGGACCTTTTGAAGACTCAGTTCCAGTGCCAGCTAGGTGGCAACACGTGGCAGGGCAGGGGCAAAGTTCTCCAGGAGGCTGTATATGCACCAAGCTAGCAGCCAACATGTGGTGCTATTTCTCCCATCACCAGGACTTGAGGGTAGAAATGGCAGTGGTAGCACTCACCATAGCCCCTGGTGACCCACCAGCAAAATGTTTGCTTCCTGTCCCAGCAACCTCAGGCTCTGCTGGTCTTGAGGGCTCAGTTCCAGAGGGAGAAATGCTTCCACCAGGAGGTGCAGCAGTGATCCCTCGAAACTGAAGTCGAGACTGCCACCCAGCACTTTGGGCTCCTCATGCCTCCAAGTCACAGGTCAAAGTGGCGACCCTCCCAGTGGTTCTTCCCTGGCATAGCTTTTTTCCTCTCCCTGCCCCCTAGTCCCCTCCCTGGTTGCCATGTTACGTCTACCTCCCTGAATCCCCAACTCCTCTTGGTTCTGCTCTCACCCTTATGTGAGGTGGGGAGGCCAGAGGGTGCTGGGGCGGGAGGAGAGGATTTCCCTCAGTGCAGAAGGCTCGGGCAAACTCTTTTCCTCTGGAAAAAGGTCTGAGTGAACTTTACAATTCCTTACCCTAGTGCTAGAGGAGATCTTTCTCAGCACTTCGTCATGAGAACTTGCTGGGGTTGGTGGGGGGAAAGCCCGTGGACATGTGGCCCCGCAAGCCTGTGGCCCCAGGTGTTGCTCACTCCCACCTGGGTGCACATTGAAGCTCCAGTACATTTGGTAGAATCACCACTGATGTCTTCCTGCCAGCTTACAACTCCAGTGGCTTCTCTCCAGGTAGGCAGAACTTGGCAGTGATTGCCTGGACTTGCCTTTTTCCAGATTTTGGCATGGCAACTTACCCTGCAACCTCCACTCTCTGAGGTGCCCAAGAAAAGTCATTGATTTTCAGTTTGTCCAGCTTGTTCTTTTTATTAGGACAAGAGTGTTGATCTCCAAGCTCCTTACTTCAGAGGTGAAACCATAAGCCTCCCATGAAAAGCTTACATGAATTATTATTTTTTAACTTTTCATCCTGGAAATATGAAAACATTTCCAAAGTAGAGAGAATAGTATAATGACCTCTCAAGCTCCCCTCCTCAAAGTCTGTCTGGCTTCCTCTACCAATCAGGAGTAGAGGTCCACTGCCCTATCCCAAAGTCAATGCCATGTGTGTATGTTTTTTGTTTTTGTTTTTGTGTTTCTGAGATGGGATCTCATTGTGTTGCCCAGGCAGGTATTGAACTCCCGGGCTCAAGTGATCCTCCTACCCTGGCCTCCCAAGTAGCTGGCAGTGCACACCACTGTGCCCCGCTTACATGTATGTTTTAAGATTTCCCTTGTCATGGCAGAACCCACCTCTGATACCAAAACCAATCTTAGATATCTGTTGCTGTGAAGTGAAACTCAGCTTCAGCTATTATCAATAAAACATGGCCCACCCAAGATTATTTTGAAATAACCCTGGACATATTTAAATTCATGTGTAAAGAATTTATCACGTGTTTTGAAATGATAAGACTGTCGAGAAAGATTAGTCACAATACCATTGTCACCCGTAAAAGTCACATCCATTCAGTGTTCATGCGTCCCACCTGTCTTGCCTGAACTGGGACCCCAGAAGGCCCATCTCCTGAGATGGGTGGATAAGCCTCCTCCATTTTTTCCCTTGTACTTTTTTGTTGAAGGAACTGGGTTATTTGTCCTATACAGTTTCCCACAGTGCTGATCATTCCTCTGCTTTTTATATTTTCTGTACACTGGTGGTTGGCTCATGAACTAAATCGGATTCGGGTTCCACTTTTTCTCTGTTTAGGCAAGATTACTGCGTGTCTGCCACTGTGCGGTTCCGTTGTGAGGTGCAGGGTGTCCGCCTCCCTTTTAGGAGGTTCGGAGCCCTGGGGCTTGGTGCTTTCATCCGTGACTCTGTTGGGGACGGCGGCGAAACGTCGTTTTCTCGTCGTTTTCTCATTCTCACTCTTCTATCCCTTGTTAGGTGAAATGTTTCTACAAGGAGAAAGTTCCCCTCTTCGGCAGCCGTTCCCTGGCCCGCCGTGCGGAAGTCGGGCTCGCGGGCCTGGGCGCGCCGCCCCGCGCGTCTCTGCCAAGCGGAGGGGGAGCCAGACTGCCGCCCCGGTCGGGGGCCCCGCGGGCCATGCTCTGATACTTTTTAAAAAATGAAGCCAAAGGACAAAATATTAAAGTGTATTAGAATTGGGTGGCAGGCGTGTGGGTATTTATTATATTATTCCTTAAACTCATCTGAATTTGAAGGTATTTTATAATAAAACTTGATTAAAATGGCAAAAATGAGCTACATGACAAGATATTAAAATTTTTTGTAACTGAGTGGTGGTCTACAGTTTATAATTCTCTAAACTTTCCTGAATTTTAAATTATATTTTGACAAACGTTTAAAAAAGTATAAGCATATGTGTTAATTCGAGGTGTGTTAAACTATACAAGTAATTTCCACAAGCCTTTAAGACAAATAGCTTGACTATGAATTACCTGAAGAGCACACTAAAGTTCAGATTCCTGGGAGCTACAGCAGACTTGCTGGAATAGAATCTTCTGGCATTTTTAGAAGCATCACAGATGATTCTGGTGCACATTGCATTTTCAGAGCCATCTTCTATATTCTTAACTTAATTTTTCTCTACGCGATCTGTCAGTAGCTGACAAGTGAGTCAACATCTCCCATTGCTACTGTATTTCCATGTCTCCCTGTGTTTCCTTCATTTATTTTTTGCTTTATGAATTTTGATAGTAGATTATTTGGAATGTGGAGATCAATAAAGGCTCTAATGATAGCTTTTATCATCATATAACAACCTACTCATTTAATACTCTTTTCCTCAAATTAAATCTTTCCTGATATTTTTATTGCCACCTGCTTTCTTCTGATTTTGTTTCTGATTATGTTTGCCCATCCTTAAGCAAATGTTCTGTGCCATCTTGTCTTCGTCATTTGTTTTTATATGAAGCTCTTAGATAGGTTTTCATTTAATCTGAAAATCACTTTTTCCTTTTAATAAGCAATTTATCCCTTATTTGATGTTACAGATATATTTGCCTTTAGCTCTTTATCTCATTTTTCTTTGTCTTCTGTGCTGCTGCTTCTTTCTCTAAAATCTGGCCAGGTACAGAGGCTCCCACCTGTAATCTCAGGGCTTTGGGAGGCCAAGGCAGGAGGATCACTTGAGGCCAGGAATTTGAGACCAGCCTGGGCAAGATAGTGAGATCCTATCTCTACAAAGAATAAAACAAATCAGCTGGATGTGGTGGCATGCATCCCAGCTACTCAGGAGGCTGAGGCAGGAGGATCACTGGAACCCAGGAGTTCAAGTTTACAGTGAACTCTGATGACACCACTGCACTCCAGCCTGGACAACAGAGAGAGATCTTGTCTCTAAAAAAAAAAAAAACAAAAAAAAATAAAACAAACTATGTTGTTTGGTTTCTGGTGCATCAATATTTTCTTTTTGATAATTTAGATGATTTATAGTTCATTTCATATCTTCTAGGATTAGCTTTACAACACAATAATTTACTTAAACCTTTATTTTTTTTTACTTACAAATATCAGTAATATCTATTAATTCTCTGCAATGAAACAAGCACTTTCTCTACCTCATGATTTGTTATAATATTATAATTCTTCAAGTGGCTGCTTTTATATCTTTTAATGTACCTCTTCACTACTAGCCTTCTGAATAAATCTCCAATTTGTTACGTCAAAACTAATTGTGATTTTGGCCTGCTAACCTCCTTCCTTTAACATTCTTCCTCTCTCCAGTAAAGAGATGTTCTTATCTACTTGCTATAGCAAAAACTGAGATGTCATCCCTGATTTCTCCTTTATCTTTATCCAGCAAATTTCAATCCAACAAGTCCTGCCATTTCTTCTCCAAAACACATTTGGTTTAACTATCCCTGCATTCCAGGAGTAAACTCGACTTGGTCATGTTGCACGATATTCTTTCATTGTGCTGTTGAACTGGGTTTGCTAGTATTTTGTTGCAGATTTTTGCATATGTGCCCAGGGATATTGGCCTATAATTTTCCTGTCTTGTAGTGTCCTTGTCTGGCTTTGGTATCAGGGTTATGCAGGCTTTATAAAATGAGTTTGGAAGTTTTCCTTCCTCTTCAGTTTTTGGGAAGAGCTAGAGAAGGATTGCTATTCGTTCTTTAAATGTCTGGTGGAATTTAGCAATGAATTTCTTGGACTCTTCTTTGATGGGGGACTTTTCATTATTGATTCTTCTTCCTCCTTTTTGGCCTATTCACATTTTCTGTTTCTTCATGATTCTTTCTTGGTAGGTTGTATGTGTCTAGGAATGCATCCATTTCTTCTAGGTTATCCAATTTATTGGCATTTAGTTGTTCATAGCAGTCTTTAATGATCCTTCATGTTTCTGCGGTGTCAGTTGCAATGTCCCTTCTTTCATTTCTGATTTCATTTGAGTCTTCTCCCCTTTTTTCTTACTCTTGCTAAGGGCTTGTTGATTTTGTTTATCTTTTCAAAAAGCCAACTGTTTTTGTTGATCTTTTCTGTTCTTTATCTAGTCTCCATTTCATTTATTTATTTTCTCATATTTATTATTTTCTTTCTTCTGCTAACTTGGAGCTAAGTTTATTCTTCTTTTTTTAGTCCTTTCAGATGTTAGGTTATTTGGGATGTCTCTTATTTTGTGATGGCGGCATGTAACTATTGTAAGCTTCCCTCTTAGAACTGCTCCTGCTGTGTCCTGTAAGCTTTGGGATGTTGTGTTTCCATTTTCATTTATCTGAAGATTTTTAATTCCCCCATTATTATCTTCTTTGGCCCACTAGTTGTTTAGACACATGCTGTTTAATTTCTACACACTTGTTAATTGTCTGAAATGTCTCCTATTATTGATTTCTAAGTTCATATCATTGTGGGCGGAAAAGATACTTGATATGATTTTAATCTTCTTAAATTTGTTAAGACTTGTTTTGTGGCATAACATACGATCCGTCTCGGAGAGTGTTCTGTGTGTGCTTGAGAAGAATGCGTGTTCTGCTGCTGTTGGATGGAATGTCCTGTGTGTGTCCGTCAGATCCATTTGGTCTAAAGTGTCATTCAAGTCCAGTGTTTCCTTATTGATTTTCTGTCTGGATGATCTGCCCATTGTTGAAAGTGGGTTATCAACGTCCCCTACTATTATTGTATTGTAGTCTATCTCTCTCTTCAGATCTATTAACATTTGCTTTATATGTTTAGGTACTCCAATGTTGGATGCATATGCATTTATTATTGTTTTATCTCTTTGATGAATTGATCCCTTTGTCACCATCTAAAGCCTATCTTTGTAGCTCCCAGGAATCTGAACTTTAATGTGCTCTTCAGCTAATTCATAGCCAAGCTATTTATCTTAAAGGCTTGTGGAAATTATTTGTATAGTTTTACACACCTCAAATCAGATCACGCTCTGTGATCTTTAGTTGTACATTTTGATGAGTTCAATGCATGCTCCTACTATTTTTGATCCCCTAAGTTCCTACTGTTACTGATTTCTTTCTCCCCACACTCCCTCTCATTATTCCAACCCACATTTCCCATCCCATCCCATTCTTTTATTATATTCCACCTTGTATCCTTTCATAATATTTTTCATGGATGAATATCTCATCTACAAAAGTGTCAGTAAACTAAGAATGAATAACTATGCTTAATATTTCCTTTGTGTCTACTACAATATCAAGAAAAAAGTCAAGTATATAGTATATTTTCAGAAACACCCCTCAATCCCCCACTTAAAAGCCTTTTGAAATGGTTCGCGCCCATGAGCAAAGGAGTGTTCAGTGATGCCCAAATTAACGCAGGCAGACAGACAAGCTGGAATTTGCAGCCCGTTGTGTTCCTTGTGTGGGATAATGAGCACATGTTGGAGTCAATGGAGCTCTTCATCTTTCTTAAAGCAGAGTGATGATAGCTTAATTTTAATTATGCTAGTGATAAAATTAAATGATTTGCTTGAAGTTGCAAGATCACGATCACAACGGGAAAAATTAATTTAGTTGCCAGAATCACATGACAGTGATGAAGCATGTCCAGGAAGTCACTGTTTCTGCTTCACGTGTAGACAAAAGCAAAGCCTCTGGGGCTCAGGTTATGTCAGCCATTGCAACAACAAGGGAGGAGGCAGTTCTTTAAGGTTTACCCCTTTAAGCCCTTGTGGATTTAAAGGATTAGGGAACCACTTTATGGTTACCTTGAGTATGTAACCCTAGAACACAGGCACACGCTGTGTTTGAGAATAATGCCCTTCTGCACCAAGCTATTAATCGGGTTATGTTGTTAATCGGTAAATAATTTTTCCATTTTAATTGTGCAAATAATTTTGAGTTCCTGTATGGGACAGAGAAATGACCATAGATATGAAGTGACATCATAGACATAGTGCTTCAGTTTTTCTGAATTAAGGTAGCCTTTTGTGTGAGAATCCCCAAATGTAATTGGTAAGTTAGAAAAGAAAGTTTTCTCCTTTTCAGTCTATGTATTTTAAATGAATACTGTACATATATAATTTCATACTTTTCTTTTATAAATATATGATTACACTTTTATATTTAAAAAAATAGTTTTTCTGACTTGAAAGAGAATCCATACTAGCTGCACAAAATCTATAATAGTAGAAGCATTTTATTGCCGAGAATGACTGCTGTTATTATTTTATTTATTCTCTTCTCTAGTCTTTTTTCTGTGAACTCTTTTGCATTACTATTCTATTGCTATGTAACAAATTACCCCAAATGTAGCAGCTTAAAGCAACACAGGTTTATTAGCTCACAGTTCTGTAGGTCTGAAGTCCTGTGTGGCTTGACTAGGTTTTCTGCTGAGAGTCTCCCAAGGCTGTCGCCGTATGGGCCATGCTACACTCCTGTGTGGAGGTTTGGGGAAGAATCCACTTCCAAGTTCATCCAGGTTCTTGGCCAAGTTCAGCTCCTTGCATGTGTGGGACCTGGGTCCCCATTTCCCCGCTGTCAGCTCCGCCTGTCTCAGCTCCTAAGGCTGCCCGATTCCCTTCTCACCTGCCTCCTCGGCTACAAACCAGCAAGGGTGCACCGTCATTGTTATGTTCAAATCTCTCTGACTTCCTTTCCTCCACCAGCCTGAAAGACTCTGTTTTTAAAGGATCTCATGTGATTCTATCAGGCTCCCAAGGAAACTCTTTCTCTAGGAAGGGCAACTCTGCATATAGCATAACATAGTCGTGGAGTGATACCTCACCCTGTTCACAGGCTCCAGGTGTTAGAGAGTGGAATCTTGGGGGACATGTTTAGAATTCTGTTGGTCATATACTTAGACATTTTTAAAAATTTTAATTTTTAAGCAGTTTGGTGGCCATGGAAGTCAGAATCCATTAAGGAGTGTGTAGTAACTTACTTGCTGGAAAAAATAATTTATGAACTTTAAATTGACATTTTAAGTAATTTTAAAATGGAATTAGGATGATACTATTTTATAAGCTTTTAACTTAGCTATACATTGTTATTTTCTTTCTGTCCTCTTCTAGAACATGATGTTTTGGACTGTAGCGTATTTCATTGGATAGAGGTACGTAATCTTTTTTGATTATACCTGTATTTTACCTTGTTTCAAACTCTACTGTCTTATAAACCATGCAGCAATTTGTGTCTCATAAATTCTTCCATGCAAACCACTATGTCAAAGGGCTTCTAAGACAAACTGCCAAGCTGGCCTCCGAGAGTCACGCCAGTTCACGCTCCTCCCGAGGGTGTGAGGGACACTCGCCCCCACGGGCCTGGCAGCCTTTGTTTGCACAGGACAGCAGCAATCTGAGACTCTGGCATCGTGAAGGAGCCAGACTTTAGCATCTTCAGCCCGGCACTTTGTGACCCTGGCCTTCCCCAGCACTCTGCTCCCCAGTGCGTTTTCAGGTGGGGGATGTCAAAGGCTTCAGCATTCCTTGCTTCTCACAGGATGATGTACTGAGGGGCCGTCTCATAATGGACACCGGAGGCTTGTCAGCAGAGGCCCTTCCTGCAATGGGCCTAGATGGTTTGGACAGTGACTCAGTGGGGTATCTTCAGTAGGGGTTATCTCCACAGTTGTGAGTAGCTTGGCTGCTTAAGTCCCCTGGCTTCACTCCTCCTAGAAAAACAGTCCACAGCCCTTGTTGGAATAATCCTTTCACTCTTTCAGTTATTTCTATTACTATTTGGTTAAACGGCCACTGACTGTGCTTTCCTAAGATGAACCCACGCAGTGCCTCCTTCTGAAACACTAAGTCTTTCTTGGGGAAATAAGACGGTGCCAGGCCCTGGACAAGAGCGGGCGTGAACCTGGCGCACCAGGGGCTGCGCGTCCGGGCCGAGGGTTTCTCCCAGCTACTGCCTGTCAGACTGCGGTCGGTCACCCGGAGAGTGGCACTGGCCCAGGCCACCGAGGCCAAGTGGCCACCCAGTGCTCCTCACGTTGTCCTCCAATTAAAGACCCTTGTTTCGGAAGACAAAGTGCAATGACAGAGCGGAGACTTGTTTCTCTATTGGGCTTCTATTTCCAATGGAGGGAGTTAATGACAAGAGAGTGGCCAGTAAGATACAGCCACAGGCTGAGAAACTGGGGTCCTCATGGAGTGAGCTGCCTTGGGCTTTCATTGCGTCACCAATAAGTAAATCTGAGCCTGAAAAGTGGCAGAGAGAGGCCCTTGACAGTGCTGTCTCAGAAACAATGTATTAAATGTGTCTCCACAGGCAGCAAGGGATGCAAATAGAGCTCTCCCATGAATAATGTAGGCTTCCAAAGAACAAAGAACAACGCCTGTGCATGTGTATGCATGTGCACTTGTGCATGTCTGCATGTGTGCACATGTGTGTATGTGTTCTCCAAAAGAAAATAAAAGATTTAGTTTAACTTTTCCACATTTTTTAATCCTTACTATCTTGCATTGATTGCTCTTAATAATTGCCATTTTCTTTAGAATCAGTTCTGAAGAAAGTCTTCAATGTTAAAGCATTCTTGCCTGCTGCTTTGCTCATATGCCCAATTTTTTTAGTCATTAACATATTTTTATGAAATTTGAAATAAAGCAAACAGTAAAATCTACCTAAACCAGACAAACATGTTGGATAAAAACTACCATTCCTTACCATAAATTTAGGACCTGCAGAACCAGCAACAACATGTGAAGTCAGCCACTACAGAGTGGACAGCAAAGCCTTTACAGCTGCCCCTTGGTTAAGGCCATTAACAAGGAGCACATCAGAAGAAGAAAGTTGGTGTGTTATGTTAAAGCTCTGGAAAGACAAGAGCATGGCCTTTGGCACAAGGCGATGTGAGATTAGGTTTACAGTGACTTCGCCATGGCACTGGTGGTTTCTCTAACCTCCAGACACTCGTGTACACCAAGCGAGTCTTCCTCCCGACACGGCATCCCGGAGGCCCTCCATCTGGAAACCTGTGTGTGCCTCATGAGAAAGTGTATATCCAGAGCCGCTGACCTTCACGTCCATACTGGAGAGGATAGAAGCTGAAGGCAGTCAAGACCCGTGGTGGCCAAGAGCTCGACGACAACACTGTATGAACCCATTTTGCCATTTATGAACATCCTTTCATGCTGTTCCTTGGAATGGGATAATAAGAGAGCCCTGCATCTACATCTCTGGCACAGAAAGGATCAGTGTATCCGTGCAAATATGGCATGTGCGAAACCAAAACATGGCCATGCCCAGACCTTCACGGCCATGGGCACAGACACCCCTGGTACCTGCCACCAAGCCTCTCCACCCTCTGCCTTCCTGCCCAGTGGTGTCCTCAGCACCTCCTGCCACCACCCATGTTGGAAGGATCTGGTCACCCACCCACCTCTGAATAGCGTGACACGGCCTCGGTGTCTCTCCACTTCAGGAGGTGCCCTTGCCCTTACTTGTCTTGAGTTCATGGAACATTCCTCTAATTTACACTTTTCAATAATATCAATACATTGGCAGGCCCCATGAGGGCAGTGGGCTTTCAACCAGGGCCACAGAAGTGATGCCACAGAGACAGCTGGCTGCCTGGTCTGCATGTAAAGCCGGCTTGTGAGATGAGACTCTAGTCTGAGAAGTGGCTGCTCCTGGCTGGTGAGGACACGCACACTTGCCCACGCCAAGAGCACCACCTCTTCTTGGGACCCCACACTGTGAGCCACGTCAGTGTATAAGCAGTCTCTCAGGTGGCTCCATGGCCAGAAAAGTTGCTTCAAGTCAAAGCGGTATGTACAAACTCAGTTTATCCAGTAGGAGCATTCTGTGCAGTTCCGAGTTTAGGACACAGTGCTTGACTTTATAGAGATGACAAAAGTCATCACATTCACTTAATTCTGAATGGTGTGACATTGCAGATAACACACACTATCGCACTATATATACTGTATGAATATGCATCACACATTGGCTATGTATGGTACACTGGATGTATACATGAGGACTGTCCGGAAAGTGCCCAGTCATTTATGCTAATATAATGAGGACAGTTACATGGTTGGATACTTTCCAGACAGCCCTCAGCCCTCCTATATGAATGGAGGGGTGTGTGTGTGTGTTGGTTCTATTTCTCTGGAGAACCCTAACAATAACTCTGACTTTATTTTATACAAATAAAACACAAGTGTGATGCGAGGGGGAGCCATTACTGCTGTGGACACATTTCTTCGCGTGCAGATTTGAGGGGAGTGTTGCAGACAGGCTGGGGCCATCCAAGGACTCTAGGGCAGGGAGTGAGCCTGTGCTGCTGGGGGGCTCGGCTGGACAGAGGCCACACTCGAAGGCATGCAGTGCTGAACCTGGTCCCAGACTCGGAAAACCAACCCACACGTCCAACATTTTACATTGCTGTGCTGAATTGCAGCGATTGCAGGAAGGCATATTTTCTGTTGAGTGATCTCCTAAAGCCTGTCTATGCAATCTAGTATAAAGCAAAGAGATTTTTTTTTGGATACTTCCAAATGAGAGTTAAAATCTGCGTGCTGGATCAAATGGTAGTTCTGCTTTTAGCTCTTTGAGGTATCTCCGTACTACTTTCTGTAGAGGTTGCACTAGTTTAGCTCTGACTCGGGTGGGGCAAAGGTAATATACTACATAAGCAAAAAAAAGTCCATGTGTTTACCACCATTGAGGACACCGCCTTAGAACCATCTTAGAATGCCTTTGCCACTGACTTCAGAGCCAGTTTATTGGTCAAAGAAGCAAACTGAGTACAGTCTTAAGGCAGTCCACCACAGGCCTGTGGCTCGTTTCTCAGTGGCCTCTTTTTCCCTGTCTCTGCCTTCTTCTCCAGCGGTCAGAGGATACCAGCCCAAGGATTCCCAGAGGAGGGTTGTGTCATGGTTCCCCCACACGCAGAGCCCCTTGCGAGGGGAAGGGAAGGAAGGAGGCGTGCTGGTGTCAGACCAAGGCAAGGGACATGTGAGAGCCTCAGTCTGATGCCATCACTCCTCCTTAGTAGTGCTGGACACAGAGCAAGTAACTTAACCTTTCTGTACCTCAGTTTCTTCATCTGTGAAATGGGACTAATGATGGTACAAACCCGTAGGGTTGTTTGGGGGGTTAAGTGAGTTGTTCATGGTGCAAAGTACTAGGCAGGTGTGAAACAGACTGTGTTCCTGTGGCGTGGGAGAGAGGAACAGTGTCTGTGTGGTCACCACTTTGTCCCCAGGGTGGGGAGTGTCAAACATAATGCCTGTACATGCTATGTTCAATATATATTTTTTGAATGTTGAGTATTGCTAAATTCGGGCATGTTTGACAGCAAAAGCTATGTTTTCAACTACTAAAGTTATACTGCCTCTCTGAGATGTCAAATTTTCCCTAGCCATAGTGCTTAAAGCTATGAATTTTACCTAACTCCAGTGCTTAAAACTACAGTAGAAAATTGATATTCAAAATGTATATGAGTCCATACAACGGACTATTGCTTGGCAATAAAAAGAAATGAGCTATCACGCACAAAATACATGCATACTGCTAAGTGAAATAAGCCAGCCTGAAGAGACTGCATTCGGTAGGATTCCAACTATGTGACATTCTGGAAACCACACAATTATAGAGACAGTAAACAGATCAGAGGTTGCCAGGGGTTCGGGGGAGGGAGGGATGAACAGGCAGAGCACAGAGGACTTTTAGCGCAATAAAACTGTTCTGTATGATGCTGTAGGGTGAATATGTAATATTGTGCAAATTGGGAAAACCCATAGACTGTACAACACAGAGAGAGGACCCTGATGTAAACTGCTGACTTTACTTAATGATAATGTGTCAGTATTGGTTCATCTATTGCAACAAATGCACCACACAGTGCAAGATGTTTATAACAGGGAGTGTGGCTGAGGGAGAGGCTGTATATGGGAACTTTTAGTACTTTCCTGTGCAATTTTGCTTTAAACCTAAAACTGTGCTACAAAATAAAGTCTATTAAAATAAAATTTTAAAAAGCATATGAGAAGTCCAACCCTCTTCAAATCAAGGCAAGAACAATGGCGCTAATATTCACAAGCACATAACTGCATGCCAAGCACTCTCTGTCTATCTCATTTATTCCCCATGATGGCGTAAGTAGGTATGACTCCTGCGGATAGAAACCTAACAAGGGACATGTCGTATGTGCAGCCCTGATTTTTCCCCATCAGGAGGAGACTGTTTTCTCCCTCAGCCTACTTCCTCTCCGCTGTGAATCATGATCTTCAGCTAATTTCACTGAGTTGTTCCTTACCTGGCGTTAAGTTCCTTTTAAGCCCACTTCTAGTACTTTTCTTTTTAAACACATTTACAGGGTGCTGGGCGCGGTGTCTCACACCTGTAATCCCAGCACTCTGGGAGGCTGAGGTGGGAGGATCGCTTGAGGCCAGGAGTTCAAGACCAGCTTGGGTGACATGGTGAGATCCTGTCTCTACAAAAAACTTTTTTGAAAAGAGAACAATTTAAAAGAGAGAGATAGAAGTAATTCCTTTACAAAACTTTGAAAGACTACAAAGAAAGACTGAGGAAGTAGCCACAGGGACTGTACTCCAACTGAGTAGAATATTCCAGACCCTGAGAGAGCAATGCCAGGCTGTATTTTGTCCCAGAAAAATAATAAAGTATTGCCAAACTTATCTTTCCTTTTCAATCTCCTTGCAGCTGCTCCCTGATTTCCAGTTCCCTCTTTGTAAAGTAAAATCCAATTCAACTACACTGTCGTCACTCATACATGAACATTTATTGAGCACCTGCTGTATGCAGGCACACAGGTGCCAAGAGGCGGACACAGAGTGCCAGCACAGCGGGCCCTCTGCCCACACAGGCACCTGTTCCCCACTTCCCTGCCAGGGGTTTCTCCAGAGAGTCTTGGCGGCTGCATCCAACTCCCGATAAAGCACCTTACGTGGATTTAGGAAGCTTGATGCAACATTAAACATGACCTTCCCAAATGCTGTCACTCTTAGATGATCTTTGTCATTGAGTAGGACTGTCAGCCAAAAACTCTTATTGGTGTAGATTTCTGGGGGTAAATTTAAGTTTTGTGAATTAATGGTGTTCTCTATAAGAATCAATTGCTTTCCCTTGGTCCACTTTAAATTTCCAGAAATTTTAATTATGTTGAGTACTCTCTTGTTCTCAGAATCTAGAGTAGCTCAAAGGTTATAATTTCGGACTTCCTATATCTTCCCTTATCTAACTTTGCTAAATCTTATCTCCCCCTTTCCTGACAGCAAGTCGAGGCCGTGCAGTTGAGGAGATTTCCCTTCCTGCAGATGTTTACTGCTCTGCCAGATCTCCTCTGGAGTGCTTTTGCTTTTGAAATACTGTCTATTGTTAATTGTCGTGTAACACTTCCTGTCGGTGGAGTTGTTTAAATAAGGCATTCCTGAAAATGCCCTTATCCCAACACACTTTTCTCACTCTCGGGATGGAGGAACTCAGAGCTTCGAAGAGACCATTTTACATTCCGGCAGAAGATGGACCGTTTCAAGTTCTGTCAGAAAACTATGTCGGCTTTTGACAAAATTCTGTTGTGGTTGTGATTGCTCTGTCATAAAGCTTGTCAATTTCTGCGGTTATCAAAAGGTGCTTTGACTGACAGGAAGACTTGAGCAGACACCGGCCAGGCACGCCAGTCCCTTTAGATGTGTGCAAAGTATGCCTTTAATGTCCCCTTAGAGCAGGGAGCACCGCAGCCGCCCTCAAGTCCCCACGAAGGCTCCCAGACAGACGCGGCCGTCTGGTTGGATCCCATCAGTGCTTCGTGAAGCCCTCTTTGGCATTCTGGGTGGTCGTATCCTCAGCCCTCCCTGCTTTTCTGGAGACCAGCTCTGAGCTTGCCTGGTGACTGGGTGCAAGAAATGATAGAACCCCGCACTCCTGAGTTCCGCCAGCACCTGTGTCCTCCGCATGCATGGCACCCTCCCCGGGTGCAGGCCCCCTCAGTCCGTCCTTCGGTCACCCCTGAGGAGGGCTAAATAGTCTGAGAGAGTTGACTCATTAGGGATGATTTTTCTTTCTTTTCAAAGCATTTCTTGCATCTGAGACAGAAAACAAGGCAAATGCCCATCCTCCCCACTGCAACAAGCACTTAAATTTGAAAGGTAAGAAGGAGAAAATGGATCAAACCAGTGGTTTTCACATGTTTGGGTTTCAAGATCTCTTTATGATCTTAAGTATTGAGGTCCCCAAAGAGCTTTTGTTTATTGTTTGTTTACTGACATTTACTGTAACAGATGTTAAATCTAAAAAATTTAAAAATATTTATTAATTCATGTAAAAAAATAATAATAAACCCACTACATGCCAGCACAAATAAATGTTTGCCTAGTAGATGGATGTCGGGATTCTCACGTCTACTCCTGCATTTCACCTGTCCTGAAACCACAGGTCGTGCGGCCTCCGGTGATCTTTGCTGCACACTCACGAGAGGACAAGACAGAAGAAGACAAATAACAGCTTAGTATCATCACGACAAAGATACGTGGCCTCGTGGAACACGAGGATCCGTGAATCACACTTTGAGAAGCACTGGATTTGACAAGTCGATTGTTTCACTTTTTTAAAAAAGGCAAAAAACAGAGGTATGATCTGTCCCTTTTGGCCCCTTGTTGACACTGGGGGAGAAACCCAGGTGCTGCTGCCCAGGCGCACATGGCAGGAGAGCCTCTGCTCGCCCGCGGGATGTGACGTGTCCTTTCTGCTCCGCCCGCGGGAGCCATGGCCTTCCACACACTCAGCTGATGCCACAGGCCGAAATCTTTGCTTTCTTTTAGACGTTCAGGTCACCCCTAAGGGGCCTTGTCATCAGGATGACTGGGTTTTTTTTCCGTTTTCACACCCCCAGGTCTGGCTGCAGTGGCGTCTTTGCTTTCTGACAACAGCGTGTTCCAGACTCACTACGTTTCTCCTGCTCCTGGCCACTTCCAGGGCTCCCTGCTCGCTCAGGGTGGGATGGAGAAGTGGAAACCAGGGGCTTACGGATTATTTCACACAAGCACTCCAAGGTAGGGTTGGGGACACAGGGATTATCAGTGAGTGCCAGAGCACAAAAGTTTCTTTTTTTCAAAAGGTCACAAGTTTAAGTCAATAGTCCCAGTTTAACTGTTTCTTTTTAACCTTGCGTAAATGAGAAAGTGTACCAATCCCACCTGCTCCTTCCCTCACCAGCTTTGAAATATCATTATACATCACACCAGACAATGCATCCAGATGACAGTGGTGGCCCTACTTAGAAGTCGTCGTCGTCGTTTTCCACTTGTGATCTTTGGTTCAAGTGCCCTAGAATCAAAGCCTACACCCTCAAACCATCTTCTTTACCACCACCACTCGTGAGCACAGAAAGAATCTCCACGCCCTTTGAGGGAAGACAAATGGATCCACAGCAGCAGAGTTGAGTAGTTGTCACAGGGGCTGTAAGGCCACGGAGCACAGAACGGTTACCAGCTGGCTGCTGACTGAAGCACTTTGCTGACTCCTTGTCTAAACTCATCCTGGTGCATGTGGGTATCCAGTCATCCTGGCACCCCTTGAAAAACGGTTTTCTCCCCTTGAGTTGCCTTTGCATTTTGTTGTAAATCCACTGACTGTAAATGTAAGGTTTACGTCTGGGCTTTCAGTTCTGTTCTACTGATCTGTGTATCTCTATGTGTAACAGCACCACGCAATCTGAATCGCTGAGCTTTATTGGACATTTTGAAATTAGGAAGTATGAATCCTCCAAGTTGGTTCTTCTTTTTCAAAATCATTTTGGACATACTGGGTTCTTTACATGTTCATATAAATTTTAGGATCAACTTGTCAATTTCTGCAAAAAACCTGCTGGTATTTTGAAAGTTAGTGCATTGGACAGGTCAATTTGGAAGAAATTGCCATCTTAATAATATTCAGTCTTCCATTCATGAACATTTATTTGGTTCCCCCATTTATTTTTCTCAGCAACATTTTGTAGTTTTCTGTGTATGTGTCTTGCACTTTTGTTAAATTTATTCCCAAGTATTTTATTCTTTTTGATGCAATTATGAATGGAATTGTTATATTAATTTCATTTTGGGGTCATTCATTGCTAGTATATAAAAATACAACTGGTTTTTGTATAATATATTCATCTTATATCTGGTGGCATTGCTGAACTTGTTTATTATTTCCAGTAGGTTTTTAATGGAATAGAAATTTTTATATACAGGAATATATCATCTGTGGATGAAGATAGATTTATTTCTTATTTTCTAATCTGGATGCCTTTAACTACCATCTTCTGTTTTTGCTTTGTTTTTCCCTGATCATGCTGGCTGGAACCTCCAGTGCTAGTCAAATAGCAGTAGCAAAAGTGGACATCCTTATCTTGTTCCTGATTCAAGGGTAAGGAATTTATGGGATAAATCTTATCCGGTCCTCGCGAATAATCATTTTCCTGTGCAGCTGGGTTGTTTGTTAATATTTTGCTGACCATTTTTCCATCTGTATTTATTAGAGTTATTGATCTGTGTGTTTCTTTTCTTGTGATATCTTTGTCTAGCTCTGTCACCAGGATAATACTGGCCTCATGCAATGAACTTCTCCTCTATTTACTCAGAGTTTGTGAGGGACTGGTATTATTTGACAGAATTCACCTGTGAAGTCATCTGGTTCTCAATTTTTTGTGTATAGGAAGATTTTTTTCTTTTTGTAAAATTGTGCCAAAATATAGATAACTTAAAATTTACCATCTTAACCATTTTTAATTATACAGTTCTGTGACATGAAATACATTCACATTATTGTGCAACCATCACCACCATCCATCTCCAGAACATTTTCATCTTTATAAAATGAAATTTCTTACCCATTAAACAATAAGTCCACATTCCCTGCTCCCCTCCAGCCCCTGGCAACCACTATTCTACTTCCTGTCTCAGTGAATTTGACTACTCTGGGTGCCCCATATGGTGGAATCATACAGTATTTGCCCTTCTCCGACTGGCTTATTTCACTTAGCATAATGTCTTCAAGCTTCATCCTTGTTACAGCATGTGTCAAAATTTCCTTCCTTTATAAGGCCAAATAACATTCATTGTATGGATAGAACATGTTGTTTATCTGCTCATCTGTCAATGAACACTTGGGCTATTTCTACCTTTTGGCTGTCGTGTATAATGCTGCTATGAACATGGGTGTGCAAATATCTGTATGAGTCCCTTTAGGGGGACTTCAGTTCCTTTAGGTGTATACCCAGAAGTGGAATTGCTGGATTATATGGTAATTCTGTTTAATTTTTTGATGAACTGCCACACTGTGTTTCCACAGTGGCTGAACTATTTTACAATCCCACCTGCAATGCACAAGGGTTCCAATTTCTCCACATCCTCATCAACACTTGTTATTTTCTGTTGTCTTTTATAGTAACCATACTAATGGATGAGAAATGAGATCTCTTTATAGTTTTGATTTGCATTTCTCTAAAAATTTGTGATGCTAAGCATCTTTTCATATGTTTGTTGACCAATTGTATATCTTCTTTGGGGAAATGTTTATTTTTTAAATTGGGTTGTTGGTCTTTTTGTTGTTGAGTTGTAGAAGTTCTTCATATATTCGGGATATTAATCCCTTATCAGATAAATCCCTTATTTACAAATATTTTTTCATTCTATGAGTTTCCTTTACACTCCATTGTATTCTTTGATGCACAAAAAGTTTTGATTTTGGTGAAATGTAATTAATCTGTCTTCTTATTGTTGTTGCCCTGCTATTGGTGTCATTCCAATAAATCATTTCCAAATCCAACATCTTGAAAGTTTTCTTCTATGAGTTTTATAGTTTTAACTCTTATTTATAATATAGTTAACTCCATTCTGAGTTAACTTTTGTATATAGTGTAAAGTAAGGTTCCAACTTCAGTCCTTGCATATGGATATCCAATTTCCCAATACCATTGTTGAAAATACTGTCCTTTCCCCCTTGGGTGGTCTTGGCATTCTTGTTAAAGTTATTTGATCGTACGTGTGAGGGCTTATTTCTGGGTCCAGTATTTTATTCTATCGGTTTATGTGTCTGCTTTATGACACTATTACACTGTTTGATTACTGTAGCTGTGTGGTGAGTTTTGAAATCAGGAAGTGTGAGACTTTCAACTTTGCTCTTCATTTTCAAGGTTGTTTTAGCTATTTGGCTATTAAGATTCCATGTGAATTTTAGAATAGATTATTCTACTTCTGCAAAAAATATCATTGTGATTTTTGTAGAGATTGCATTAAATCTGTGGATCACTTTGGATAGTATTGACATCTTAACAATACGAAGTCTTCCAATCCATGAACAAAGGCTGTCTTTACATTTATTTGGGTCTTCTCTTACATCCTTCAGCAACATTTTGTAGTTTTCAACATACAAGTCTTTCACCTCCTTGGTTAAATCTATTCTTGATTATTTTATTCTTTTCATGCTATTGTAAATGGAATTGTCTTCTTAATTTCTTAATTTCCCTGTCAAATTGTTCAATGTTAGTGTACAGAAACACAACTGATTTTTGTGTGCTGATTTTGTATCTTGCGACTTTGCTAAATTTTGTGTCTGTATAAAGTCTTTAAAGTTTTCTACAAATAATATCATATTGTCTGTGAACAGAGATATTTTACTTCTTCCTTTCCAATTTGGATACCTTCTATTTCTTTTTCTTGCCTAAATGGTCTGGTTAGAACTTTAATCTCTATGTTAAATAGAGGTGGCAGAAGCAGGCATCCTTGTTTTGTTCCTGATCTTAAAGAAAAAACTTTTAATCTTTCATCATTGAGTGTGATGTTAGCTGTAGGTTTTTCATACATTGCTTGTATTTTGTAGAGCTATTTTCCTTCTATTCCTATTTTTTTAGTATTTTTATCATGCAAGGGTGTTGAATTTTCTTAGATGCATTTTCTGCATTATTTGAGATCATCACATGGTTTTTCCCTTTGTCTTGTCAATGTGGTGTATTACATTGCTTGATGTTCATATGTTGAATTATCCTTGCATTCCAGGAATAAGTCCCAGTTGGTCATTGCATATAATTTTTTGATATGCTGTCGAATTCAGTTTGCAAGTGTTTGTTGAGGGTTTTAGCATCAGTATTCATAAAGAGTTTAGATCTATAATTTCCTTTTTTTTCAATGTCTTTGTCTGCCTTTGGTATCAGTGTTATGCTGTATTTTTCTGCTGCAGAATTTCTATTTGGTTTTTAAAATAATTTCTATATTTTTGTTGATAGTCTCATTTTGTCCATGTATCATTTTCCCAACTTCGTTTAGTTCTTTATACAGTTCTTTTCCTTTAACTCTTTGGCCATATTTAAACAATTATTTTAAAGTCTTTGTCTAGTAAGTCCAATGTCTGTATTTCTTCAGGGATCATTTTTGGACATTTATTTTGATCCTTTGAATAAGCAATATTTTTCTGGGTTTTTTATGTCTTATAATTTTCTGTTGAGAATTGAAAAAACAATTGCCTCTCCCAATATCTGCAGACTGGTAGAGAAGACCTTTGCTCATTAGCAGGGCATGCTATGAGCTTTGATATCAGCCTGAGGAGAAGGTTCAAGTTCTTTTCTGAGCAAATGTCCTGCGTAGGTCTGTGTATGTGCTTCTTTTTTTCAATTTCCCTTAGATATTTTATCATATTCTTCTGCTTTTACTCTCTTTTCCCAGGCATCCACAGGTCTGCAAGTCCCCCTGCAGCTTTCATGTGCCATGGCACATGCCACCACTTTGTGTGACTTTTGCCAGTCTGCGATCTGAGCTATGCTGCCTTTTCCTGTCTGAACTCTGAGTCAGGCAATAGTAAAACCAGTCCCTTGGACAGCTCACAGATAGATTAGAAAGTTGCAGGTAAGTTCTGCTCTGCTTCTTCAGGCCCAAGGAAGGGAACCAGGGTTGGGCTGCTCCCTCCTGACTGCACCATGTGATGAGAGAGTAGGCAGGGTTAGGGCAAGTAAAAGCACCATGAGGTTCTCCACCATGTCAAATGGGGCTCTTCCTTGATTGGGCTTTCACTTGGCTCTGTAGACCTTTGACTGGTTTGCAGTTCCAGAGCTCTTATAAAGTTATTTTAGCCAGTCTCTGGTTTTTGTTTGCTTGGTTGGTTTTTGTTTTTTGAGACAGGGTCTCACTCCATCACCCAAGCTGGAGTGCAGTGGAGTCATCATAGTTCACTGCAACCTCAAACTCCTGGGCTCAAGCGATCTTCCCACCTCAGCTTTCTAATTAGCTGGGACTACATGTGTGTGCCACCATGCCCAGGTAATTTTTTTATGTTTTGTAAAGATGGGGTCTTGCTATGTTGCCCAGGCTGGTCTTGACTCCTGGCCTCTTGTGACCTTCCTGCCTTGGCCTCCCAAAGTGCTGGGATTACAGATGTGAGCCACTGTGCCAGCGTCTAGTTGTTTTTTACTGCTTCCATGGAGGAACAAGGCTCTGAAATTTCCTAGGCCACCATCTTGCTAATGTCACGCTCCTATAGGAAGATTTTTAATTACTGTGGAAAAACATGATCTGTGTTTTTTTCTATTCTCTCATTCAACAACAATAATCACAGAAGACTTTTGTGACCAAGTGTGGTGGGCAGGGTGGGGGGCAAGTATTCCCCCACATAGCAAGCAATTCTGCAGCAGATACCAGGTGGGTGTCCTCTAACTCAATTCTGACACTCCCTACCTGGTGGTAGCATCAGACCCCACGGGGTGAGGGCTCAGTCCCTAAGACTGCTCCCCCACTTCCAATACCAGTTACAAGTCCCAGGTTGTTTTGCATGTGCTGATGACCAACCAACTATAAATTGGGGTTCTCATGACCTCCTCCTTGGGTTCAATTAATTTGCTGGTATGGCTCATGAAACATAGGGAAACACTTATATTTACTGCTTTATTATTAAGGATATTACAAAGGATGCAGATGAAGAGATGTATACAGGGTGAGGTGTTGGGGAAGGGGTCAGAGCTTCTGTGCCCTCCCCAGATGCACTACCCTCCAGGAACCTCCATGTGTTCAGCTATTTGGAAGCTTCCCAAACCAGATCCTCTTGGGCGTTTTATAGAGACTTCATTGGATAGGCTTGATTGCCAACCATGTAGAAATGTGGCTGGACAAAAAGAATAAGGTCTAATACTAACAGATTGAGTGGGGAAACCCAGAAAGGCCTGTCTGTTCAGATGCTTCTTGGCCTCTCCGTGTAGCATTCCTTCCCCCAGGCTGTGGGGAAGGACTCCTGAAATGGAAGTCTTATGAGCTACATTCAGAAAGTCAGGTCAGAGAATTTCTTTATGGCCAGCTCTGAGACAGAAAGGTGGGGGAAGTTTCCTGCCCTGAGGAGAAAAAGGAGCAGGTGAAAGGAGGCCAGGAAGTCAGGGAGAGATTCTGTTTTCCAAGGCCTGCTTTTAAGGCTTAAAGCACCTCAACATTGTAACAGGGCTATGGTGGTTATGAGCTAGGAACTGTGTACAAAAACATAGATAGATAAGTATCATAATATCACAATTACTAGCTCAATTTATTACTTTTACAGCTTATTCAAGCTTATTATCTCTTCTTGAATCAGTTTTGGTCATTTGTGGTTTTCATCTAAGTTGTCTAATTTTTTGCAAAAAATAGTCTATACTATTACCTCATGATCCTGATTTTTCTAGGGTATTTTAGCTTCCTACTCCGCTATAGCAAATGACCGTAAACTTAATGGCTTGCAACAACACGAATTTATTGCCTTACACTTCTAAAGGTCAGAGTCTAAAATCGAAGTGCCAACAGGCCAGCTTTCCTCCGGGAGCTCTGGGGAGCCTGCACTAGTTTGCCCTTGTAGGCACTAGAGGCCACATGTGCTTCTTCCTCCATCACCAAAGCGTGTCACATCCACCTTTTGCTTCAGTTTCCTTCTTTCACCTTTGACCTTTTTGCCTCCCTTGTTATAAGGACACCTGTGCCTACATTAGGGCTCATCTATATAATTCAGGATAATTTCTCCATCTCAAGATCCTTAACCTAATTAATCCACATTTTCTTTTGCCACAAAGGTAACATTCACAGATTTTGGTGATTAGGACGTGGATACTTGATGGTGGTGCACGCATTATCCAGCCCCTCACAGTTGCTAGATATGTCCCATCTTTCATTCTTGATTTTGGAAATTTGTGTCATCTCTTTTTTTTTTCCTGGGCAATCTTGTTAAAGATTCGTCAATTTAGTTGATCTTTTCAAAGAACTAACCTTTCATTTTATTGAATTTCTTTGTTGTTTTTCTTTTTACTCTTTTATTAATAACTTTGTTGAGGCATATTTTACATGTCATATTAATCACAACTTTCAAGTGTACAATTCAATGAGTTTTAGTAAATTTACCAAGTTGTGCAATTATGATGGTTAATTTTATGTGTCAACTGGACTGGGCTACAAGGTGCCCAGTCATTTTATTGAAGATTATTCTGGGTGAGTCTAAGAGAGTGTTTCTTGATATTAACATTTGAATCAGTAGACTGAGTAAAGCAGATTGCCATCCTAATGTGGGTGAGTTTCATCTAATCAATTGAAGGCTTGAATATAAAGGAGCCGTAGAAGGAACTCCTGCCTATCTGACTGTTTGAGCTAGAAAATTGATCTTTTGCTCTTTTCCTTCCTTTGGACTCAAACTGAAACATTGTCTCTTTTTGGGTCTTGAGCCTACAAGCTTTCTTTCAGACTGGAATTTACAGCCTTGGCTCTGCTGGTTCTCAGGCCTCCAGACGTGGATGGAACTGCACCGGCAGCTCTCCAGCCAATTGCAGATCTTGGGACTTCGCAGTCTCCATCATCACATGAGCTAATTCCTGGTGATAAATCAATAAATCACTCCCCTTCTGATCTCTCTCTCTATGTCTCTCCCTTACAGTTCTGTTTCTCTGGAGAATGCTAATATAGTAATCATTGCCACAAATCAGTTTTAGAACATTTTCATCACCCCAAAAAGGTCCCTCATGCACCTTTACTGTTCATCCCCACAAACCCACTCCTTTCTGCCCCAGGTAATCACTACTCTATCATCTACCTTTATGCAGTTGCTTAGTCTGGACATTTCATATACATAAAATCACATAATATTTCACTCTGATCTTTGTTATTTCCTTCCTTTTGCTCATTTTGCATAGTTTGCTCTTTGTTTTCTAGTTTGTTAAGGTGGAAGCTTAGGTTATTGGTTTAAGATATTTCTTCTTTTCTGATACAGGCTCTGAAAGCAATAAATTGCACCCTAATCTCTGCTTTTTTGCATCTCATAGATTTTGATATGTTTTGTTTTAATTTTCATTGAGTTCAAAATATTTTCTAATATCTATTGTGATTTTTTTGACCCAAATTTCTTCTAGAAATATATTATTTAATCCAAGTTTTAGGGGACTTTCCAAATTTTTTTCTACTCTTGATTTCTAATTTAATGTATTATGGTTGGAGAATATACTCTGCGTGATCTAAAGCCTTTTAAAAGTATGAACATTCACTTTATGGCCCAGCATAGCGTTTACCCTGGAGAATGTTCCATGCATACTTTGAAAAATATGTATGCTGTTGTCATTAGGTGGGGCGTGTTATACGGAGGCTGTCTGGAAAGTATCCAGCCACGTAACCATTCTCATTACATTAACAATGGCTGGATACTTTCCAGACAGCCTTCATATATGCCAGTTATGACAACTTGGTAGATACTGCTGTTCAAGTCTTCTATATTCTTACTATTTTATATATAGTTTTAAGTCAATTACTGGGGAGGATTATTTAAATCCTTAACTATGTTGAATTATTTATTTTTCCTTTAATTTTTGTCAGGTTTTGCTTCACATTTTGGGGAACTCTTTTGTTAAAGGTATATATAATTATTGTGTTTTCTTGGTACCTTGACCCTTGTATCATTATAAAATGTTCCTTGTTGTCTCTAATAATGCTTTTTTAAAAAATATATTTTGTCTGATAGTTACTCAGACTTTTATGGTTACTGTTTGCATGGTGCGTCTTTTTTCCATTGTTTTACCCTGAAACTGTGCTTTTGAATCTATAGTGTGTCTCTTGTAGACAGCGTATAGTTGGATCTGGGTTTTTTTTAATGCAGTCTGATAATCTCTGCTTTTTGATTGGACTCTTTAAGCCATTCACATTTAATGTAATTATTGCTGTAATTGAAATTATATCCTCCATTTTTCTATTTGTTTTCTATATGGTTGGGTTTTTTTTTCCTTGTTTCCTCTTTTACTGCCTTATTTTGTGTCAAATTGATATTTTCTAGTATATCATTTATTTACTTTTTATTGTATTATTTGAATTATTTTTAGTGGATGCTCTCAATTTTGTAATACATATATTACTTTATTACAATATATTGCAGAGTTATATCATGTCCATTCCATAAAATAAGGAATATAATTTTTTGTGCTATTGTCACATATGTGACATCTTTATGTAAGCCCAACAATATAGTTTTATAATTATAGTTTTTATAATTACAGTTTTATGCAACTTTACATATATTAAATTGATAAGAGAAAAGGGAGAAAGATATTTAGTCTTTCATACTTACCAACATATTTTTCCAGCGCACTTTATTTTATTTATTTATTTTTGAGACAGAATCTCACTCTGTCACCCAGGCCAGAGTGCAGTGGCATGATCATAGCTCACAGCAACCTCCAACTCCTGGGCTCAAGCAGTCCTCTTGCCTCAGCCTCCCAAGTAGCTGGGACTACAGGCATGCGCCACTGTGGCCGGTTAATTTTTCCATTTTTAGTAGAGACAAGGTCTCACTCTTTCTCAGGCTGCTCTCAAACTCCTGAGCTCAAGTGATCCTTCCACCTCTGCCTCTCGGAGAGCTAGGATTACGGGTATGAGCCACCGTGCCTGGCCAGATTTTTGTGTGTGGATTTGAGTTACTGTAAGCCTTTATCTCTTTGCCTTATTCATGTAGGGTTTTTGAGCATAATTCCTCATTATCAAGGTCTGCTGTGGGAGCTTATCAAGGTCTACCCCCATAGCTGTCTCATCCCCTTGCTTTCCTGGTTAAATTTCTGACGGTCAGCATGTCTCTACAGAACCATCACCTCGGGCTCATTGCAGTGCTCTTCCTTCCCTTTCCTTGCCCTGGGCTCACTACTGTTTCCAACAATATCCAGGGCATGGGGTTTTCCCACACTCTACTCCAAAGCAAGTCATCACCCCTGGAAGCAAAGCTGATGGTCTTCATGCCCTGATAGACACACTGCACTGACAGCTGGCAGGTCGGGTAGGAGCCACCCCAGGCAAAAATGCCACAAATTCTGACCATTTTTACCTGAGGCCCAGTAGTTTCCTAGAATAAACTCTTCTCAATTTGTTGCATGCTTTTGGTTGATTCCTAAAACCTTGAAATGGTGATTTTTTGATAATTTTTTTCCAACTCCTTCTTGGGGAGAGGGTTTGGCAAACTCCTCACTGCAGCATTGTGGAAGTGCTGGGCCCAGCAATCTGTATTTTAACAAGCCCTTCATGTTTTCCTGATATGCATTAAAGTTTGAGAACTGGTGCTTCTACTTAAAACCAGTTTTTCCACTTGTGCAGAAGATTTCACCCTTCTCACAGGCTCCGGAACATAAGTTTCTGCTCTTCCTGGGACTTGCTGCCATCTGAGGGCCACTTCCCTGGCTTCTGCATCTGTTGTGCTCTTCCAGACACTCACAGCTCACTTGCCCTCCCCCTTTAAGGTCTGTTCAAATTTCATCCTTTTAGTATGCTCTTCCTTTATCACCTTATCTAAAATTGTAATTCTTATTTTTTATTGCTTATTTATTATGCTTGTTATTTTTGTTTGTGTCTCCCCACTTGAATGTATGCTCCAAAAGGCAGGAGTCTTTGTCAGTTTTGTTCGCTGATGTATTCCAGATGCCGAAAACCATGTCTGGGATATAGAAAATACTTGTTGAATGAATGAGTATAGGAACTAAAAATGAGCCATGGGAAGAAATATTGGGTTACTTTATTTTATGGGATGCAATTACTTCTCCAAGTAGCAGACATTGTTTCATCAAAATGTTAAGAGGTAACATGGTCATTGGGTGTCTTGGCTGATCATTGGCAAAGTTGGGGGGCAGGCAGAAAAGGGGTGACAAGTTATTCTCAGGTGTGCCTCATCCCTATAATGTTCAGGTGTATCACTGTTTTGATTTTTCATGCTCTCAGTGGCTGGCAATAGCAGAGTTTCTTCTTTTGTTATCTGCTTAGTATCTGCTTGAAGCCCCTTTCCCTGAAGGCTTTAATGATCCTACCACTAGGCCTTTTCTATTGTCACTGCCTTGGAGCAGGATTTGCTTCGTTCTGTTTCACTGTCTTCCAGCTTGTGACAATTAAGCCGTGATTGACCACCACGGTATCTGAGCGGGCAGAAGCAGAGTGAACGCGCCATACCCCGGGCCTGGCGTGCCGTCACACAGCGGTCAGCACGCTCTGTCCGTCCACCCTCTGCTATTGCTTCTAGAAAACTCGGATATTAAATATCCATCACTTCATAAGCTATTGATTTTAATATATTTTTCTTGAAAAGCAAATGGACTGTTCAGTTTTTTCACTTGCTCAACTCTGAAACTACCAACAATGAACAAAGTGACTGATATAAAACAAAGGACAGACCAAAGAAAGGGTTTTTTTTCCCTAAATTCTTATTTCAAAGTAAGTATAGACTCACAAGAAGTTGCAAAAACAGTACAGAAAAGCCCTGTGTACACTTCCCCACCATCCCCCAATGCTGACAGCTTGCGTAACTGGAGTCCATTATCAAAACAGGAAACTGACATTGGCGCAGGACAAGCCCAGGCTGGTTTTTACCTGTGCTTATCTAAAGAAAGTGCTTCTACTTAAATGATAAAATAGTCAAATTCTAGAAACTGCTTACTTTAAGTTTTAAGCTTTAGTTTTTGTGATATCCATGATTTCACTAAGTGATAGGGGAGGACGAAATAAAACCATACATATTTATGTAGAAATAAGGTGTATTCATTTTCTGTTGCTTTCATAGCCAATTACCACACACTTGGTACTTAAAACAAGAGGAATTTATTCTTTCACAGTTCAGGAGGCCAGAAATTCAAAAGCAGTTTCCATGGGCTGAAATCAAGGTGTCAGCAGGCCACGCACCACTCCGGAGATTCCGGGCGAATTCCCCCCTTGCCGGCTGGCGGGGCAGCCCGTGCTCCCGTGCGCGCGGTCGCGGACTCCGGCCCCCAGCCACGCACCGTCCGGCCGTCTCTCTTCTGCGCGTGCGCCACCTCCCTCTGCTGTGCCAGGATGCTTGCCATGGCGCCGCGGGCTCATCGAGAGAATCCGGGGTGATCTCCTGTGGTCAAGATTCTTAACCGCATCTGCAAAGACCTTTTTTCTTTACAAGGGGATCAGGACGTGCCGTCTTTGGGTGGCCGTCGTTCGGCGGACTGCGTACGGTGAACTCAGCGGTCGAACGAGGAAAGACTTTGCCATTGCTGCAGGTCGGAGGTGTCACCGGAGCGCGGTTTCCCTTTAGTTTAAACAGAAAGGTTTTCTAATTCCTTGTGAAGAACTGAAAGCTTTGGGCTGCTCTTTAGTTAGCACTGTATTAATCTGTTGTCACTTCAAAATCCAGAAATGGGTAAGATTTTTCCCACTTTAACCTCAATTTATATGT
Source organism: Indri indri (assembly GCA_004363605.1). Taxonomy (NCBI): domain Eukaryota; kingdom Metazoa; phylum Chordata; class Mammalia; order Primates; family Indriidae; genus Indri; species Indri indri. The sequence goes on along the minus strand of RJWJ010000692.1, from coordinate 51,775 downwards.
TTTGTTAACGGGTTTGAAAGACATAGTAGAATTAACTATCTTTTTTTTTTTTTTCGATGAAAATTGAATCTTTATTTTTTGTTTTTTTTAAATTCTACCAAATATTTATTTTTTATTTTTTTATTTATTCATTCAGGATATTATGGGGGTACAAACATTTTGGTTACATGTAATGCTGTTTGCTCCCCCCAAGCCAGGGCTACGAACATGTCCCTCCCCAGTACAGTGCATTCCACTTCCATTAATTTTGAATTTGCCACCCCGCCCCACCCCGACTGGCACCCAGTGAGTATTACTACCATGTGAGCACCTTAGTGTTGATCGGTTAGTATCAATTTGATGGCGAGTACATGTGGTGCTTGTTTTTCCATCCTTTTGATACCTCACTTTGAAGGATGGGCTCAATCTCCATCCAGGATAATGTAAGAGGTGCTAGATCACCACTGTTTTTTGTAGTTGAGTAGAACTCCATGGTACACATATATCACATTTTATTAATCCACTCATGGATTGAGGGGCACTTGGGTTGTTTCCACATCTTTGCAATTGTAAATTGTGCTGCTATAAACATTCGAGTGCAGATGTCTTTATTATAGAATATCTTTTTTCCTTTGGATGGATGCCTGGTAGTGGGATTGCTGGATCAAATGGTATTTCTGTTTTTAGCTCTTTGAGGTATCTCCAAATTACTTTCCACAGGGGTTGTACTAATTCGCAGTCCCACCGGCAGTGTAAGAGTGTTCCAATCTCTCCACATCCACACCAGCATTTGTTGTTTTGGGACTTTTGATAAGGGCCATTCTCACTGGAGTTAGGTGATATCTCATTGTGGTTTTGATTTGCATTTCCCTAATGATTAGAGATGTTGAGCACTTTTTTATATGTTTGCTGGCCATTATTCTATCTTCTTTTGAAAAGTTTCTGTTCATGTCCTTTGCCCATTTATTGATGGGGTGGTTTGATTTTTTTGTTGTTGATATTCTTAAGTTATGTATAGATTCTTATTATCAGCCCTTTATCAGATGTGTAGAAAGCAAATACTTTCTCCCATTCTGTAGGTTATCTATTCGCTCTACTGATAGTTTCCTTGGCTGTGCAGAAGGTTTTTAATTTGATCAGGTCCCATTTGTTTATTTTTGTTGCTGCTGTGATTGCTTTGGGGGTCTTCTTCATAAATTCCTTGCCTAGGCCGATGTCTGAAAGAGTATTCCTTGTGTTTTCTTCCAGAATTCTTAAGGTTTCACACCTTAAGTTTAAGTCCATTATTCATCGTGAGTTGATTTTTCTGAGAGGTGAGAGGTGGGAATCTAGTTTCAATCATCGGCATGTGGATATGCAGTTTTCCCAGTACCACTTATTGAATAGAGATTCTTTTCCCCAATGTATATTTTTGTCTGCTTTGTCAAAGATTAGAGGACAATATGAGGATGGTTTTATATCTGGGCTCTCCGTCCTGTTCCAAAGGGCTATGTCTTTGTTCTTGTGCCAGTACCATGCTGTTTTGGTTACTATAGCCTTGTAGTAAGGTTTGAAATCTGGCAGACTTATGCCTACCAATTTGTTCTTTTTGCTTAAGATTGCTTTGGCTATATGAGGTCTTCTCTGGTTCCAGACGAAGCGCAGAATTATTTTTTTCTAAATCTGTAAGGAAATGATGGTAGTATTTCGACAGGGATTACATTTGTAGTTTTCATAAAATTTGTAGTTTGCATTTCTGAAAAACTGCTTATCTCTTCTTTTTTTGACCAGAATAGCTGTTTCTTAATTTATAATCCAGGCGTTGAGTCTGATTTGAGTCACCATCATTTTTCTTACTTTGTAAGTGGACATTTTGATAGTGAAAGTCTGGAAAATGGCATGCGGGCTTGTCCCGTGCTCTAGACGCTGGGTGAGGGCAGAGGAGGCACACAGGGCGTGCCTGTGGCTCCTCCCACCACCACTGTGAGTCATGCTGCGTTTCAGCACGTGTGACACAAAGACACTGAACTGCATTACATGGCTTGCAAAGAAATCGTATTAATGTCCTCCGTGAAATGGCGTCAGAGAAGCTCTCATCATGGGAGCCAGCCTTCACCTCACACAGTGAGTACAAGGCAAGAGAGAAACGAAGGGTGTGTCTGTGGCACACTGCCACCAGCCCGGAGCGTACCTGGCAGATGTTCGCCCGCCACACAATGCGGATAACTGCATACGCAGGGGAGCTGCGCCCACAGCAGTGCTTGTCTTTCCTCTGGGCCTGCGTCCCCGCCGCTTCTTGAAGGCAGTTTGCATGAGCAGCGTGGGACCCTGTGAACATGGCCGTGCCCACTCGTGTTTTAACCGGTGCTGTCTCTGAGGCAATCCCAGATTGATCTTTTTCGAATCTAAATTTCTAATTCGTGATTGAAAGAATGACGACTATGTTTGCGTGTTTTAAGTAGCTTTCTATTTTTTCTGTGTCTCTTGTTATTTGGACTACTAATTTCTTACTAATTAGAATATTACAAATCTACAACTATGTGGTTGACGTGTTAAAGTATATTGGATTTTTAAAGAATAAAATGTAGATATTTTAGGAAAACTTACTTCAGGATTCTAGGCCAAATACACTTCCTTCCCAGTGGCCAACTTAAAACAATAAAAAGAATGAGCAATAGAGAAGAAAAGACTGTTTTCATTGAAAGTGAAATAGGCAAAACCCATAAGTTAAAAAAAATAGCTGCAAATATAATACATTTTGGATCAAACTGAGGCAGGACACCAAAAAACATATACAATTGCACAGTTTTTTTCCAGTCTACAGTTTTGCATAAAAGGTGGCACAACCCTACAGGGTCCAGTTTAGGGTCCTGGCAGGGGCATCCACACCTGGCATTGCAGGTGAACCCGGCTGGGAGGAAGCCATGAAGATGCCTCGTCTTTCTGCAAGGCACGTTGCAGTCTATGACCCAAATATCCTTGAACAACCGGGCTTTGCTGCAAACCGCACAGGCCTCCTTTCCATGGAAGGGCCCTTTGAGATTAGGGAGCAGACGCTGGGTCCCTGTGCAGAGGACACTGGGCTGACGAGAAAGTCCTTCAAGACAACACCCCTGAGTTCAAGCCCCTGCACCCTCCATGTGTCCTCTCCCCACACAGTTCTCAGGAGTAGCCAATCCAAAGAGAACTGTCCCATTAACATGAATAATATTCCTCCCAAAAGAGAAAAGCAATAACCAATAAAGGCAGGTGGAGAATATACATATTAGAAGGAAAAGAAAATGTGAATTAACATTTCTCTGTGAACTCAGGCAAATGAAACAATCACATTGAAATAAGAACTCAGAGGACATCTATCTTAAGACATCAAGGAAGAGACAATAACGCAACAGAAGAAAATTAAAAGTAAGCTGTGAGAGCTTAGGGAAAAAGGAGAGAACCAGCCAGAGACAGGAGAGACACAGCGGCCTTTGCAGATTGTTCCCCAGGAAGTGAACCAGGCAGAGGTCGGCGTGCGGGAGAGGGGTGCTCTTGGGATCAACACCCATGCAGGCGGTGGGGAAAAGTGAGTTGGAGGAGGAAGAAGTTGAACTTCAGTGCAGTTCTGTGTCAGTTTGGGTCCTCTAAGAAGCAGATTCCAAGAAGAGATTAGATGTAAAAGAGAGTTGTTGGGAAATAGCTCTAAATACCCTAACTCTCTCAATGACTCTCTCTTATTCAACCTCATGTTCTCGCCCCTTGAAAAAGCCCCCAGTCCCAGCTGTGCCCTCGCGGCTCCTGCCCACCGCGAGGCCCTGCAGTGTCCTTAGGGTACAGTCACCTTCTTCTCTCTTCAGCCCAGCAATTCCAGGCTGGTTTGCGTTGTGATTTCACCTGCACTATTGGTCTGGAATCCAGGAAGGGAGGTGGGAGCAGATCCTGAGGGAGGCACGAGTATGTAGTGAGGAGAGGACCCCGAGTCATCACCACCAAAGGCCAGCGTTCGCCCTTGGAAGGCAGGCACGAGCCACTTGTGCAGGCTCAGCAGTTCAGGGGAATCCAGAGATTGACAATTTTGGAGAGTGTTAACCCAGATGTACCCATTCTCTCTGCCAGGGTCCCGTTCACCCCCAGCCCTGGGCTGACCTTGGCACACCAGCGCTGCCTTGGTGAGCATCTGCCCTGTCTGGGGCTCTGTCACTTGTGCAGGGAGGCCTGGCCCTGGCTCTCAGTTCTCTCTGCTTTTGCAGTGCAGGAAATGGGAACCTCTCTTTTCATGACCGAAGAAGCTTTCTGCATTTATGCTTAGCTTTTAGTTGCTAATTGACTTACATATCAGTTTTTCATCATCTTGCCCAAAGCTCAATCAAGCTTAGGAACAACCACCCAATTCCATTTTCATTATGGTTACTATTTTCCCCACTTTCCTCAAACCCCTGATCTATTGCATCGGTTAATGCTCTTCCTTCCTCTGAGACACCACTCCAGCTCTCCGCCCACGGTGGCTGCAACAGCAGCACTGCCTCCAGTGTGGGGCCAGCTGTGCTCCACCTGCCACCAGTGATGGCCCCTCATTGCCAATGGGCAGGGACTGATCCAGCAGAGAAATCCACCCCAGGGCCAACCCTTTGGAACCACTTCTGATCCCCATTGCCATAGGTTGGGGTCCCTGGTGAGCAGACTCTGAAAGGCAGCTTAGCATGTAGGAGGTTTGTGGGGAGAGCTTGTGAGATCCCTTCTGGCAGGAGGGACCTGCAACGCAGGGTGGGCAGCAGGAAGAAGTGAGCTGCAGTGCAGCTCCAACGGAGTCTTTAGCTGACCCTGCAAGTCGCTGGGCCTGGGGTGGCCCTTCAGAGTTGGCCTCAGCTGGAGTGAATAGGCTGAGTCTTTGTTTCCCTGCACCGATCAGTCAGTGAATGTGGCCTGTCCCTGGAAAGAAGCATGACCTTGAGTCCGGCAGTTCCTTCAGCTGAGGCAAGTCCCCAGAGAGTGCTGACAGCTTCCATCACACTCCCAGCAGCTAGGAACCAGGTATCCTGGCAGCTGACATTTCAACAGCAGCAATGGAGACAGAAGACCTTGGCATGATTGCTTTCATGGGACAAGGGGACATCACTGCCACCATGTATGCCCTGTGAAAAGATCCTTTGAGAATGAAGGTGAGCAAAGACATTTTCAAACAAACAAAATCAAGGGAGTTGGCTGCCAAGAGATCTGCACTGAAGGACTTTCATATGGTGCTTTGCAAGTGAAAGAAAACAATTCCAAATGGAAAGTCAAAGATGCAGGGAAGAGTGAAGAGAAATGAAAACAGCAAATATGTGGATAAATCTACAATAACATTGACCTCATTAATCACAATATCTTATTGGTGAAAAGCTCAAGAATACAATAAAAAGAACACAGGAGAATGGAGGGGGGTAAATGGAGATGAATATCCCAAGGTTCTTGCACTGGCTGGGAGAAGAGAACAAGTAACAATTGATGTTAGACCTAGGTAAGTCAAAGATGTGTTTTGTCCTTTCTAAAATAACCATTAAAAGAACAGAAAAAGAGTGCATAACTCTGAAACTGACAGAGGGAGAAAGGAAATAAAGAGACAGTCTATACCAAGGGGGTAAGAAAAGAGTGAAAAATAACAGAACAGGTGGAACAATGGACAGTTGACATGTAAAGTTAACCATCACAGAGATCAAAAGACGGAGAGAGAAAAGCAGGTCACACGCCCTCCAGGCAGCCTCACCGTGCAGCCCTGGGAAGAGGGATTTATCAGCGTCCTGTTGCTGGGCAGCTTCTCCTCTGATCATCCTGGCGCCTTCCTTAGCTCCTGGAGACTTCTCTACCAAACAGCAGTCAGAGCTTCCTGCTCAGAGGAGGAAGAGAATGATTCCCTCGATAAAGTCCACCACGCTCTTTCACCTTTTGGAAGTTTATTCTGGGCGGCTTGATTCCTTCCTTGGGTGGGTTTGTGTAGGTTGGTACCATTTCATAGGAACGGAATCTTTTTCTCCCTTTTCAGGCTAAGAATGACTTTAGGTCAGGGAAGGAGTTGAGCTGCAGTCCGAGAGGAGGGACAGAAGACGACGGAGAAGCACACAGCAAACGCAGATTTGCGTCTTCCGTCGGTGTGTTCAGGGAGTCTCGACAGGTTTCGTTATGACTGTGCATTCCATCCACCAAAAGGTGCCCACCACTGGGCAGCCGGAGGTCCCGGTGCTTACTGGCAGAAGTCACACTCGAGAATGTTTCTGTGAAAAATATTCCCTTTCTGACGTAAGACTTCAGGGATAGCCTCCTTGGCAATGTCTGGCAATTCGGTAACTGACTTACTGCTTTCCAATACACTAGTCACAATCAGATCGCCATCACCCTCGAGGTTACACTTTTCCTCCAAAACCACAGTTTTTTTTATATATTAATGTAAACATGTATTTCCCATCTTTGGAAATTTCTTTGTAAACAATGCAGTTAATTTTTCCAGTAAGTAATCAGGTAGATTGCTGGCATGTAAGGAAAGGTTCAGCAAACTTGAGAAGGGGAAGGAATAAGGTGTACTTTTTCTCTACAATTCTTCCAAATTTTAAATTTAAACATTTGTAAATCTCCAAACAGAATAATTTACCCTCATATTGGTCATTGTCATATCCGCAGCTTACTTGAGAAATAATCAGAGGTGGTAATACTCGATTCCATCACTAAAGATGCTCAGGCCTGTGTAAATTAGGGGTAAGCAGTTTTAGAGAAGCTGGAAATGCAGTGACGACTACTGTGTGACTAGGGAGTGCCAGGGAAATCCTCTGAGAGGAAGAGACGCCGACACTCACCTCCTGCTCTGCGCCGTGCAAGAGCGGCCTGCGGGGCACGCAGCTGCCACGGGGCCCAGTGTCCAGATACCCGTCCGTCCTATTGGGATAGGAGGGAGTTCCCCCAAGAAGCCCAGCACCTATTTCACACTTAGCCTAAATTTTTGTAATAGAATTATAGAATTTCCCCAAAATGGAGTCTTTTGAGCCTTTAAAGTGTTACACTAGTAATTTCAGCAGCCTGTAAGTTATTTTCAATCCTTCCTAAAGCTTAACGGAAACAAAACATTTGGAAATAACACACCTGCAGAGCTGCCTGGAGCGGCTGCTTCTTTTCACAAGCCTGGGATTGGCCAGTTTAGTGCTATTTTTATCTTGCTTCACTGCTACAGGTTGTCATTTCTCTTGCTACTGATGTTTGTGTACTCAGATACAAGTAAGAAAATGGAAGAATTTATTTGTTTTTCCTTAGTGAAAGCAATTGGTTTGGTAGATAAAATCTTTTAAGTCCATGGGTAGAAGTATTGCTGCAGGACTCTTTGGTGTTAGGAAGGGTTGCGGCTACTGGCCCCAGCCGTTAATTCTCTTGCAGGCATCACAGTTCCTAAACCAGAACAGGAACCTGACCAGACCAGCAGCACAGAAGACGTGAAGAGGTAGTCACACATCTGCCTCTGGACAGCTTGAGAGACATGTTCTAGTAAGACTTTAAAGAATGGGGTATCACTCGTGGCTTTTTCTTACAGCCATGCATAGAAAAAGTTGGGAATTTTTATTTTTTACTGTAGCCTTCATAATCTGATTACAGAGCCTGGGGAAGATAGCACAGAAACTTAATCATGAAACGATCACACTTTATGGCTGGTGGTGCAAAAATCTTAGATATATATTCTCAGATCCAGAATGTTTATTAAAAATAGAATAAACCATCAAGGTTGATGGCTCAACCTCAGACATTTCTACAATATAATTTACTGTATTAATTTATTAGAAAATTAGAAAAATATTATTATATCTATAGAATCCAAGAGGCACTATGCAAAATTTGACATCCTGATTTTTCTAAAGAAAGGAACATTTTAGTACAGTAGGAATACATGGAAATGTCCCTAATAAAGAGTATGTATCAAAACTAAAAACAAATATTCTGCTTAATGATAAAATAACTACACACACCTATCCTGGTTTTTAATGACTTTCACAGTGACTTTATTGCCATGAGCATCTCTTGGTACATCTTAATCCAGTGTTTCTCAAACCGAGCAGATAATGACAAGTCAACAGGAACAGCTGCCTCACCCCAAAATCCAAATCTGCACAGTAGGGACCTGGGGGTGTGAGCCTTAAATACATCCTCCACGAGACCCTTATCGTCCTGCCGTCTGGGGAGCTCGGGTCAAAGCCTTGTGTGCCATCTCGGCTGTCTCTGCAAGGCCCTCTTAGTTTTCATCTCCTCTGTTGACTTCTTAGTATCCTTGAAAAGTAGCATGAAGTTATTCCCCAACCTCTTCTCTGAGCTAAACCGTACCACTACACTTTCTTCAAAGGTTTAATTTTCTAGTTTTAATCATCCTCATTAATTCAACAGCCATTAGCCGAGCATGCTTCAAGGATCTGAAATCTCTCTTTAGAGGTGTGGACCCTTGAGCTTTTACACAAAAATAATGGCAATCCTAGTCTGCTGAAAGTTTTTTTTATCATGAATGCATGTTGAATTTTGTCAGATATTTCTTCTGCATCTATTGAGATGATTATAATTTTTTTTTACTTTTTTCCTGTTAATGTGGTAAATTACATTTCTTTCTTTCTTTATTTTTGAATGTTAAATTCATTGACTACCACTCATGAATTCCTGGGATAATCTCTATTTAGTCAGGATATATCACTCTTTTATAAGTGTCTGTGTTTGGTTTGCTAATATTTTTTCAAGGATTTTTATGTCTATCTTCCTGAGAGATACTGACATCTATCATTTTTTTTTCCTTGCAATGCCCTTTGCTTCATTTTTATCAAGGTTATGTTGACCTCGTAAAATAAGTCATTCCTCTTCCTCTTGAAGTATTCCGTCCTGCTCTACTTTCTGGAGGAAATAATTTCAGGATTCTAGCTGTGTCATTTCCCTTCAGGTTAAAGAAGAACTTCTAGAATTTCTTAGAGTGCAGTTCTGCTGGAGATAAAAGTTCTAGAATGTCTTTTTTATTTTTGAAGGATGTACCAGTCAGGGTTTAGCCAGAGGAGCAGGATCAGTCCCTCCTGCCTGTCCATATGACAGGAGATGCAGTGGCTGTGGCTCGTGCGCAGCCGTCCTGCCCCGCACGTCAGACGAGGGGCCCACGCCTGCAGAGGACATGCCTGCCAACGGCAACACCTGGTCTCTGCCCTATACCCTCGAAATTAATTCACACCAGTCTTTTTTCCAGGGCTTATGTTCCTTGGTATTCATTACTATTTAAGTCAATCCACACTCCTGGGCTGGTTCCTGGGCACAATGCCTTAGCCTGGGCTTCCAAAAGATAGTCCTTATTTAAAGTATTCTAACTCGCTGTCCTTACAAGCTATCGAACTACCCCAGTCAGTCGGACGTTTTAGCATATATACAATGAAACAGCATGCGTTGGGGTTTCAGAGCTGGAAGCAGCTTGAAATCCTCTGCCAGACCACGACCGCCAGCCCGCCTGTGACGTGGGGCAGGGGGAGAGGCAGAGGCAACTCTGCAGTGTTGTCGCTCACTGGGAGCCCTGGAGAGCAGGGCCCTCACGGCGAGACTAGGAGCGCCGCTGCCCTCACGGTGCTCATGGGTGAGACCCATGGCCGGCGCATTCCCTGGCGCGCTCACGGGCGCTGGCACGTCAACCCGTAACCCCGACTGCAACGTGTCACCAGCACAGGCCCTTGGGCTCTCAGTCTCCAGAAGTCGACAAGAGGTCAAGAGGGAGTCCCAGGCAGGGTTTTCTCGAGGCTTACGTTCCAACATGAAGGAGGCGACACAGGGAAATCCCTCAGGCTGCCTCCCAAGGAGAGTCCGGGAGAGCTTTCAAGAGGCCAGGGTGGGAAAGGGGGGCATGGAAGCACACAGAGGGGGAGATTTTCTCGCACGCGTGCAGTTTGGTTACATGCTTCTTCGTGTGTCATGTCTCATTAGCATGCTAACTCTGCACCCCTCGGTGTGATTTTATCATTAAAATGAGATTATAATGAGGGAGAAGTCAGGGTGTGGCCGGCGAAGAGGGTCCTTTTGGCTTGATGTGGTCAGATCCAGACAGGTCTGGGTTTGTGCGCCCAGGTTCCCTGTGAGCTAGCGTTGGCATCTTTTGTTAGTGGTCCTGGAAAACATTACTCCAGAGACAGACAGTTGGGCCCCTCCTTCTACGGTAGGGAAGGGCTGAACTCCAGTGGCTGGGAGGTTACCTGTGGTTTTGCTCTTCTAGAGTTGGTCTGGGTCATGCAACCCCATTTGCCTCCCTTGGTCAGAAGTGAGCCCGAGCCCTGTCCCTGTGCTGCCTCAGACACACGGTCTCAACATCCTGCACACAAGAATCTCACCAGCCCTCTCACCCGAGCCTTGAATCTTCCCTTCACACAAAGAAGGGATGTAGCTGCCGTGATTTGGGGAGAAGACCCGTCGCTTTCTTTCCCTCCATGGAAGGCTCCAGGGTAAGGCGCACGGCTTCCCCTCAGCTGCCAACTTGATCTCCTCCCCCCACTTCTTCTCCCTTGCAAGTCGGTCTCTGTGGCTTCCCAGCACCGTCATGTCCCCGTCACATGCCGCTGGGCTTCCTTCCTGCCGGCGCTGGGCTCCTTGCCCTTGTCTGACCCTGCGCTGAGCCTGGGTGGACAGAGCAGGACCCTGATTGTGCTGGTTTCCTGGTCAGACCAGAGCTACACATCCAACCTCCATCTGCAGGTGGGGCACGGACAGCAGTGTCTCATCCATCCAGAGCAATACGAATGAGACATTTCAATTCTCCATGTAAGACTTGAGAATGTCATCCCTGAAACAGTAAATTTTCATTTTAAAAATATAAGCATTCTGAATGCAAAACTTTGCAATTACAATGCACATTTCTTAAATAGCCTGCTGGTCTGAATTTAACCTTTTCTTGATGATTTGAAAGATATAGTAGTTTGATGCCTTGGTGCCCCCTATAAGTCACACCTGCTGGTGTTCACATCCCTGTCATTCCTCCCCTTGAATCTGGTCCCCTGTGACTCACCTTAACCAGGCCTAAGCCTCAAGAAAGCCTGAAGTTTCTACTTCTAGCCTCTGAGGAAGGCCAGAGACCACCATGCTAGTCCCCCCCCAGCCACACAGAGAGGCCCACAGAAGAAGACCCGCAGGCCAGCCTCGTGAGCAAGGCCATGTGGGAGTGGATCATCCAACCACTAATTAGCCACATGTGACACGGAGAAGAGACAAGCTGTCCCCAACCACCCCGCCTAAATTGCAGCATCGTGAACAAATCAACGGTTGTTCATGCCGAAGTCACTAAGTTTCAGCGTGGTTTCCTGCAGAGCAATATGTAACTGAGAGGCGACTTAGCAGGAGCGACACTATTGAGGTGTGCTGGGACCCTGTCGATCCTAAAGAGTGTGCCAGAACGTCATATGACGGTGGAAGAAGCTCTTATGATATGCTTTTTGTGGTTTTTCTCTTTGGCCTTATTAGGAGGTCAGATGGCATTTCTCCCTGATGTTGGGGTGCTCTCACTGTACAAAGGGGCTTTGAGTCTTCAGAAGAGCTGGCAGTTAGGTCTGGGGTGAAGGAGGAGCATGAGAAGGAAGCAGAGAGGACGGTTGTCTCTGGAAATGGGGCGATTAATCGGCTGTTGGCAGGCAGAGCAGTTAGGAGCAAGGAGGAGAGCTCAGAAAGACTGGCCGAGAGGTCAGGTCCCAGCAAACAGGACAGAGATGTGAACATGCTGTGGACCACCTGCACCCTGACTAGTTAACATGCTAACCTGGAAGAGCAAAGGTCAGCTCTGAAATGCAGTTTGGGTGGGAATAGCATACAGCATTTTACTGACGTTCTCAACACACGACTAGGTACAACTTTGTAGGCTGAGGAGCTTGAGTGTGTTCTTCACCTTCATAAGTCACTTGATCTCTCTTTGGGAAATTTGTCATCAGAATATACTTACTGGTTTATTAGCCTAAATAATTATGTGTTGACGAAAGTGCTGATGAGAGTAGCACTCTCCACTGGCCATCTCACGGTGTCCACGGCCTCACGGGGTTGTCCAGGAATTTCAGCTCTCAGTTGTGATAGAAACACCGTCTGTGAACATCGTTATTCTCTATGCCAAATGATCCCATCATCATCAGGATTTAAGAGCTTAATTGTTTTATGAAGCCAATTTTCAGACCCCTCCCTTATTTCTCCCCAAGTATACAAACGGACCATTAAAAATAAATAAAAGATAAAAGTTTGGGTTACATAGCCAGATGTGTGCTCCACTTAGGTTGGGACAATTCAGTCACTGTGGCTAGGGCCCAAGTTAGCTCCCTGAAAGATGCTGTCTTCTCTTCAACTGCAGGCCCCACCTCTGGCATCTGCATAGAGGAAGGCACTTGTGGTTAGAAATCTTCCAGTCTTAGTATTTGTCCAAGTGGATGGTGAAAATGCAGGCCTCATTAATTCATAACAGAAAAGCTAGAAGGGCTTATCATGTGCAAGCCCTGTGTTAGGAGCCTAGCACCTGGTTAGAAACTTGCCATCTAGTTCTAACATATACATGTCTTATTACCATCTACTCTTTTTTTTAAATTTCAGAATATTGTTGGGGTACAAATGTTTTGGTTACATGGATTGCTTTTGTACTGCTTGAGTCAAAATTATAAGTGTGCCCATTACCCTGATAGTGTACATTGTACCCATTAGGTATGGTTTCACCCATCCTCTCCTCCCTCCTCCCACCTGCATGATTTCCATTGAGTTTTACTTCCATCTGTGCACATGAATGCTGATCGGTTAGTTCCAATTTAATAGTGAGTACATGTGGTGTTTGTTTCTCCATTCTTGCAATATTTCACTTAGGAGAATGGTCTCCAGTTCTATCTAGATTGTTGCAAAAGGTATTAATTCATTTTTTATGGCTGAGTAATACTCCATGCTATACATACACCACATTTTATTAATCCATTCATGAATTGATGGGCACTTGGGTTGATTCCACATCTTTGAGATTGTGAATTGTGCTGCAATAAACATTCTAGTGCAAGTGTCTTTTTGATACAATGACTTTTTTTCTGGGATTGCTGGATCACATAGTCTACTTTTGGTTCTTTGAGGAATCTCCATACTATTTTCCATAAAGGTTGCACTAGTTTGCAGTCCCACCAACAGTGTTTAAGTGTTACTTTCTCTCCGCATTCACACCAGCATCTATTGTTTTGGGACTTTTTGATAAAAGCCATTCTCGCTGAGGTTAGGTGATATCTCATTGTGACTTTGATTTGCATTTCTCTGATGATTAGTGACATTGAGCATTTTTTCATATATGTATTGGCCATTTGTCTATCTTCTTTTAAAAAGCTTCCGTGCATGTCTTTTGCCCACTTTTTATAGGGTTGTTTGACTTTTTCTTGTTGATTTGCTTGAGTTCTTTGTAGATTCGAGTTATTAGCCCTTTATCGGATGTATAGCATGTGAATATTTTCTCTCATTCTGTGGGTGTCCGCTTTTTCTGTTGCTTGTTTTCTTGGCTATACAGAAGCTTTTTAATTTAATCAAGTCCTATTTATTAATTTTTGTTGTTGCCGTGGTTGGTTTTGGGGTCTTCTTTGTAAATTCTTTCCCTAGGTCAATATCTAGAAGAGTTTCCAACATTTTCTTCTAGAATTCTTATAGTTTCATGCCTTAGGTTTAAGTCTGTTATCCATCTTGAATTAATTTTTGTGAGTGTGACAGATGTGGATCCTGTTTCAATCTTCTACATGTGACTATCCAATTTTACCATCTACTCTTGATTCCTGCCATGGATATTATGGTCTACTTTAAATGACAGAAATAATGTAACTTATACATACCTAACCACATTCCATAGATTAATATGTCAAGTGTAGCTGTACAATCATCAACTGTAATTTCCCCAATTTCTTTCAAAACATTTAAAACTCACAGAAAAAATTGAAATAATAGTATTAAATACAATGAATCCATAAACTCTTCATCCAAATTCACCAATTGTTAATACTTTGCCATATCTGCTTTTTTTCTCTTTGTCTCTCTTTTTAAACACACAAACACACACACACACTCACACTCACACTCACACTCTTACTGCTTAACTGTCTAGAAATAAGCTGCAGGTCTCACCTCTACTTCAGCATATATCTCTCAAGAACACAGACATTCTCTTATCAACCACAATATCATTATTCCATTATATCCAGAAATTCAATATTTAATACAATTTCATATTAGAATTTCTCCAGTTGTCACCAAAGTGATCTTCACTGCTGTGTTTTGTTTCATAAATCAAAGATCTTGCATTGCATTTGGCTATCATACCTCTTTAGTCCCTTGACTTTGATTTGCTTGATGTGGCCTTGGCATGTTTGAAGAGTCTAGGCCAGTTGTCTGGTAGAACACTCCACTGTCTGAATCTGCCCAGTTGTTTCTCTCAATTAGATGAAAGTTAAACAGTTTTGACAAGAAAACTACTTGGCACTGTAGTCTGCTTCCTTCTACATCTTTTGAAAAGCTTCTGTTTGTGACTTTTGCCCACTTTTTGATGGGGTTGTTTGATTTTTTTCTTGCTGATTTGCTTGAGTTCTTTGTAGATTCTAGTTATTGGCCCTTTGTCTCATGAGTGGGTGCTTCTGACTTTGATCTCTTCTTCAAGGTGGGTCCTTTTCCTCTTTGCACTTAAGAAATAATTTGTGGAATGATGCTTTGAAATTTTGTGCCCAACTCTTCACCCAGTGATTCCAGGATTCACCCTGATTCTTGCCTAAATCAGTCATTACCTTGGTGGTAGCAAAATTAATTGTTGAACTCCTTCATTCCTCCTGTATTTATTAAAAAGTGTCGCTCTGTAAAGAAGAGCTTCCTTCCCTCCTGCTTTTAGGTATGACTAAGGACTTCAAGGTTCTTTTTTAAATTAATGTTCAAATTGTCCCAACGATGGTTAGTGGGAGTCCCTTTCAGAGAGCACCTGTGTCATTTTCACATGTTCCTCTCAGATTTTTGTTTTGTTTTAGCACTTTTCTTGCTTTCTGGCATAGCAAAGTGCTCCCAGCTTGCCTTTTGTTTGTTTCCTGTGGCTAGGCATTTACATTGCTTCCCCCATTAGCTCTTCCAAATCATGGCAGAATGAATAAGTTTGTGCATGAATTGATTTTCAGCTGCAGCGTGGTATCTCAAAGAAAAATTCCAAGAAGTAAAGTTGTTAGATTAAAAGATAAATATCCAAGTGGTTTTGCTAGAAATAACCAAATGCCCCTCCAGAGGTGTTGTAATGTTTTGCCCCCCATTAGCCAAAGAGCTGGCTCGATTTTTTAATATTCATACTTCAGAACAAATTTCTCTCTCAGAGCATTCAATATTTTTGCAACACCATCTTTACATTTACCCAAAGTCCCTTCATTACAATCTTAAATTATTTCATTCTTAGCAAATTTTTGTCATATGTGATAATGTTTGAGAACTTTTATCCCCACTTCTATTTTATTTCATTTATTATAAAAATAATAACATGCTGAGTTATTTTATTTTTTAGAAAACTTCACAAGTTAGAGCAAATATAATTTTACTTTGTAGAGCATTTGTAAACTAAATTAAATCATTTTGGTTTTGTTATTATAGTTCTAGAGATTAGTCACAAAATGATATAAATTTAATATAGTTTATGCATTGGCTTTGAAGCCCATTTCCAAAGAAACTAAGACTATTTTGAGCAACTTCAGCATCATTTGAATAAGTTTATGGCCTCCCACAGTAAGACTTTAAAAGGTAATGTGCTTTCAAGTACATAAATATCATTGCGTAATTGTTTTGCTTTAAAGAAATAGTATTTCGTAGTCATTCCAGTATTTGTTTTCTCCTGACAGGTATAATTACACAAGTCTAGCATTAGAATAAATAAGACCAAATATTCTATCTACAAGAAGCAAAATTTAGTTATATGCTAACTAAAAATATGCTCATTGGCTAAACTGTTTTATCCTTAAGTTGTATGCAAAACAAAAAAAATCCAAATAGGTATTTAAGTCATGGATGGTGGTTTCAAATGCTTAATCAACTACTATAAGTTGGTATAATATATTTTCATACCATGGCCAACAAATAATTTCAGCATTTTTAAAATTAGTGATTTTTAGTAAATGATTTAATTAAATGAACTATAAACATTCAGTTTAGTTTAAAACAAATCATGTTAGGTCGAACATACATAAAAGTATCAGAAGCTGGTTAAATTTACTAATGAATACAAGGATTTCTAGACAATGACATTTCCATTACTGCAACTAGTAAAAATTCATTATTATTGTAGGTGGTTGAAATATTTGCTGTCACTTTTTCAGTTGGGATTTATAAGGCCAGCACTTTAAGAGTGGCAGATTTCCTCTTGGAGTCTGCCAGCAACTCAGATAGCTGCCAAGGAGGGAACTAAGGCTTCTCATCTGAAACTACATGGACTGACTGAGATGTCCCAGGTAAGACTGTCATGGATTTATTTCAATCTGCATAGATAAACTACAGGTGGAAGTGTAATACAAAATCCATCTTATACTGCCCATACACGCACACACACAAATAACACTCTCATACTATTATTTAGCTTTATTTTTGTTGAGTGCTTACTATGTGCCATGCACTGAACTTGACTCATGTGTAAAATCTTAGCCAGATGGTTTCACATAAAATCTACTTAATGTAATCTAATTCAGAGGGCAGGATATTATCAGTGCCTGGTACAGGTGAGAGTGGTGCATCTCCAGTGTTGGAGTAACACACTGACGATCACCACCAAGAATGTACGCTCACTAGGTAACCTTGAATACAATACAGTTGCCAAGGCAAAAGTAGGACTTTTTTTAAAAAAATCTCAAATATGCTTTACTTGCCTTGATTTTCCTTATTGCATTTAATGCAGTAAGGACTGTTCTTCTGTCTGTGCAGTTTGGAGGCACCATCCCTCTTGTTGCTGTTGCAGAGGTTGTGGGGAGGTGAGAGTCCCTGCTTGTGCCCACTCGGTCCTTCCCCACGCCCTCTGCACAAGGCCGGACATGCCAGACAACTGCTTTTCCTGCTTCCTGTGAAGCCAGGAGTGGATCTAAAACAATCCTGCCACAGGATTGTCAGCTGGGGCAGAAGGGAAAAATCTGACTCTCAAATACTCTCTAAAGAAGTGGTACTTGCCACTGCAAAGAGGTTGAAGCCCTTCCCAGAGGATGGCAGGAGGAAGGATGGGGTGAGTCTTGTCCTTGAAGACTCCTCAAGATGCTTGCACTGACCTGGGAGCTGTCCAATCTCCAGACATCTTGGTGTAGAAGGCAGTCAGGACCCAGATTCTTGAACCCTTGCTACCCAGTGTAGCTTGTGGGCCAGCTGTATCAACACCACCTGCAGCTGGGTAGAATCCAGGACCTGGAGCCCCAGCCAGACCTGCTGGGTCAGCATTTGCATTTCAACCGGATGCTCTGGTGACTCAGATGCAAAATGCAAGTTCTAGCATCTTCAACCGGTTTAAAGCACTTTTGAGTATTCTGTGACTTGCAACCAAAAGCACACAACTGAGGCAGGCATTGTGGGACAGCTCAGTGCAGTGCATTGCTGAGTCCCTGCCCTCTAGATTCCCAGAAGTGTCTTCAATCTGAGTACAGGACGCTCTCTGGCCACTTTACTCAGATGACGCGAAGCCTCTTACCAAGGCCAAGCCAGATTTCACTGCCTGAGGAACACAGGAGCCTGAGCTCTGCAGGAAAGCCTGGCACCGCCTCTGGATAAGCACGTTCCACCAGCTGCTCCCTCACCAGGCTGATGGCGCCGCTTCACCATGACTCTGAAGACTTTTTCTTTTAAAAAGAAGCTCTGTATCAAGTTTTCCATTCCATTGCCCTAGACGCCCTTATTCTTTAAGACACACATTTTAATAGAACATCAAAGAGAAAAATAACTGCCTTAAAATTATCCAGATAGTAGGTTGGTGTACTAATAGGAATAGAAATATTTTGGACACTGCTTTTTTCCTCTATTTTAATTCTCCTTTATTAACGGGTAACTTCCTAATGTTGGTGTATGTGTGCACTGGAAAATGCTTTTGATAGATGACATATTCGTATGTTTTAAAATAAGTAACATTAGACATCTAGTACAACCTAATTATTGGCATTTAGTATTGCAAAACTAGGAAAAGCAGAGAATGTTAAGTTGTTTCCCAGCTCCCAGAATATAATTTTCCAACATGGGAATGATTTTGACAATATTTTAGCAAATGGGAACTTTTTTCCTCTTTCTGGGCACAAAATTGGAACTTTTTGACCCTTACACAAATGATTATTAATCTTTCCAGATTTCCATTTTTTTTAAGTTCCACAAAGTGGAACCCAAAACTGTAAGTGAACACGTTTTGGAGACAGATGACTAATTTCCTAAACTATTTCTGGATTTTTCCCTTTACTACTTATAGCCCCAAACAGGCTGTTGCAGAAAATGTCACTGTGAAGTCCTCCCTCCCTCTCAAATTCCTTCCTCCCTTGAGAGGTAGAAAGTGAAAGGTTAGTGAAGGAACTCTTACAAAATGATTCCACTGGGCTGTGCCTCCTGTTCACAAGCAGGATTGTGGGTGTGCTCATACAGCTAAGGTTAGTCTGAAAGAATTTTTACAAACCACCAATTGCATCACATCAGTGCGTCATCTTAAACCCCATGGTGATTTTCCTAAACATAACTGGCTTGCTGGCTTCAAACATATTATCTCTTCTTATCATTGCAAGAAATTCTCTAAATGTTTATGTTCCTACAGGACCATACTAAAATGGCCAATTAGCTAATGTGTAATACTAAGGGAAAAGTAATGTGTAACCTATCAAGAAATAATGCTGGGATGGAAAATATAGCCACCAGGCAGAACTGTCAGAATAGCATACTGCCCCTAAAACCTGTGCCAGGAAGCATGTCGTTAGTCCCTTCATTTCTGTGTATTTTTTTATTTTGCTGTGTGGGGGGAGCTATTTTAGTATGGAAATGAAGAATAAGCAGGAGAACTATTCGGACAGCCGTATTCCTCTTTCCAAAACACCACAGGAAAAATAATGCCCGTCCCTCATACTATGCAATGGCCCACGGGTGAAAGGTGGCTCAGATGGAGTAGGCAGGATCTTACAAAATTAAAATGTGAGCTCTCTTACATCAGCACCATTAGCAATCGCAAAGATGTGGAAACAACCCAAGTGCCCATCAATACATGAATGGATTAATAAAATGTAGTATATGTATACCATGGAGTTCTACTCAGCCACAAAAAACGATGGTGATATAGCACCTCTCGTATTATCCTGGATAGAGCTGTCACCCATTTGTAAGGTTTTTGGATAGGCAGCGGCAGAGAAAGAAAGACAAGCAGAGGGTAAAGGGCAAGCAACGAGGCTTTATTGGGGGAAGGGGAAGGAGAGCGTTCCCAGACGAGGTTCACTGGTCCTGAGAGAGGGGGCCAGAGAAGTTGCGCACCCGGAAGTGTTGAGTGGGCTTATAAAGGTTTTGGAGTTGGGGAATGGGGGTTTCTCTTCAGCGCGAACTTTTGGCGTGCCAAGTAGAGAGTTCTTTGTTACGGCCTTTACGGCGGGACTCATGGGCTTTCTTTTTCTCTAGGGAGGGGAGGGGTGCCCACCTCCAGCCTTACATTCCGGCCTTTTGGTTATGATATGATGGGCGCCGCTCTTTCTGACTACTTCCTGCTGTGAGGGGCCGTAGTTAGGGGCTATGGGCCGGAGTCGGCTGGCGGAGGGGTGACTGGTGTGTGTGGGGGGAGTATCGGAGTATGGATGAACAGGTGGTTTACTGCCACTGGAGATAGTTCCTGTAGGTGGCGCTGGAGGAACTGAACCAGCAAGCACTTTGTAGGCAATCTGTAAAACCGTATAGAGTTAATTAAGGGACTACTATGACAGGGGAACAAGGACCCGGGGTGGATGTATTGACGCAGCGGGTGAGTCCCGAGGGGAGGGACTCGCGTACCTGAAATCACCAGACATGAATTGAATCAGGAGCAGCTGTTAGAAGGGCCAGAAGATATAGAAGTCCGCATAAGATGGAGCTTAGTGGGACCTACCTGATCGCAGGAGTAGGTCGGGGAAGCATCTTGAGGTAGGGACCTTTTAATGCATGCATGAGATGTGATGCCAAGAACCGGTAGGGTTGTTTAGAAGTTTTGCAGCCGTAGGTGTTGTTAAAACGACTGTGTGAGGCCCCGTCAATCGGGGCTCAAGGGGCTTAGGGTGAAGAGTTTTAAGAAGTACCGAGTCGCCGGGGTGTATACCTGTGTGAGAGATATCAGAGTTGGTCTCCGGCGGCTGAGGCAGGTACCTGTCCGCGTGGGCACGGAGAAGTTGCCTTTGGAGAGAGAGATGTGGCAGATAGGAGGCCAAAGGTGGGGGCTGGGCTGGAAGATGATGGTTAATGAGAAAAGGCCAGCCATACATGAGCTCAAAAGGGCCCAGATAAGCAGGACATCGAGGAGCTGCCCTGATCGGGGTAAGAGCCAGGGGCAAGAGGTCAAGCCATGATTGACAGGTCTTGATAACGAGTTTGGTGAGGTGGTCTTTTATTAACCTGTTAGCCCTTTCAACCTTTCCTGAGGACTGGGGCCTATAGGGAACATGAAGTTCCCACTCTATATCGAGTGCCTCACAGACCTGGTGAATAACTTTAGAAATGAAAGCAGGGCCATTGTCAGACTGAATGGAGGAAGGAAGGCCAAAGCGAGGAATAATCTCTGTGATGAGAGTGGAGGCCACAATTCCAGCAGTTTTGTTGGCAGTGGGGAAAACTTCAACCCAACCCGTGAAGGTATCTACCAGTGTTAAAAGATATTTGAAGCATTTGTGAGCCAGCATATGAGTGAAATCAACCTGCCAGTCTTGTCCGGGGAGGTGTCCATGCATTTGATGGGTAGGCACAGGGGGGTTGAGGCTCCCCCGAGGATTGACAGAAGCACAAATGTCACAGACTGAGCAGACAGTTTTGATAAGGGAGTTTAGCAAAGGGTGTGAAAATAGAGGCTGTAGGAAGTGGAAGAGGCCATTGGTGCCAATGTGTAGTGAAGAGTGTACCTGGCCAATGAGTTCTAGGGCTTGTGCCTTAGGGAGGGCCAATTTGCCACCTAGTATGACCCACCCTTCAGTGGTGATTGAGCCCCCATCAGTGAGAAGTCTGTCACGTTCTTCTGGAGTGTAGTGAGGCTGGATAGAAGGAAAGGAAAGGAAAAGAAGAGGAGCTGGACTAGGGTTGTTTGGGGATGTTAGGCTGCGAGCGACAGCATCGGCATAGTTGTTCCCCTTAGTGACAGGGGACCCGTCAGTCTGGTGTCCCTTGCAGTGTATGATAGCCAATTGCGTGGCAGCTGAAGGGCCTTGAGGAGACGGGAAATAAGAGTGGCATTGACAACAGGGGAGCCCTTGGTGGAGAGAAAGCCTCATTCTCTCCATATGGCAGCGTGGCAGTGAGCTATCAAAGCATACTTAGAGTCAGTGTAGATATTGGCCGTTTTACCTTTGGTTAGATGTAAGGCTCTGGTAAGAGCAATTAGTTCCACCTTTTGAGAGGTGGTGCCCTTGGGGAGGCAAGATGCCTCTATAACCTGAGAGGCTGAGATAACGGCATAGGCTGCCCAGCGCCTGCTGTCATCTCCCATGGACGAGCTGCCATCGACAAACAATGTTAAGTCTGCCCCAGGGAGGGGTCAGTCTGCTAGGCTGGGCCTGGAGGTGGTGGTGGCTTTGACTAACTCAGAGCAAGAATGAGAGGACAGGGTTAAGGATGGGATGGGAAGTAGAGTAGCAGGGTTTAAGGTTGGAGACTGTGTCAAGGTAATGGTGGGATTTTCCACAAATAGGAGATGGAATTCCTGTAATCTAGAAGGAGTGAGGATTGCCAACGAACGGTGAGTTAAGAGGTCCAGGAGGCGATGGGTAGAAAAGACATGTAGATCCTGTCCCAGGGAGAGTTTTAGTGCCTCCCTAGTGAGAGTAGCTGCCGCGGCCAGTGCCCGGAGACAGGGCGGCCAGCCATGGACTGTGGTGTTCAGTTGTTTGGATAAATAAGCTACCGGAGTAAAGGTGGGTGGGTTCCAGGAGTCCAAAGGTTGGGTGAGGATGCTGAGGGCCAGGCCTTGGCGCTCATCCGTGTAAAGGTAAAAGGGTTTTTCAGGATGAGGGAGTGTTAGAGGGGGTGCTTGTAGGAGAGCATCACGAAGCTTCCGAAATGCACGGCAGACAGCCTGAGGGTTTAATAGAGGGCCAGCAGAGGCATCACGTGCTGCCTCATAGAGGGGTTTAGCAAAGAGAGAAAAGTTGGGGATCCAGTGTCGGAAGAAACCAATGAAGCTGAGGAAGGACAGAATTTGTTCAGCAGTGGTGGGTGGCTGGAGGTCGCGAAGAGCCTGCTGGTGATCCACAGTGAGATGACGGGAAGTGGGGGTGAGGCAAAGTCCAAGGTAAGTGACAGTGGGCATAGACAGCTGAACTTTGGAGGGGGACACCCGATAGCCCTTAGAGGCAAGAAAGTTGAGGAGAGAGGCAGTGTGAGTCTTGGAGTGTTGTAGAGAGGGACTACAGAGCAGTAGGTCATCAACGTATTGAAGGACGGTACTAGGTTGTAAGGGACATTGAAGTAGGTCCTGGGCCAGAGCCTGTCCAAATAGATGGGGGCTGTCCTGAAACCCCTGGGGCAGGACAGTCCAAGTGAGTTGCCTGGATACGTTTGTGTCAGGATCTTCCCACGTAAAGGCAAAGAAGTTGTAGCTGGCTAGGTCTAAGGGGATAGTAAAGAAGGCATCTTTGAGGTCCAGGACAGAAAAGTGGGTAGTGGAGGGCAGAATATGAGAAAGTAAAGTGTAGGGATTAGGCACTATAGGGTGTATGAGGACAACTGCCTCGTTAATGAGTCTGAGGTCCTGGACTAGCCAGTAGGAGCCATTTGGGTTTTTTACCGGGAGTATGGGTGTGTTATAGGGGGAGTTGGTCAGAATCAAGAGTTTTTTGCACAGGAGATGTTCTATAATGGGTTTTAGACCTCTGCGGTGGGTTGGTGAAATAGGGAACTGTGGGCGGGAAGGGAAAGATGAAGGGTCTTTGAGTCAAATGAGGACGGGGGTGTGGTGTGTGGCTATCACTGGGGTGGAGGTGTCCCAAACCTGAGGGTCTATGAGTTCAGGCAGAAGAGGGTATGTAGGGTTTGGCAAGCGGGGGAGGCTGTGGACGAAACTGAGGAATCTGAAGAGAGAGATAGAAGAAGGGTGGAAGTTTCAGAGAAAAAGTGGAAGGTGGTGCCCAGTTTGGTTAATAAGTCCCTTCCCAATAGTGGAGCAAGACAGGAGGGCATAAGGAAGGAATGGGTGATGGAATGGTCATCTATTAGGCAGGTTAGGGGACCGGTGGTGGGGGGCTGAGAGGGATTGCTGTCAATACCCATGATCAACACCTGGGAAGGATAAGTAGGGCCTGAAAAAGAAGGCAGGACCGAGTAGGTAGCCCCTGTGTCTACCAGAAAGGACACTGTGTCACCCGCTACCTTGAATTTCACCATGGGCTCAGCGAGGATGATCGGGGTCACCGAGTCGGGGCCTCTTCAGTCTTCGGCAGCCAGACCCAAAACCGCCATCGGCAGGTCTAGGGATGGAAGGACTGGCTCTGCGGACTTTTGTCCCGAGGGGCAGTCACTTTTCTAGTGTCCCTCTTGACCACATGCCGGGCAAGGCCTGGTGGGTGGATGTGGCTGGGGGCACTGCTTGGCCCAGTGGCCTTTTTTACCACACCTGAAGCAGGTGCCTGGTGGAGTGCAGCTGGTCACCTTAGATGAGGTCGATGTCTTCTCAGTTCCTGCCGGCTGCAGGGCTGCAATCAAGGCTTGGGCTTGCAGATGTGCCTTTTAGCAAACGCGGGCCTCTTTTTGGGCCTTTGCCTGTTCATCTCGGGAATTAAAGATTTTAAATGCCATGTTTACCAGGTCTCGGATGGGGGTCTGAGGGCCCTCCTCTGCCTTTTTGAGTTTCTTTCTGATATCAGGAGATGACTGGGTAATAAAGTAGGTCTCAAGGACAGTAGCCCCTGCGGGTGAGGTAGGGTCCAGGCAAGTATATTGGATAAGAGCGTCTGTAAGGCAGCTGAGGAAGGCCATGGGGTTTTTGTTTGCCCTTTGAGTGATTTCCCTGAGTTTGTCATAATTTACAGCATGATGAGCCGCAGCCTGGAGGCCGGCAAGGACACACTGTAACATGCAGTCCCGCCGTTTCCTACCCTCCTGGCCGGCCAGGGTGTCAGGTTGGTATTTCCACTCCGGCTCATTGCGAGGGACAGCCTCGGCCCCCACTGGCATCGTGCAGTCTGTAAGATGGACTTGGTCAGCGTGTCCCTGAGCCACCGTCCAGTCATGCTCTTTTTCATTAGTAGTGAGGGTAGAGGATAATATAACAAAAATGTCATGCTAGGTCAGATCATATGCCTGAGTCAAATAGCGGAACTCTTTGGTGTATGCGGTAGGGTCATTAGAAAACGAGCCTAGATGCTTTTCTATCTGGGAAAGATCAGAAAGGGAAAAGGGAACATGTACACGTACGACCCCCTCGGCGCCCGCCACTTCCCGTAAGGGACAAAGGAGGGACTGGTCCGAAGGGTTCATGTGAGAGCGAGTGTGATGGCTGACTGGAGACGCCAGCGGCAAGTGGCTGGGTGGCGTGGAAGGGTGAGGTGGTGTGTCCGGGGCTGGTTGACCAGAGTATGGTGGAGGCCGAGTGTGGGGGGGAGCTGAGGGAGTCAGGTGGGTCAGAGAAAGCAGAAGGGGCATCTGAAGAGACATTTGGCGGAGAATTAGAGGGAGAATAGAAGGAGGATGGTGGGGGACCCCACGCAAGGAGGACTTGTGCAGGGTGGCAGGTCAGACAGAGGGAAGGACCTGAGCGCAGACAGAAAAAGGCTTGGACATATGGGATCTCTGACCATTTGCCATTCCTGTGACAAAAATTGTCAAGGTCTTGTAAGACATTGAAATTGAAAGTCCCATTATTGAGAGTCATTGTCCAATTTATGCATCGGCCAGGCAGTATTGCAGTAAAAAATGAGGCACTTGGGCCAGATGTCTAAATCCAGGGCCTTTAAATTGGCCAGTAGACACCCCAGGGGTGTCTCACGAGGAATTTTAGAAGATTGGCTACCCATGTCGCCTCAACCCGAATGGGGGAAACAGACAGGAACAGTTTCCTAACTATGGAGGCCACAGAAGTCTGGGGACGTCTCCCTGAGACGAGTGCGCCGGAATGGAAAGTGGGAGAGAGAAATTCAGGAGTCCCTGAATAATCTCAAACCCTGGAACGGGGGGAGCCTCTGACGAAGGCCCATGGTTTAACGGACCGGAACAGGATCCAGTGGAGGGGGAACAGAGACTCCCGGTGGGGGATTCGGGTTGAGATAACACAGGGTGACTCACCCAGGCCGAGAGAGAATCAGGGACCCGAGGCGTGGCCAGAGATCCTTGTCCAGAGGGTCCACGGAAGGGGGGGGGGCGCCTGCTGGAGATCACGGTCCCGGTGGCGGCGCCACTCACCCTTCCCTGGTTTCGGCACCGAATGTAAGGTTTTTGGATAGGCGGCGGCAGGGAAAGAAAGACGAGCAGAGGGTAAAGGGCAAGCAACGAGGCTTTATTGGGGGAAGGGGAAGGAGAGCACTCCCGGACGAGGTTCACTGGTCCTGAGAGGGGGGGCCAGAGAAGTCACGCACCCAGAAGTGTTGAGTGGGCTTATAAAGGTTTTGGAGTTGGGGGATGGGGGTTTCTCTTCGGTGCGACCTTTGGTGCGACCTTTTGGCGTGCCAAGTAGAGAGTTCTTTGTTACGGCCTTTAGGGCGGGACTCGTGGACTTCCTTTTTCTCTAGGGAGGGGAGGGGTGCCCGCCACCAGCCTTACACCATTCTACTAAGTGAAGTGTCCCAAGAATGGAAAAACGAGCACCACATGTACTCACCAGCAAATTGGTACTAACTGATCAACACTAAAGTGCACATACAGTAGTAACATTCATCGGATGTTGGGCAGGAGGGAGAGGGAGGAGGGGATGGGCATATTCACACCTAACGGGTGCAGTGTGCACCGTCTGGGGATGGTGAAGCTCTGACTCAGGCAGTGCAAAGGCAATATGTGTAACCTCACTGTTTGTACCCCCGTAATATTTTGAAATTAAAAAAATTAAAAATAAAAGGTTATTAAAAAAAATAAAAATGTGGGCTCTTGCTTGCAGTAACTATGCCCGGGGAGAGAACATTATGAGCTCTGACTCAAGACATGTCTCCTTAGCGTGCTAGCATATCGAACTTCCGTAACTCTCTGAAAAAGTGGTTTTTGGTTATGGTTGGGGGAGCCCTGTGAGAAATAACATCCCTAAGTGTCAGCTTTCTCCAAGCCCTCATCTTTTGTCATAGGTTCTTCTCTTTTTATACATTGCCCAGTGGTGACCTCATCCAGGACTTCAGCTTCCACGGGTAAGCTGATGACTGGAGCCTCCAAGCCCAGCGCGGCCTCTCTTCTCAGCTGCAGATGTGAACATCTTGCTGCTTCCTGGGCATCTCTGTAGGAGTCTTCCATGGTACCTTACAAGGACAGGTCCAAATGCAACTTCTCTGTGCTCCTGACTGCTACCTCCAGCCTGGCCCGCCTTCCTCCCCCAGCGTGCTCAAGAAAAAGTGGGTTTGTCGCTCACCCACTGCTGAGTCCGGCTGGCTGCTCCACGACATAAGCTCCCCCCTGTGGCCTGGGTCTGCCCTGGGCTGGTGCTGTTTCCCTGCAGGTCGTCACTTAGAACCCCTGAGAACAGCCCAGCCTGGCACCACAGCCCCCTTAGCTGCCTTCACTGGCCCCAGACTCCACAGGGGCTAGTCAAGGGGTCAGACTCTCCAGCGGGGCAGAGAGGAGAGTCATTAAATAGAGTTACAGCAGCTTAGGGCAAACACTTACAACTGAGTGCTAACGTGACTTCCCTGAGAGCACAGGGGGAAAGCATCAAAACCCAGACTCCTCTGGGAAGGTGCCATGAGCAGCAGCCCAGAGCTGCAACAGCGAGACTGCCAGGGGGTCGCTCTGCTAACACCCAGACTCCAGTCGCCTCCAGCGCCCTGGGCCCCGGCCATTCCCGGTTCCTCTGTTTCCAAACGTCCCCTGCTATAACATGCTTCACATTGTTATTTTTCCTGGGTTTCCTTCATCTTTCTGCAACTCCATCTGCTTGTTCTAAATCCCTCTGGTCCCTGTCCTAAGCGTCACCTTCCCCAAGCCTTAGCTGAGGGTGGAGCATATCCGCATGGCACCACTCGAGGGCCCAGCCCAGCCCTCCTCAGTGTTCCTCGCTCGCAGGGCCTCTGTTCCCAGCGCCAGGCCCCGCGCTTGGCACGTAGCATTGCGCACATACTCTGCAGACAAATGACTGCTGTGAAGAGCAGTGTACTGGTGTCCAAGACCTGGGATTAATGTCCCATTTTGCTATTTGCAGACATGTGGCTTTGCCGAGATGGCTTAATTGGCCTCGGTGCTCTTGTTCATAAGTGGGTTGACGATTCATTCCCTTCCTCACTCTTGCACGGACCAGCATCACAATGGGAGCCCTCAGGGCAAACTCAGAAGTTTTACCCAAATGTAAGCTTTGTAAAAAGGACAGGGGATAAGAAGAACAGCCAAAGCTTACGTAGTTAACACTAGGAGCCAGGCACCATCTAACGATCTTTGCAACCGTCCCATAAAGGAAGTTAAGTCATTTATCAAAGATTTAGGATGTGGTAGAGACAGGATCCGAAGCCGGGCAGGTTGGCCCCAGAGTGTACATGCTTAAAAGCGGACGATTACGGCGGTGAAAGCTGACATTGGCTGCGGGCTGACTATGAGCTGCACTCTGTGACAAGCACTTCAGGAATATGTCGCCCTGTGCCCTCTGCAGCCCAGCCGCACAGGCGCCCCTGCTCCCAGTGATCAGACGAAAAAGTGGAGAAAGAGAGGTGGGCTCACCTGACTGGCTGCACTTCAGAGCCCACATTCTCACTCGCCGTGCAAGGAAAACGGAGGGACAGCCATGCAGAGCCGCAGGACGCACAGAGCCAGGCAGGAAGGCGAGCAGGCAGACAGCCCCGACCAGGATGCAGTTTCGACTCTGAGCTGAAAGTGTTAAATGATCCTCAGGCCTCCTAGGAACCGGAGGATCCAAAACAAGAAGCCAGCCCAAGAATTGTGGGGAACTAGGATGGACAAGCAAGTTCTTCTTGTGTTGAGAGGAGGGGCCTTCGTCTGGCAGGGAGACCCTGCAATGCCGAGTGCAGGCTCCGAACTCTCTGCCACGGCTCTGCCGAGCTCTCTGCACAGACAGCACCACTACTGTGAAGGCCTCGTGCCGATAAAGAGTCCGTACTCTGAATTTTCTCCTCATATTGCGTTACCATGCTAATGTGCTCAGTTTAACGTTTCTTCATGAATAGATTCAGGGCATGCATTTTTGGTGGGAAGGCAAGAGCAGTGACAGTGCATCACAGCAGGAGGGACACACAGTCCAATACTGCTGATGTCAACTTTGAGTCCCTGGCTAAGGTGAGGTCTGCCAGGCTTGCCCATGCAAAGTGACTGCTTTTCCCTTCACGGTCAATAAGTATTCTGTGGGGAAGAGCATCACGATCATGTAAATACCCTGCTCCTCCTCACCGGCTAGTTCTCATACTAGCTGACAATGGTCTGAATCAATATTACTATGATTGTTGCCCAAAGGTGATTTTCTTATGAATTTATTCTTTAGACCCAAACTGATAGACATTTTACAAAGTAACTGGCTTGTGCACCTCAAAAATACCAAACTCAGGAAGACTGAGGACCTGCTCCAGATTAAAGGAGACCAAAGAGACATGAAACTAAATGCAATGCAGGCTCCTGGACAAGGACTTTTTTTTCTTTTGCTCCAAAGGACGTCACTGGGACAACTGGTGAAATGTGAATAAGGCCTGGAGATTAGATAATATTATATCAATGTTAATTTTCTGATTTTATACTTGTATTATGGAAAAGAATGTCTTTGGTTTTTAGGTATTACACATTGAACTTTTTGTTTAGGAGCAGAGGGGATTTTGGTGGCAACTCTGTCAAATGGTGCAGAGAAAAACTATGTGTATCTATAGTGAATGATAAGACAAATGCAGTAGAATGTTAACATCTGGGGGATCTGGGTGAAGAGTTTGGGGGTTGTTTGTCCTATTCTTGCAACTTTTCTGTACAACTGAAATGATTTCAGAAGAAAACGTTTTAGAAGCGAGCTGCGAGTTTGAACTGAGTATGTGCCTGGCTCTCTTTGACAAGGAGGGGTGGGAAGCCCCACCCTTCCGGGGCAGGGCTGGGCTGCCCTGTGTCTGGGAAGGTTCTGAGGCTGGAAGACAGGATCTGCTCCCTCCCACCCTGACAGACGCAGATCCATACGGCAATTTGGTTAAAAAGCAGCTTTGTCTGTTTTGTTGTGGAGGAAGAACATTTAAGTCAAATCAGCAAGAGCTCATTTTCTAGAACACTGACCAATATTAGCCCTTTGTTTTTGCCTCTAAATTCCGATTTCTGGGTGTGGCATTGCCCCTGTCACAACTCCATTGTGTATCAAGCCTCCTGAAATAGATTATTCCAGAGTCTGCAGCGTCCACATGACTGAAGGCTTTACATGGCAGCAACAGTAAAACTCTCTAGCCACTAAGCCCTGCAACGAGGGACAAGCACAGCACGTAATTAGTCATCACACATGAATGTGTCCCCATCTGCACAGAGCCACATGCCCACGCTGCAGATGCTGACTTCAGCCTGGAGAAGGGAGAGAGTAGAGACCCCAAAAATAGACCTTTACATCCTCCATCGTCATTTTTGACAACACAATTTGCTATTTCATCTGCATCTCTTATCAGGAAGTCCTTTGAATCAGTGCTCTATTTTGAGCACAAAGTCAAGATTTCGGTGGCTTTAGCCACAAACATTCACATCAGAGACCTGCTGAGCTGTCTGGCTGGTTCAGGCCCCGACAATTCCCGAAGTTCTTCTGGGTGGGTGGGAAAGGGCTCACCCGTAACAGCCATTTCTTGCTCTTTTTATTCCTTTCCCGCCCTGTCCACTTGACATCCCTCTAGAGAGAATGTAAAAGTGGATACGTGCCAAGAAAATGGACACACTCCACAACCATTAATCACTTACATTAATAGCTTGCCAAAGCCAACTATCGCCCTGGGGATCTTAGTTTCTCTCTACTGTTTCTTTGTTTGTTCTCTCTTTCCCCTGGCCTTCTTACAGAAACTGTGGTTATTTACACAGCCATAACCCGTGCAAGGGAGCACGCACCTCAGCAGGACTGACCCCTCAGATACCACGTGGCTGCCGAGTTCCTGTAAGGAGGGGCTGTGCACACCCCAACTGCCATGGCATTTAACCTTCCAGACAAATCTACAAGATTTCACAGCCAGTTTTTCAGATGAGAAAACAAAAGCTCCAAGAGTTTGAATAAGATGCCCCAAGACCATGGCTGGCCCAGAGGTGAGACGAGACTCGGTTCTGTTTGTCTAGCGAGCCCTGGTGTTTTCACTCTGCCACTTTAACATCGGGTACAAAGGTACCAAGACCCCCTCCTTCACTTGCCTGTTGAGGGCCCAAGGGTTCTTTCACCCGACTGGCTTTGTGCCTGGACTGCGGGCAGGCACGATCCTGAGCACATCTTTCCTCTTGTCCTTGCATTTCACTGCTTGAAGTCTGCCCCATAGCCCTGTTCAGCAAGAAAGTGAACATGTTCAGGTTTTCACTCAGGTTATCATTCAGATTTGCCCATAATGTGCAACCTGAGGCTCTTCAAAATGCAAAGCTGGGGCAGCGTTGCTGTCTTCTGCCCCCATCAGTGAGGTGGGCTGCAGTAGCAAGTCGCTGCATGTCCGGCCCCTGCTATGGTTTCCAATTTGTCATTTGGCTTTTTGTGACCTCTGGGCCTGTAAAAGATGTTCTCACCTCTCAGGGGACCTGAAAGTCTGCCCCGTTTCCCTGGATACAACTGCTTCTTTATGTTAGGATCATTAGGCAAGAGCATCCCTAGAATAACGCTTCTGACAAGTGCCTAAGAAGGCATCTTTTCCCGGAGCACCCCCACGGCAACGCCAAAACACGCACAGTGGTGGCTTCTTATAGAAGTACCTGCAACTCTCCATCAGAGGGCCCTGGAAGCTTGACTCACACATGGGATGGGCCACAAGTGACAGGTGGTTGAAGACCCCAGGAATAACCTTCAACCAATGAGCCAAGACCCTAGATTCCTTAACCCTTGGGTAGCACAAGTCCGAGGTGTTCTAAGTTTCCTCTGGAGGGCTCCAGTGGGGTTGAGCCACTACTGCCCACAGCGATAACGTCAGTGAAACGTCCTGTGCGCTAGCTTCCTTCTCTTCTCTGTTTCACTCCCTCTCCCCTCCCAGGGCTTCCCAGCAGCAGTGCCCAGAGCATCCCTTGCACTCCCATCTTAGTCTCAGGGTCTGCTTCCAGGGAACCAGCCTTAGACATCCCTAGTACAGCTGGTACACTGCTGAGCCCTCCAGTAATGCAGCCGACAGCGGTGGGGACAGACAGTGTTGGGTTCCTCACCTTTAGACTCTTCCATGCCAAGGAGCTGTTGTTCTAGCCAGAGGCATCCACTGGGAGCTCCCGGAGTATGGAGGAGGGTGGGGCTCAGGGAGGGGAGCCACACAGAAGTGCAAGTGAATTTCTCTTCCCATGGCCTCTACAGGCTGAAGGATACCACACTCCTGTTCCAACTCGAAGTGCCACGAAGCTCAGAAACAACAAGAAACTTCCAACTGTAAGGAGAGGAAGATTTGGTCTTTTGCAGATTCACAGCATTTCAGGAGAGAAAGAAGAGTAAGTTGTTTCTTCTTCCCCTTCCTCCCTGAAACTCTCTTCCTTTTCTACCCTAAGCTATATGCTGCATTGAGTCATCCAAATGACTTCTGGTGTGGAGTGGGGACTCAACATCGTGCACCCCACTTCTCTAGCAGACACCTGGGGACCCACCATGGCCCTGTTCTCAGCACACTAGGTTGTGGAGGGGGTGAGAGTACGTCTCAGCATCCAGTAACACAGGGATTGACTCAGAGTGGGCATGTGACAGGCTAAGAGCCAGTGAGGTCTCTCCCAGGACTTCTGGGAAAGAGCCCTTTGCTCCTCCTCACTGGGTTCACACTGAGAATACGATGGCTGGGGCCTTAGCAGCCATTTTGCTCCCACTAGAAAAGGCCGGAAGATAGAGCCCACATGGGG
The DNA here is from genome assembly GCA_004363605.1 of Indri indri. NCBI lineage: Eukaryota > Metazoa > Chordata > Mammalia > Primates > Indriidae > Indri > Indri indri. The sequence goes on along the minus strand of RJWJ010000692.1, from coordinate 19,540 downwards.
GAAGGCAGAGCTAGGAGGTGGGAAAACACCAAGTCCTTGTGACACTGAGCATTGGAATCTGCTTGTCCTTCTCTGGACCTCTTAGTTGTTGAGTCATTTAATTCTCTTTCTTGCTTAATCCGGTCTTAGTCAAGTTTTCTGTCACTTATAACAAAGAGTCCTAATTGACGAAAGTGGAAAAGAGCAGTTTTCTTAATTTTCTTTTGCACCACGATCTTTTCCATCATCTTCTGTGGCCCAGGGTAGCCCCACTGAGGCCAAGGCATGCGGCAGCTGGATGCCCCTCAGTGTGAGTGTGCATATAGCATTTGTTCTTGAATCCTCTTCATCTGTAGAAATGCACTGATTCCTCCAAAAAGGGATGACTGAACTTATAAGGAGCATAAGGAACTTGTACTTGAGATGACCAAGGGTCTGATTCTGACATGCTAAGGTTTTATCCCCAAAGTTAAGGTTTCATTAACAAATAAGTTTATGCAAAACCGTTTGAAGAAATTAAATATTAAATTCAAGCACAAAACATAATCAATTTAACCAATTAAGACCAATGTTTTTAAAGGGATGAAAAATATTTCATTGTAAACAAATAAATTCAAATATGTAAAATAAACAATATTTATCCACTAGCTTTTTTGAAAGGCTTGCAAACATGATCATTCTTTAGTGGAGAGTTACTCATATTACCTCGTTTTTTAAAAATCCTTTGGTTTCTCTCCGATTTTTATTATAAAATACTCAACCTACAGAGAGGTTACAAAAAATAATCAAATAAATATCTATATAACATTCACCTAAATTAGCCAATGGTTAACATTTTTCCATATTTGTATTAAATATGTATGTGATATACATACATTTATGAGGAACCATCTGAAAGTTAATTACAGACATCATGACACTGAACCCTTGAATGCTTTAGCATTTATCACCTAACAAAAAATATATAATTATCACACTCAGGAAAATTAACATGATATAATACTATTAATATTACCTAAATATGTGGTCCATATTCAAATTTTCCCATTTGTCCTAATACTATCTTTCACAGCCGACTTTTTCCCTTTGATCCAGGATCCAAGTGTCATGTATTGCATTTACTAATATTTTACTTTTGAACATCATGCTACAGTCTTTTTTCTAGTTCTTAATGAAGTATCTTGGGTTATTGTAAAAGCAATATTTGTTCCATCAGTTACTTATTTTCTACCAATTTCTATTAATTCCATCAATTACTGATTGAGAGAAGTGCCTGCAGGTGGAGGCCACACAGTGTCAGGTATTCGTATAATTTTTTTAACCCAAAAGAACCTGTCCATTTTATACTTACAAACAACACTCATCCTGTTGCCTTACACATTACTGCAGGAAGAAAATCAAAGTAATCAAAGGGGCTTGCTGGCACAAGTATGAAGATATTGATGACATGGTGATGAGGAGGATGAGGAGGAGGATGATGTTGAGGAGGAAGAAGAGGATAGTGGTGATTTTAAGTCAGGTTGACTAAATAAAATTTCTGCATAAAGATGGATATATTTGTGTTCTTTTGTACTATAAGTATTTTGCGAAAGGTAAATGCTTGGTACACCTGCTGGAGGTATAAGCCGCCTCTTCCAAGACTGTTGCCTTGACCTCGTGATCACCAAACCTGTGCCCCAAAACCACAGTGCCACGCCTCCCACCCACGGACTCACGGACCTGCGACTCCTCTACTTGAGGATGGTGCTGTCCCACAGAACTTCCTGCAAGGACCAAATGTTCTAGACATGCACCAGCCCCCACAGTGGCCACTGAGGACTTGCCGTGCAGCTAGTGTAACTGAATTTTTAATTTTAAATTCTTTAAATAGCCGCACGTGGCTGGAGCAACTGTAGGGACCTGAGGCTTTGCCCTGCAGCTCTAGGTCATGGCTGCAAATGCTCTTTGTCCCCGCAGGGCCCCAACCTGGACCCCCCAGCCAGCACCTCTCACAGCCTTTCCACCGTTCAGAGGTCATCACCAGGTGTGGTCGCCTCAGAAAATAATTCACAAGCGGCAGTCTTATTTAAAGGTCACAGATCGTCCCTCTGCCCTGTCCAGCCCGCCCAGCCCTCCCTGTCCCCATTCGCTGGTTGATTTTCTCCACAGTACTTGCTACCTCTTGGCATGTCTTGTTTCTTGTCTATCTCTGTCCCTATGATATAGGCTCTGCAAGGAGAGCTTTTCTGTCTGATTTCCAGTTGCCCGCGCTGGAGGTGGCCGCCGGGGACGCCGCCGCTCCCGCGCCCTCAGCCCGGGCATGCCGGGCGAACAAGGAAGCGCAGGAAAAACGGGGCACCCAGCAGACCCAAGTTCCGACTCACCACGCAGTTAGCTGGTTATGTAACTGGTAAAACCACGGTCCTCTCCGGCTCGCCGAGTCGTTATGAAAAGAGGAACAATGAACGTGAACACGCAGCATGACGCCAGCAGCGGAGAAGGGAACTCAGGGTGCGGGTGCAGCCGGGCAGCGCCGGGAACGCGGTCGACGACCTTCCTCGCGGGGAGCAGGCGGGTGCTCTGCCGGGAGGAAACAGGGGTCCGAGCGTCTGCATCACCTGGTGCCGCGGCCTTCACCTGCGCTGACTCACTCAGGGCGGTTATTAGCCTCACTTTCAGTTGGGAAAACTGAGGCCCAAAGAAGTGTCCCAGATCCCAATGCCTGTGGCTGGACGTGAACCCCCGTCACAGACTCCCGCAGTCTGGGTCCAGAGCCTGCTGCGTCGCCTGCCGCACCGCCTCGCGCATGACCTGCGAGACTGGACAGTACACGGTTGGGGTGAAAGCCTCTCTTGTGCCTTCAAACCTGAGTCCCTCCCTGCAAGCATTTAAGGAGGTGAGAAGCAGGCGGTTGGGAGGAGGGCGGCTGCTCCCCACTCACGCACTGTGGGAAAAGTCACAAGGAGCCATGCACCTCACGCATAGAGAACGGGGACGTTTCTATGTTCAGATGGCTTCAGGGTCTTGCAGAGGCCACTTGCTTTCTGCTTTGATGAGCTGCTCATTCTCACTCCCAGGGCTCTCATTTCAAGGTCAGAGGCCACAGGAGTTTCCCGTTTGGATCTGCATAATGAGTACTAAGTGCCCAGGCTTGGGAATTATTTTTAGTAGGGAACCTCGCCCCAGAATGCTGTGGTTCCAGAGATCACCACTCAGGCAACCCTCACACAGATGCAGAGTAAGGCAGCAGCCAGCACCAGAGTCCGGAGGAGGGGTGGGCAGGAGGTGCGGCCAGCTCCTCAGGTCCTCATTTCAACTGACCGCACATTCCTGGTGCCCCAACTTCTCCTGGTTCTTGTGACTCCAGACTCTTGTGGGGACAGAAGGAATGTGGGTATTCCCTCGTCCTCCTGTTCTCTCCGGGCTTTCTGATTTTGAGTGAGTACTGTGCTGGTTTCCCAGAATCTATGTTCATCCTGCTGGTGCTGGGTCCAGCTCCCACTACTGCAGCATATCCTAGCAGAGCAGTCACGGGCTGGCCAGGAAACAGAGGACAGGATGGACAGAGGGAGGGAGGGAAGAAGGGGAGGTTGCAGCTTCCTAACTCTACCCACAGCCATTGCGAAGGGCTCTGCAGGCGCCTTGCGTGGCCTTTGCAGAGCCCATAACCAGGGAGGGGACCTCAGAGGTAGGAACTCCCAGGGCACTCTTTTGAGGAAGAAGAGAAGGGAAGAGTGTGGGAAGTGGAAGTAGGACAGTCTTCCGGCCAGGGATGATGTGGCAGCTTGTACTTCACAACCCTTATGTGGATAGGAAGCCGATGGTGCTATCTGCAGAGACACAAACTTTGCTGTCCATATCTGCTATTTTGGGGTGACGATGAAGTCCTTCTTGCTCCATAACCAGCATGTATGTGCAGAAATTATTCACCCCACTCTTGGGTCCAACTCATTTATCTTTTTAAAAAATATCAATTACAAAGTAATCTATATTCCTTTAGTTCTTTGCCCGGCGAAAAAGTGTTGCCATAAACATCCCCAAGGACTAGTGCATTTGTTTTTATAGAGCAGATTCCAAGAAGTGAGATTGCTGGGCCAAAGGGTGCACATTTTCACCTTGTAGTGAATACTGCCGGATTGCTTTCCAGGACAGCTGCAGTTACTCCCACTCCCACGAGCAAAGTATTAGCTGATCAACATTTAAGTGCACATATAAGAATAACATGTATTAGATGTTGGGCAGGGGGAGGGGGGAGGGGGAAGGAGGGGACGGGCATACGCACAAACAATGAGTGGGATGTGCACCTCCGGGGGAATGGACACACTTGAAGCTCGGACTTGGGGAAGAGGGAGGGCAAGGGCATCATACGTAACTTAATCATCTGTACCCCCATAATATGCTGAAATTAAAAAAAAAATTCTCAGGGCTATTCATTTACTCTTTCAAACAAATAAGAAAAATGAAAAGGAGACCGAGAAAAGTGCTCACTCTCCCCATTATTTGGGTCTCTTTTTTGTGTTCAGTAAGCACTTATAATTTTCTTTATCTAGGTCTCGCACATTTTTGTTAGTTTTAATCTCTGGCTGTTTCTACTTTTTGTTTCTTCTCGTGCCTGAAATTTTTTTCCCAGTGCATTTTATAGTTAATTATTGATTTCTGCACTTTGATCTTGTATCTAGCTATCATGCTGTCAGTTGCTCATTTTGGATTTTCTTAGAAGATTGTGGTAAGCAGAATTCTGTGACGGTCCCTGTGACTTCTTCCCGGTGTTACTCTCCCATTACACTGCAAAGGGGATTTTCCAGATGTAATTAAGGTTAGCAATCAACTGAATTTAAGATAGGGAGGTTATCTGGGCAGACCCAACCTATTCACACCAGCCCCTTAAAAGCAGAGCATTTTCCGTGGCTGCTAAGAGAAGAGGGATTCAGAGATTTAGAGCATCAGAGGGATTCGATGCGTGGGAGGTTCCCTGTTGCTGAGACGGAGAGCAACACACACTGAGGTCACAAGAAGCTCAGCCCTCCAACCATGAGGAACTGAATTGTGACCACGAGACACAAGAACTTGGAAGTGGATTTTCCCTGAGTCTCCAGACAAGAATTCAGCCCAGCTAAAACCTTGATTTCAGCCTCATGAGACCCCAGGCATGGAACCCCATGCAGCTCCTTGGACTCTGGCCTACAGAACTGTGAGAAAATAAGTGGGTGTTGTTTTAGGACTTTCAGTTCATGGTGATTTGTTATGCAGCAATAGAAGACAAATAGAAAAGTCATGTCATTTACCAGGAATGAGAGTTTTGCTCTTCCCTTTCTAATATTTACACTTTTAATATATTTTTCTTATTCTATTGTAGTATCTAGAACCTCAAGAAAAAAGCAAACGTTAGCAGCAATAAGTGGAGTCCTTGTCTGTTCCTGGTTTTGACAGGAATGTCTAGTGTTTCACCATCAGATGTTATAATTGCAATAAATTTTCTTTATCTCATTAGAAAGTTTCTTTTATCCTAATTCATGAAATGTTATGTTCAATACTAAATGTTGAATTATATAGAATGTCTCTTCAGCTACTATCATGCAGACTGTATGTTTTTCTTTTTTACTTTGTTAATGTAGTGAATTGTATTAACAGATTGCCAAAGTTGAAACACTTTGCATTCTTATAGACAAACAACAATTGCATGATTTTTTTTTCTTTTTTCTTTTTTTTTTTTTTTGAGATGGAATCTTGCTATGTTTCCCAAGCTGGTCTTGAACTCCTGTCCTCAAGCAATCTGCCTGCTTCAGCCTCCCAAAGTGCTGGGATTACAGGCATGAGCCATGGTGCCCGGCCCTGGTTGTGATTCTTTAATACACAGCCAGATTTCATTTTGTATCATTTTACATGGGATGTTTGCATCTGTGCACTGAACTGAGGTATGTATAGGTTTCTATACATGCGGCATCTGCTTTTAGTTATCAGGAAAGTGCTAGTCTTGTAGAATGAAGTAGAGAGCCTTAGATTATTTTCTGTGTTTAAACATGGAAATTAACTGTGGTTTGAAGGTGCGGAGAACTCTCCAGTCAAGTCTTCTCGGCTATTTCCTCATGGAACTGTCACTGTTTCCCTTTGCCGATGTCCACCGTGCACCTGCTATTCACCAGCACAGGCCCAGTGGCAGGGCCTCTGCAGTGAACAGGACAGACACGGCAGCCGTCCTCAAAGAGCCTACAAGCACTCAACTACCATTTGCCATCTTTGGTTTTTTCTGGTTAGTATTTTGTTTGAATTTTCAAGCTATTCTTTTTTTTTTTTTCTTTTTCAGAGAGTGGGCCTTGCTCTGTCACCCAGAGTGCAGAGTGGTGAGCATGACCACAGCTCACTTCAGCCTTGAACTACTAGACTCTGGTGATCTTCCTGCCTCAGCCTCCTGAGTAGCTGGGACTACAGGTGCACACCGCCATGCCCAGCTCAAGCTATTCTTCAGTCAGTGTCACTCATTTGTATTTTACTAGAAAATCCAATTAATTATATCATCATATTTGTTGATATAAGTGTTCCTTAATAATTTTTAAAACTTCTTCTGTATCTTGAGTCTATGCCTTTTTTCATTCCCAGCATTCTTCTTTTGTGAATTCTCTGTTTCTTAATCCAAATCACGTGGGTATATCTGGTTTACTGCTTTTAGATGTATTTTCTTCTTCATATTTCATTAATTTCTGATTTTTTGCATTTATCCTTTCTTTAGCTTCATCTTATTGCTTTATTTTGCAGTCTTTCTTTGTGTTCTAACAATTTCATATAATTTTTCCTCTGAGTAATACTTTAGGCACATCTCACAGGTTCTAATATTTGGTACTCTTGTTAGAATACTGTATCCTTAGCTACGATTGATTGCCATTTTAACCTAAGATTTATTTAGAGGAATTTTTAATTGTCTATCTGAATACACATACATATGTATTTATCTTTATATTTAGCCATCTAGTTGGAAATTTTAAATACATAGATACATAAAACACACTCTTACGTATGTGTACAGGTCTAGAAGTCAGGGTCAAGGTCTGGACTTGATACTTTTGTGATCAATCCGTGTATAGATTATAAGTGGAGCTGTGGGCACATAGGATGGCTGGAAGAAAGTGAAGAGTGAGTAGAAAAGAGAGCCTTGAGGAAAGCAACAATGAACGCTGTGTAGATAGGATATGGGTATGTTGGTGTCAACTGAAAACACATTCGACTGTCAGGCACAGATGCCCTGACTAGTGGCAGTCACAGAAGCAGGGTTCACAGATCTCACAGGGCAGGAAATCCGGACACAGACTTGCAGGCACGGTGCAGCGTTTCCACAAGCTGACCCAGATCCTTTTCTGCCTTTTTGTTCTGCCATCTTTGATATATAGACAGGCCTTTGTCTACATGGGGGGCCGACGGATCTGGGCCACTGCCTGTTTTGTAAACAAAGTCCTCCTAGGGTACAGCCACTCTGATTTGTTTGCCTATTGGCTACAGCTTCCTTTGAATAACAAGAGAAGACCGGATTGTCGTGGAAGGAACCTTTTGGCTAGCAAAGCCCAAGTCATTTATCCCACCTTTCTTCTGCCTCACATAGCCCCCTCAAAGTGGTGGAGTTCCCAAAATGAGAAGCCGCAACTTAGGTAGAATAGAAAACCATTTGCAGTCTGGTCCAGCAGGTAAGGAGGTAGGAAGTCATCACTCCGGTCCTCACAAGAAGAAAAAAAGAGGCACAAATCAAAAATAAACAACACTTGTTAGATCAGAGAATTGAGTGCACAAATGTGGAGAGACAGGAGGGTGCACAACCGGAATCACCACAAACTGCAACAGAAGCCCAGGAGCAAAACCCTCCATGAGAACCAGTGCCTGGGCAGGAAAACCAACAGACCAGTATCTCTCATGAGCATAAATGAAAATGCCTTCAATAGAATACTTGAAATCAAATCGAATAATGTATAAAAAGAATTATACACCATGAACAACTGGAATTTATTGCAAGTATGCAAGACTGGTTAACATTCAAAAATCAATTAATATAATCCATCGCATCAACACATTAAAGAAGAAAAACCATCAGATCATATCAATAGATGCAAAAAGAACATTTGAAAAACTCTAACATAGATTCATGATTAAAAAAAAAACTATTAGCAAACTAGGAAAAAAGGAGACCTTTGTCACCTTGATAAAGAACATCTACAAAAATCCTGCAACTAACATACTTAATGGTGAGAAACTAGATGCTTTCCCCCTAAGATCAGGAACAAAGCAAGTACGTCCCTCTTGACACTCCTATTCAACATTGTTCTGGAAGTACTCACTAATGCAATAAGGCAAGAGAAGACAATAAAAATTTACAGATTGGAAAGGAAGAAATGGACTATCTTTGTTCATAGAGGATAAGATTGACTATTTAGAAAATCCCAAAAAGTCAACTGAAAAAACCCTGCTGGATGATTATAACAAGGTTGCAGGATACATGGTTAATATAAAAAAGTCAATTGCTTTCTTATTTTTACTTTTTTATTTTTATTTTATTTTATTTTACTTTTTTGAGACAGGGTCTTGCTCTGTTCCAGGCTGGAGTGCAGTGGTGCAATCATGTCTCACAGCAACCTCAAACTCCTGGGCTCAAGCAATTCTCCCACCTCAGCCTCTGGAGTAGCTGGGACCACAGGCATGCACCACTACACTGTCTAATTTTTAATTTTTATTTCTTTGTAGAGACAAGGGTCTCACTATGTTGCCCAGGCTGGTCCTGAACTCCTGATCTCAATCCATCATCCTACCTTGGCATCTCAAATTGCCGAGATTACAGGCGTGAGTCACCTCTCTCAGCCAATTGCTTTCTTATATACCAACACTGAACAATTAGAATTCAACATCAAAAACATAGTATCATTTACATTAGCACCCTCCCAAAACAAACACTGTATTAGAGCATTGCAGAGAAACATATACACATACATCTTATATATATATACACACACACACAAACACACATATGTATGCATTCATACACACACACACACACACATCTACATGTAAAGAGAAAGATTTAGGTTAAGGAATTGGTTTATGCAACTGCGGAGGCTGGCAAGTCCCAGATCTGCAGAGCAGGCCAGCAGGCTGGAGACCAAGGTAACAGCTGCCACTCAAGGCAGTCAACTTTGCAACTCCCCCTTCAACAGGAGAGTCTTTTTTCTCTTAGGATTTTCAACTGACTGGATGAGGCACATTAAGAAGGGTAATCCATTTTACTCAAAGTTTACTGATTTAAAGGTTAATCTTTTTTTTTTTTAAATGTTGATTTTTTTTTTATTGTTTGTTGTTTATAGGGGTACAGGTGTTTAGGTTACGTATGATGCCCTTGCCCCCCCTTCCCCCCAAGTCCCAGTCCCAAGCATGTCCATCTCTCGGAGGGTGCGCTAATCTTACCTTAAAAATACCTTCAGAGAAACATCTAGAAGAGTGTTGGATGAAATATCTGAGCACCATGGCCTAAGCCAAGTTGACACATAAAATTAACCATCACAGATCTACCCCTTGTCAACTTGGCACCCATACACACGTCTTTAAACCACACTTAATCTCAAAATAAAGACAACAACAATGTCATATTCTGTCTAACATGACGGCAAAAATGCATGAACCCTTTCCTCAAACATCCCTGGGTGACATTTACTCTTTTCCTTGATACCCTGTAACTTAAATGCTATGACGTAAAATTAACAATACTTAAATACTATGACATAAAGTCAGGGCCTCAGATGTCATAGGATAGGAGATAAGAGAAAGGAGAAAACAAAGACATTGCGCGCGCACACACACACACACATTCATAACCAAGCAAGGGAGAAACGCATGCGCTTAACAGTCACTGTCCTCTTTTCTGTGCATGGTCACGCGGCCGTGGCTGGTGTGGTGGCTGCTCTCTTCCCCTACTCACTCCAGATTCCCTGCGTTCTCAGGAAGCACCTCAGTTGCTTGTGGTTCTTTAGCGGACAGGTAACCCAAACCTTCATTCCGGAAGGGTCTGTGTCATTAGTCCTCTTGCCTGAATTGGGCTGTTGTAGTTTGCTACTGACTTTAATTGAAGGGCATGGTAATATTAAGAGGCGCCCTAAGCCACAGCCAGCCTTTTTGGCACCAGGGAGCCTCTTATGGGGAGGGGGAAAGGAAGGGGCAGAACTCGGTGGAGCTCAGGTGGTGATGCGCCGCCTGGTTCCTGACAGGCCACAGACCGGTTCCGGTGGGGTTGGAGACCACACCCTAAGGCATGTCCTGCTTTCCAAACTCTTCCTGACCTCTGTTGTAGCTCCGTAGGCCAATTTCCCTTTGATAATCAGGCTCGGACACCCAGCACAGACACGGGCCAGATAAAAGCCTGAGATTAAGTATGTGGTCGTAGAATGTCACACACGTGTACCATACCACACATACCCACACACCACATACATGTACCGCACACACACCACACACTACATACCACACACACACCCCACACACCACACACACCCCACACACCACACACACATACCACACACACCCCAAACACCACACGCACCACACACACATACCATACACACACACCACACACTACATACCACACACGCATACCCACATGCGACATACACATACCACACACACTGCACACTACATACCACATACACACCACACACCACACACACATACCCCCACACACCACATACTACATACCACACACACCACACATGCCACACACACATACCCACATGCCACACACACATACCACACACACACCACACACTACATACCACACACACCCACACACCACACATACATACCCACACGCCACACACACCACATACTACATACCACATACACCCCACACACCACACACACCGCACACATACCATACACACACCACACACACACCCCATGCACCACACACACATATCACACGCACACCACAGACCACATACTATATACCACACACACACTCCACACACACCCCACACCACACCCACCCAGCACACACACCATCCATCATACATGTACCAAACAGCACACACAACACACACACAACACACACCACATACCACACACACACACCATACACCACGCAAACACAACACACACACAACACATATGTACCACAAGAACACAGCATACACAAACACCACTCATACACTATATATACACACCACATACACATGGCACATACCACACACACATGCACACACACACCCCACAGCTCTTACCACTGCACCAACAGGGCCCCTCTATAGTAACAGTGAGTCCACCTAAAAGAACTGCAAGACACAGACTCTCCCTGAGGTGGAGTACTCAGGAAAGGCCAAAGTAAAGAGGGAAGACTAAAAACAGGACATCAGGACCAAGTGTGGTGGCTCAGGCCTATAATCCTAGCACTTTGGGAGGCCAAGGTGGGAGGATTGCTTGAGGCCAGGAGTTTGAGACCAGCCTGGACAACATAGAGAGACCCTGTGTATACAAAATTTTTTTAAATTAGCCAAGTGTAGTGGTGTGCACCTATAGTCCTAGCTTCTCAGGAGGCTGAAGCAGGAGGACTGCTTTAGCCCAGGAGTTCAAGGTTACAGTGAGCTATGATCACCCCTGGGAGAGTGAGACTCTGTCTCAAAAAACAAACAACAGCAACAATAAGCAACAAGGACATCAGGAGAATTTTAAGCCTCTGACACCTACAGCCACAGCAAGCCCTGAACACAGCCCAACTCCTGCTAGATTAAAATAAGTCCTCACACTAAAGGCCTATTTTCTTCAGCTCCTGTTACACAGTACAGTATCTCAGGCTTTCTACAGAAAAAGTTAAAGGCGTGCTAAAAGGAAAAACACACACACTATGAGGAGACAAGGCATCAGAGCCAGACTCAGATACAACGTAGACCTTGAAATTGTCGGACAGGGAATCTAAAAGACTGTGATAGTGTGTTAAGAGCTCTAATGAAAAAATTGGTGACACAGCAGAGAGACAGAACTGTAAGAAAGAATATAAATAAATTGCTGGAAATAAAAATACAATAGCGAAAGGAAGAATGCCTTTGAAGGGCTCATCAGTAGACCCAATATAGTAAGGGCAGAATCACTGAGTTTGAACATTAAGTCAATTAAGTCTTCACAAACTGCATTGCAAAGATAAGACAAAATTAAAAAAAAAAAAAAAAGAACAGAATCTCCAAGAACTTTGTGACAAATCAAGCCATGCAATGAATGTGTATGTGGAATATCAAAAGGAGAAAAGAACACAGAGCAGAAGAAATATTTGAAGTAATAATGGTCAAGAACTTTCCAAAAATAATGACAGACACCAAATTATAGTTGCAGAAAGCTCAGAAAACACCAAGCAGGATAAATACCAATAAAACCACACCTGCAATATCCTATTGCAACTTAGAAAACCAAACACAAAGATAAAATCCTGAAAAAGCCAGAGGGAAAATACATCTTACTACCAGGAGCAGTGGCTCATGCCTGTAGTCCCAGCTACTCAGGAGGCTGAGGCAGAAAGATTGCTTGAGCCCAGGAGTGTTAGGCTGCACTGAGCTGTGATCATGCCACTGCATTCTAGCCTGGGTGACAGAGTGAAACCCTGTCTTTAAAAAAATTGAAAAAGAATCTTTTCATCATAATCTATGGAAGCCAGAACTGGAGTAGTAAATTATTTAAAATGTCAAAAGAAAAAACTCTCCAACCTAGTATTTTGTATCCAAAGAAATTATTCTTCAAAGTTGAAGCAGAAATAAAGACTTCCTAGGACAAACAAAAACTGAGAAAATTCATCACTAGCAAATTGGCCCTGCAAAAAGTTTTATATGAAATTCTTTAGGCAGAAGGAAGTAAAGGGCATCCAAATTGGCAAAGAGGAGGTCAAACTACCTTTGTTTGCTGATGATACAATCTTGTATCTAGACAACCCTAACCATGCCACCAAAAGACTCCTAGAATTGATAAATAAATTCAATAAAGTCTCAGGTTACAAAATCAATGTACACAAATCAGTAGCATTTCTATACACTAATAACACTCAAGTGGAGAGTCAAATCAAAGATTCAATACCATTCACAATAGCTATAAAGAAAATAATATACCAAGGGGGTGAAAGATCTCTACAAGAAGAACTACAAAACACTGATGAAAGAAATTGTAGCTGACATAAACAAATGGAAAAACCTCCCTGTTCATAGATTGGCAGAATCAACATTGTTAAAATGTTCATACTGCTCAAAGTGATTTACAGATTCAAAGCAATCCACATCAACATGCTAACATCATGTTTCACACATCTAGAAAAATAACCCTTAGTTTCATTTGGAACAGAAAAAGATCATGAATAGCCAAAGCAATCTTAAGCAAAAATAACCAGTCTGGAAGCATCACATTATCTGACTTCAAATTATACTATACTATGAGGCTATAGTAACCAAAACAGCATGGTACTGGTATAAAAGTAAAAACATAGACCAATGGAACAGAATGGAGAACCCAGAAATAAAACCATCTACCTACAACCAACTGATCTTCAACAAAGCAGACAACAACATACACTGGAGAAAGGACACCCTATTTAATAAATGCTGCTGGGAAAACTGGACAGCCACATGCAGAAAAATGAAGTAGGACCCCTATCTCTTGCCATATACAAAAATTAATTCAAGATGGATGAAAGACTCAAATGTAAGGAACGAAACCATAAAAGTTCTAGAATAAAACATAGGAAAAACTTTTCTAGACATTGGCCTAGCCAAAGAATTTATGACTAAGACCCCAAAGGCAAATACAGTAACTATAAAAATAAATAAATGGAACTTAATTAAGTTAAAAGGCTTCTGTACAGCAAAGGAAATAATCCACAGAGTGAATAGACAATCTACACAATGGGAAAAACTATGCATCTGACAAAGGACTAATATCCAGTGTCTACAAAGAATTCAAACAAATCATCAAGAAAAAAACAAACAACCTTGTCAAAAAGTGGGCAAAATACATGAACATAAGTTTTTCAAAAGAAGAGACAAATGGCCAATAAACATATGAAAAAATGTTTAACATCATGAATCATCAGGGAAATGCAAATTAAAACCATAATAAGACGTCACCTTACCCCTGTTAGAATGGCTTTTATTAAAAAGTCTAAAAAACAATGGATGCTGGCATGGATGCAGAGAGAAAGGAATGCTTATATCGTGTTGGTGGAACTGCAAATTAGCACAACCTATATGGAAAATGGTGTGGAGATTCTTCAAAGAAATAAATGTAGACCTACCATTCAATCTAGCAATCCCACTGCTGGTTGTCTACCCAAAAGAAAAGAACTCATTTTATAAAAAAGACACCTACACTCAATTGCTGCACGATTTACACTTACAAAGATGTAATCAACGTAAGTGCCCATTAATTCACAAGTGCAGAAAGAAAATGTGGCATCTGTATACACACACCCACTATGGAGTACTACTCAGCCATAAAAAAGAATGAAATAATGTCTTTTGCATCAACCTGGATGGAACTGGAGACTGTTATGCTAAGTGAAATTTCTCAGGAATGAAAAAACAGACACCACATGTTCTCACTAATAAGTGGGAGCTAAACGATGGGTACACATGTGCACAAAGAGATATAAAGGACCTTGGAAACCAAGTAGGGGGTAGGGTAGGAGGGGGATGAGAGATAAAAACTTGCCTGTTGGGTACAATGAACACTATTCTGGTGACAGGCACAATAAAAACTCTGACTTAAGCATTATACAAAGTATTTATGTAACAAAAAATTTGTGCCCCATAATATTTTGAAATAAAAAAAATTTTAGAAAGAAGTTCTTAGGGAGAAGGAAATGATATAGGTCAGAATCTTGGATCCACATAAAGAATGGAATGCATCAGAGGATGGAACAAATGAAGGTAAAATAAAATCCTTTTAGTCATTATTTCTAATTGAGCTAAAAGATAACTGTTTAAAGTAATAATAGTAACAATGTATTAGGTTATTATAGCATAGGGATAATTCAAGTGAATGACAGCAGTGTCACAGGGGAGAGAGGAAGCACCTGGGAATACTCGAAGATACCTACGCTACCTGTGAAGCGATAGTGTTATTTGAAGGTAGAATTAGATTAGCATAAAATTTATCACATCGACTGCCACAATAGAAAAAAATTTTTCCTTCAGTCCATGGTGTTTTATTATGAAAATAAAATAAAAACTTTAAAAACAAACAATCCTTTCTAGGTTAATGAAAAATGTGTCATTTTTTATTGTTTTCTCTGTGTGTTATATGTAATTAAATTGTCGATATTAATTGTAACAATAAGAACATCAACAAGTAAGATTTGCACAAACCAACTGCAGTTACATATGCTTCACGAGGCCCCAGGCTCAAAACTAGCATGAGTTAAACACAACTCACATGGCAGCTAATGTGTTATAGTGTTAACTCTTGGACAACCACTAAAAAGTATTTTTAAGAGGTATAATTGATATATTAAGAGAGGGGAGAAAACTGAACAACATAAAATGCTCAATTAGAACGGAGAGGGCAGAAAAAGGCGAAAGGATGAGAAACAAAGAAAAATGCAACAAATGTAAAACAAACATGATGGATACTAATCCAACTATATCAATAATGACTTTAAATGTGAATGGTCTAAGTACACCAATAAAAAGACAGAAATTGTAAGAGAGGATAAAAAAAGAAAACTGTATGTTTTCTATAAGCCACCCACTTTAAATATAAAGATGCAGATAGATTAAAAGCAAAGGATGGAGACATATTCCATGCTAACACTAATCAAAAGAAAGATGGAGTAGCTATGTTGTTGGACAAAGCAGACAGAATTATTAGAGATAATAAGAGATATTGCATAATTATAAAGGAGTCGATTTTCCAAAACAACATAACAGTCCTAAAAGTTTATGTATCTAACAACAGAGCATCCGAATGCCTGAAGCACAATATGATAGAACTGAAAGAAGAGATGGACACATCCACTGTTATAATTGGAGACTCCAGCACTTTGTCAGTAGTTGACAGATAGAGCCAGCAGAAAATCATTAAGGATGTGGACAACTGAGCAGCACCCCTAATCGACCAGAGCTAATTTACCCTTAAACAACAGCAGAAAACACACTCTACTCAAGCACACACAGAACACTCACCAACGCAGGTGACATCTGGGCCATTCTCAGATGGCAATAGATTGAAACCAATAAACGGTAACAGAAAGAGAGCCAGACAATCCCTCAGATATTTGGAAATTAAGAAACACGCTTCTATAATAAGTAACACATTTGTCAAAGAAGTCTCAAGAGAAACTTTTTAAAATATTTAATAAAGTAATTAATTAATATTTAATGAAATAAATGAAATTACAGCTTATCACAATTTGTGGAATACAGCCAAAGCATAACTTAAAAGGGAATTTATAGCATTAAATATATATGTTAGAAAAGAAAAAAGATCTGAAATCAATGACCTAAGCCTCTACCTTATGAAACTAGAGAAAGAAGAACAACTGAAGCCTAAAGCAAGCTAAATGAAACAAATAATAACAGAGAAGAAAACAAGGAGACTGGAAACAGGAAAACTATATTGAAAATCAATGAAACCAGAAGCCGGTTCTTTGAAAAGATCAACAAAATTGATAAACCATTACACAGGCTAATCAAGATTAATGAGAAAAGACATAAATTATCAATATCACAAATAAAAGAAAGGTCATACATGCTAATTTGATGGATATTAAAAAGATAATAAAGATAATAATACTGAAAGACAATAAAGGAATCCTACAAAAACTCTATGGCCACACATTTAATAATTTAGATAAAATAAATCAAGTCCTTGAAAGACATAAACTACCAAAACTCACACAAGAGAAATAGATAAATATCCCTATGCCTAGTAAATAAATTGAATAATAACTAATAACTTACCGAAAGAGAAACACTAGGCCTAGATGGTTTTACTGGTAAATTCCATCAAACATTGATGACTAAAATGATACCAGTGTCTCATACTCAAGTGAGATTCACAAAAAAAAAAAAAAAAAAAGAAAGAAAGAAAAAGAAAAAGAAATGATACAGTGTTTCCCAGCATCTAGACGCACAAAGAGCACTTCCTAGCTCATTCTGTGGGGCTGGCATGTCCCAATACCTGAACCAGGAAAGATGTCACATGAGAGGAAAACTACAGACCAGTATCTTTCACGAATATAGACATAAAAGTTCTTAATAAAGTATTAGCAAATTGAACTCAATAAGGCATAAAAAGAATTAGACCATGACCCAGTGGGATTACTCCAGGTATGCAAAGCTGATTCAATATTTGAAAATCAATCAATGTAATCCATTACATCAACAGGCTAAAGAAGAAAAATCGCATGATTATAGTAACAGATGCAGAAAAAGCATTTGACAAAATCCAACACTTAGTTATGATAAAAACTCTCAGCAAGCTGGAAATAAAGGGAACTTCCTTAACTTGGTAAAGAACATATACCAAAAAATTACAGTTAACATCATACGCAATGGGAGAAACCAGATGCTTTCCCCCTGAGTTCAGGAATAAGGCAAGCATGGCCACTCTCACCACTTTTATTCAGCATCATATTGGAAGTCCTTGCAGGTGCAGTAAGACAAGGAAAACAAATAAAAGTGTATACAGACTGGAAATGAATAAATAAATGTATTAGTTATTGGTATATTTGGACCTAACTCTTACTTTGTAGTTTATAGTAAGATACATACTTAACTATGAACTCGTCTAACAGAGTCTAAAGTTATTTCATATGTTGTCCTTCTCAAAGGGACAGATACCTTCAGAGGCTGTAAGCACCCGCTGAACAGCCCCCATTTTGTTACAGTTGCCTAGAGTTCCAAATCCACATTATTGAGCACACAGAACCATAGCCAGTATTACTTATCTGTAGTCTTGCCAGTGCATTATATTGTGCCAGTGCATGTCACCCACTGTGTTCTAAATCCAATGCCTTTCCTTCAGGTTCCTTCCCCTCCCCCTCTGCCCCCGAAATGTATCCTTAAGCTCGTTCTCTTGGAAGGATACCTGTACTCCATGCTCACTGCAGCAGTATTCACAATAGCTAAAGCATGGAAACAACAGACAAAGGCTTAAAGCAACTGTGCTCTATATATACAAGGGAATATTACTCAGCCTTGAAAAAGAAGGAGAGCTGCCATTCGCCACAACATGGACACACCTGGAGGACATTATGTTCAATGAAATAAGCCAGACGCTGAAAGAAAAATATTGCATGATCTCGCTTACATGTAAACTCTAAATAAAATAATAAGAAATATCCACAGATAGAGACAAACAGTGGTCACCAAGGGTGGCAGTGGGGAGGTGCGGGTCACAGGGCACAAGGCAGCAGTCACATAGGGTGAGCGAGTCTGGGGATCTTTCGCACAAAGTGAGAACTACAGTTAATACAACTGTATGGTGTTTGGGGTTTTTGTTATATAGGTTGATTTTAGCTGCTCTTGTCACACCAAAAAAGTAACTATGAGAACATGAGATGGTAGATGTGTTCATTTGCCTCGCTATAGTAACCATTTTACTGGCTACGTGTATCCCGTAACAGCGTGTTGTAAACCTCAAATATACACAATATAATTCATTTTTTTAAAAAGGTTTATTTCAAGTGAGGGTCAGTGAACTCACTTCAAAATTCTGATTGTGCCTTCATTTTGCCATTACATGACCTTCAACCCTTTAAAAGATATCATTCTACTATCTTCCAACTTCTAGTTTGCCAATTGCTGTTACCTGAAGTACTGCTACTTTTAAGTAATCTGTCTTTTTCTCTTTCCTGATTTTAACAATTTGTCTTTTTATCTTTGAATTTTTCAATTTCACTCTGTTTATCCAGATGATATTTACTTAACTTATTCTGCTCAATGTTCAGTGTACTTTTGATCTAAGGACTCATGTCTTTCTTCAATTTCTGGACAATTCTTAGCCTTTAATTTTTCAAATACTGATTCTTTTTGTTTGTTTGTTTGTTTGTTTGTTTGTTTGTTTTGTTGAAACAGATTCAGAAGGTAAAATACTGATTCTTTTCTTCTCCCTTAGACCCCCTTCTTCTGGAGCTCCTTCCTAGAGAGGAGCCTTCCTAGTCTGGAGCCTTTCAATCTAGCATCAGTATTTCTGAACTCCCTTTTTGTATCTTTCAATTATTTGTCTTGTGTTAAGTACACTGAATGAGTTCTTTATTGTTATCTTCTAATTTGCCACTGTCTTGCTTTTACTGTGTTCAATATAGCATCTCTTCTATATAAGTTCTGTTTTCTATATAAGTTCTGTTTTATTGTTTGTTATTATAGGGGTACAGATGTTTAGGTTACGTATGTTGCCCTTGCCCCCCTTCCCCCCAAGTCCCAGTTTCAAGCATGTCCATCTCTCGGATGGTGTGCATTGCACTCTTTGTGTATGCATATGTCCGTCCCCTCCTCCCCCTTCCCCCTCCCCCACTGCCCGACATCCAATAGATGTTATTCTTATATGTACACTTATGTGTTGTTCAGTTAATACCAATTTGATGGTGAGTACA
>RJWJ010000691.1:0-189036 GCA_004363605.1 Indri indri | reverse complement strand
GCAGTGTATGAGTGTTCCTATCTCTCCGCATCCACGCCAACATTTATTGTTTTGGGACTTTTTGATAAAGGCCAGTCTCACTGGAGAGAAGTGATATCTCATTGTGGTTTTGATTTGCATTTCCCTGATGATTAGAGATGTTGAGCATTTTTTCATATGTTTTTTGGCCATTATTCTGTCTTCTTTTGAAAAGTTTCTGCTCATGTTGTGATGATTTAATAGTCAGAATAATAGCTCCATAATGGTTAATATTCATTGACAATTTACTACAAGCCAGGCACTCTAAGCATTTTGCATATGTTATCTCCTATAATTACTGAAATCAAACTTTTGAAACAAGTCTTGTCCCCATTTTACAGATACAGAAGTTGAGGCGTATAGAGGTAGAATAACTTGCCTAAAGTTATGCAGCCAGTAATGTAAGAATTGAGAATTCCAACTCAGAATGTGAACTCAGATTTCACAGCTCAATGTACGCAGCCACTGTGTTATGGTAACTTGGACCTTTTAATCAGTAGAATATATTTTTTTTGCAAATTTGTATGTGTATTCATTAATTCACTGAATGACTGCTTTGATAGAAAGGTGTAAGGAGTGAAATTCCAATGGTTTGACTTTCCATAAACTTAGTGTGGAAAGGATTTGACTTTCTTTCTGTACAGAGACGTGCAACAAAATGATTCAAAACTGTCCGTCTGACCAGTGCTTTTAAGGTTCAAAGAAGCAAACTATTTTATTCTAAAAATATGCCATCCCTTGCCATAAAATGCTTTCTTAGATGGGAGAACATTTACTCATAACTATTTTACAGCGCTAATAAATTACCACTGAATTTTTCCCCCTTTTCAGTTTTGTGCTGGAGAGCTGCTTACTAGAACAGCAATTCTCAAATCATTTTAGGTAATAGATAATGTAGTCGAAATTGGCCTATGTTTCCAATTTTCTTCTTCCAAATGTGTTTATGTTCACATCTTATGTATATCTAAAGCCTGGATGAAATCACATTGCTCCATGTCCCTAGGAAAACATTTTTTTTTTTTTTTTACCACAACCTGGATCATGAAATAAACATGTTGAAAGCAGGCTTCTCTTTAACACACAATGTTTTGGTTCTTACCACAATTTGCAGTAAAGGGTTAACTCAGTGGCCTTGGGGTGCTCAAACCCTGCACATCCTAAAGAAAGGACTAGCCTTGACTGGATCCTGGGAGACAACCTTTAAGACCTTGGTGTATCCTCATAGCGGTGTCTTTGTATTCCTTGGATCTTGGGAAATGTCAGATAGTTGATGTTAAAAATGTGACTTGTAGTCAATGCCTACTTTGTTGGCCTTGGGCTTTGGGCCAGGCTCTATCGATTTGACTTCTGGAGAGGCTGGATACTGAGTAACTCAGGTCAGCTACGTGAGTGCTCTGTGCCTATGTGATCGACCCCAATAAAAACCCTGGACATGAAGTCTCAGGTGGGTGGCCCTGGTTGGCAATGCTTCATACCTGTTGTCACATATCACTGCTGAGAATTAAGGGCTGTTCATGCAACTCCACTGGGAGAGGACATCTGGAAGCCCACACCTGATTTCTCCTAGACTCTTCGTGTCTTTTTCCTTTGCTAATTTTACTGTCTCCTTTTGCTGTAATAAACTATCGCTGTGAGTACAACAGGTTTTCTGAGTTCTTTGAGTCCTTCTAGCAAATCATCAAACCTGAGGATGGTCTTGGGGACTCCCAACACAAACCAGTGAGTGTCACCTCACCATAGGAACAAAGACTAACACCACTATATGACCTCGTAGGGTCCGCATACTTTGCTGCCTGCCTGCTATGTAACTGTTGTTGTAAAAAGCTGGAGGAGATCAGGGTGCTGAAGAGAGATCTAGTTTTTGGAAAGCAAATGAATAAAAAGCATAGATTTCCCATTTTATCTTCAAATTTGGAAACATTTACTAACCTGATATAGATAGACAAGTCAGTTTTCTGGGAGAGAAGCACTCCCCCAAAATACCGCTTTGCCCTAATTTCCTGGACTATCTCTCTAGCTTGGTGTTGATAGGTTCCTCAATTAACCTTCAAATGTCATATCCATGGCATAGAGCTAACAGGAATTTGCCACTTAATATGAACTGGCTAGTTTTCCTCTCTTCTGAGGCATGTCTCATTGAAGTAGTGAGGATTTTGGTAAGGGTGGGAGGATTAGTGCTTTGCCTATTGGGGCCCCGCCAGGGAGCACAAGCTTGTGGGGGTGGTTGCTACTGTGGAAGCCAAAGTGGCAGAGGAGGCAGTCAGCATCCTGCACACCTGAGCACCCAGGAGGTAGGGAAGAGCCACTTACAGTGAAATGGGATTTGGAAATGGGTTGGTGGAGGTAGCAAAGATATCAGCACAATCTAGAAATTCAGTAATTAGGGTAGCAACCCCAGCAGGTCCAGTGAGGCCTGGTAGAGAGGTTGGCGAATGGTCTCAATGAACCTTTACCAGCTTTTGAGAGGCACGGTGAGGAGGAGGTAAAAAAGTACTATATGTAGAGATAGAAAATACACCAGTGTGATTCTACTGGTCATACAAGGTCACACAGGTCCCAGATATGGGTCCCACTTGGGCTACCTGTGCAAACCAAAGAATGTATTTCTTGGAAACAAATGGATTTCTGCCCTGGTATTTCAGAATGTCTTTTTCTCTCTTTTGTTGAATACAAATTGTCAAAACATCAGGTACCATTAAGTAAATTCAATTCTATGTCCTAAAGCCTTCACATATGTTTCCTAACTCAATCTACAGAGTAACACTGTAAAATATTATTATACAGATTTACAGATGAGCAAACAGGTTCAGAGAGGCTAAATAACTTGCTCAGGTCACTTAGTAAGTTGACATAGCCAGGACTTAAATCTAGGCTTTCCTCATCTGGAAAGATCTTGCCTTTTCTACTGAATCTGGCTGTCTGTTGTCTTTCATTACGAGTGTAGCAGTGGCCACTGTAGGTGGATACTCGAAGATGTCTTCCCTGCGGAGCACAATTGTAGCAAACGTTCACATGTAAGAGATCAGGAGAAGGCTACTGACTTAACTTCATGTTATGCATGCATTGGAAGAACTGGGAAGGCAGATGACAGATCAAGGTTTTGTTGTTTCCATGACTCCTGAGCAGTATTGAATTATATACAGTTTTGGTCCACAGAAAAGAACCTATCTAAGAACGGACAATTCCATTACCCTAGTCTATCCAAAAGCCAATAGGCTGAATCATCCCAAAAGCTGAGAAAAATTTAAATATAGTAAAAGGGAACAAAGTACATGTTAGAAAAATCGCTCATAAAATACTCTTTTTTTCTATTCTTAAGATATATTTTAATAATAATGAGTTTCACTGTTTTTGAACTCTATTGACTCGGTTTTCTTAACCCAATTTTAACCCTATGTTTAAAGTCAATATTTTCTTTTCTTTAATTAAACCTTCCCTTTATTGTTCTTATTGTTCTTAAATCCTTTGTAAAGATTTTTTAAACTCGAGCATGACTGACTTCTCTATTTTCAGATTCGAATGTTTTGACATATATAACAATATTCTTTAAAGATTTTTTAGTGAATTAAATTCTAAGAAATTCTTAATAGTTAAAAATATTAAAGAGGAAAATAGATAAGTTAGATCAGGTAGGAAGTCAAAGCACATGAGTTTTCAGGGAAATTTACCTTGAAGAATAGTGGTACAATACGTATCATTTCTGAGGATGCAATTGTATTATAGTAATAGCATTATTTAAATATTAATAGTGGGTAGTCTATGGTTAATTTTTTAAAAATATTGTTAACTTTAAAATAATCTCTAATTTTACTAATCACACATATTTCTTATTTATAGGAACTGTCTTTACACTTCTATAAGAATATTTCGGGACTAATTGAATATTTTTCACTTAACATCTTGAGTTTTAGTACAAGCTTAATTCATATTTATTTAGTACATTCATTCCTTTATTAAATACATGTTTATTGAGGGCGTACTTTGTGCCAGGCCTCTTCTAGTGCTAAGGATAAAGCATAACACAAAAAGACAAAGTCTCTGTCCTCATAGAGTTTATATTCGTGTAGGAGTAGATATTGAACAAACAAATCGAAATGTAAATATCTGGTCAAAAGGGCTGTGAAGAAAATGAAAGCAGGTGGGGGAGAGAGAATAGGGAGGGGCTGCTCTATTCCATGGTGCTTCATAGAAGGCCCCTCCAGTGAAGTCGCATTTGAACAGCCTGGATAGGGGATGGTTCTGGGCAGGGGGAGCAACAAGTGCTTGTCATGCAAGAATTAGTGAAGTACAGGGTCTGCGGTATAGACCCAGGGAAGTTGAAACCAAAGGACTTTTTATCTGTAAGGCAGAGGAGAAGGAGTTTGGATAGAAGTAACTTGAGAGCAAAGATGTGTTAGTATTGGGCCTGGACTTGGGGACATGAGATGTGTTCTCTTGGCTCAGTGATGTGTCCATCAGACATCCCTTTATATGCCCTTTCACCTCTTCATGACTCCAGTTTCCATATCCTCAAATAAGCCATATCCAGGAGAAACAGAAAGGAAACAGTGAAATGCAAAGCAAATGACCCTTTGGATAAATAAAGGTCAATATTATGCTTCACACAATCAATTTCATAGCTATTATCTGCATGACTATTGGATCAAACTCTTAGTGAGTGCCGCGTTCTACCACCCTTTTTTTTTTCTTTAACCAGTATTGACATGACCTGACACAGTTATTCTATTCACTTTTATAGCACCCTGGTGAGCCATCCTCTTCTTGCCTAGTAAATCCTCACTTTCCTTTTTATAGTTTATAATAATAACAATAACAGTAAGATCACAGCCTAAAAAACCCTCTCTTATTGGGATGACAGTGAAAACTTTAGGCAGAACAGGTTCTCTTCCATCCACTGGGACTCAGCTCTGTCAGGCTTCCTGCCCGTGGGACTGCCATCAGCCCAGGCCACTGGCAGCGCCCCCCGGGGTAGCAGCATCACCTCATGCTCGGCCTGATTGTGCGTGAATTGCGAGGCTCTTATCACTCTTGTCAGTGGTCTTCCTCATCTCAGTCAATATGTACAAACTGCTTTGTCAGCTCAGTATGATTGAACACACAGACTCTTTTCTTTGGTAAATTAAGCCATACTTGTGATGAATATTCAATATTTGGCATGCGTCCATAATCTGTGTTAACATAGCTTCAAACTGTAACTCTTTTAGCGGTACAAACCAAATTCAAGTAAAAATTATTTGAGATCTCATCCTGTGATAGAAATCTCATTGGAAGGCAGGGAGGTGGTCAGAGGATTCTGAACCATGTTCGAACTCATTGGAATTAGAAATCTAAGAGGAAGAAGAGAAAAACTGACATATTAGCATCTCTCTCTCTCTCTCTCTCTCTCTCTCAGAAGTCTAGTATTTCTCTGGATACTCTCTACTTGTTCTTATTCAAAGCAATGTTTCAAATCACCCCAAGGCTCATTTTTACCAAGATGTTTTCTGCCATTATCTGCCAGCTCACTTTGTATATTTTAAAAGTTATTTCAGGTTTGAAAAACAGTCAGGGAGCCTGAACATGGACTCGTCTAGAACCACTTCATTCATTCGTTTGTTTCATTTTTTTTTCATGTGTTCCTCATAATCAAAGAAACAAAGAAATCCCAAGTTCATTTCTCTGAGAGATGATACCTTTCAGTTATCAGTAAATTGCCTCTTAAAAGCAAGAGTGCTTCTCCTGATGATGGGAACAGGGAATGAAATACTACGCCAATTTAAAATGCTATTACCTGCCCACATTCCTGATATCTTTTTCCTTAGATGTCACTGTTCCTACATAGAAAGCATTTTTTCTATTATTTCCTGCTATTTTCTTCATCACCCAGGGAGCTTCATTAGAGAAATAAGGCGAAGGTAGGTGCATTTGACAACAAGAGAAAAATGGTGTTAGCAAGAAGCTCTGTGATGAGGCAGTTCACAATTTATCTGCTCAGCAGAGTGTCTGACTTGTCAGGAGGCGGGCTTGGCATCTGCTTCAGGAGCAACATATGGCTGGTGCTAAGCGCTGTCAGTGTCTGCAGAGGTGTGCCTGTGCGCGTCTACGACAGGAAGACTGTGAAGGCACGGACTGTATGTAAATCCAGCATTCTCCCACATCTCCTCAGCTTGCTGAGCCGGGGCAGAAGGGGGAAATGCAAACTGGTTCTGCAAACCCCGTAGGCAGGTCGTTCCTTTCCTCCTTGTCCCTCCTCCCCTCCCCAAGGCCACAGTCCCAGAGGTAAAACTCTCTTGGCTAGCCCTTGCTTTTCTTCCTGCTTTGTCTTCGTTTGGTTGGTGGTGGTGGCTACTCTTGTCAACTTCTTTATCTAAGGCAGGTACAGTTAGGAAGCTAAAAATAGCAGTTTTTATAGTAGCCAGTCACAGCCTTTCGAAATATCTAAAAAGCTTACTCCTTCTTCTCTCGTACAAGTCAAAGCACACGTTATAACACTTTCCCCTCACATTTTAAAGGCACATGAAATTTTTAACCTAACCCCTAAGGCATGCAAACATTCTCTCAAAGCATTATATTTTAAAACTACTTACTGTCATCATGCCATCCAAAAGGCCAGTCTCGGGCCTGGGTGGGGCCTGCAGCCTCTCCATGGACCACTTCTCAATGATGGAGGACACGTGAGGGTTGTCGATGTTAAGCAGCCGGAACCCAGTCATGTTTACGCCGCTGTACCTATAGAGTTCCAGATCTAAAGCAAATAAGTCCTGTGCAGTATTAAAAATGATAAAAGTAGAAAAGAATTAGCGTTTTCAATGTTCCTTAAGCAAAAGAGAATTAATGAGTGTAGAAGCAACAAATACAGTAGTTCCCCCCGCCCCTTATCTTTGGTTTTGCGATCCATGGTTTTAACTATCCGAGGTCAACCATGGTTGGAAAATATTAAATAAAAAAATTTCCAGAAATAAACAATTCAAAATTTTTAAATTGTCCACCCTTCTGAGTAATGTGAGAAGTCTTACACTGTCCCACTCCATTCTGCCTGCAACATGAATCCTTCCTTTGTCCAGCATTTCCACGCTCTAGATGCCACCCACCCATTAGTCACATACGAGGTATCTCAGATTTATTGCCATACCAAGCAGTGGTATGGCACTGCTTGTGTTCAAGGCACCCTTATTATATTTCATAACAGCTCCAAACCACAAGAGTACTGTGCTTGATTTATAAAATAAGCTTTATCCTAAGTATGTATGTATAGGAAAAGCATAATATACAGAGAGTCTGGCATTATCCTAGGTTTCAGGCATCCTCTGGGGGCCTTGAAATGTACCCCTCTCGGACAAGAGGGACTACTGTAGATTAAAACAAAAATGCAGCCATATCACACCATTTCAATAAAAGAAAACATGCCATGGTTTTTCATTCACATGCTGCCTAAGAAACTCTAAGGCAGTAAGCAGTTTTCATTTTCATCTATTTTTTGCAATATCGTTAGAGTTTGGATAAGCCAAGAAGAGGGATTTGGCTGTTGATAATTAGTATGTCCTTGGGCACAGGATATGACTTTCTGAAAAGCTAAGAATTCTGTTCCTAGGATATAGTCTTTGGGGAGTTGGAAATGATATCTATGTCCATTTGGTTCAATGCTTTTATTTTATAGATGAAGAAACTGAGGTTCTGGGTGGCGACGGCCAGGCCAAGAATGAATCACTGCTCAGTGGCAGTACCAGTCTTCTTCATCACCTCTTGCTGCATCAGGTTGTTCTGGGTCTTGCAGCAGAGGTGCAGTTTGAAAGTTACATATGCATTTGACAGGAAGATCATTCCTGCTAGAAATAAAACATTTCCTGGATCACTTGAAAAGAACTCATATCTCATACAATGAGGACATGAAGGATACTTGCTGGACATGTGCTCAGAATGAGAATCACAGAGTTCTCTTCAGAGAATACGCTGGAGCATATTGCACAGGTGTGAGAACATCTTAACAATAGAACTCATTCCCTTTCAGAAAATGTTGCAGGAAAAAAAAAATAACTCGTATTTTTGAGGCTGTGTGTAAACCAGAAGTTTCTAAGTTGATTCATATTTAAAACAGACGTGATAATTTCAACTTTTTTCTTATGTAAAGAGATTAAATGGAAAAAAATATCACATTTAAGAAGAAACCAAACTTTCAAAATAACATTTAACAAAAAAAAAAAAAAACCCTTCCATAAAAATTTCCTAACAATGTAACTGCTTTCTGAAAGTGCAATCAATACAAGACAGTACATTATCAGTGATGATAGTGGTTACTCAAGTGCAGCAGCTTCAGAAACACTGTGATTTGCATTTGCAGAAGATGCATACAAATTTATTCTTTTGACGAGCTCTTCTCTCTTGTGAAATATCTTTGGACTGGGCAGTGGAACTGTAAGAGCACAGCTCTGTGCTCCTAATTGCGTATCAGAAAAAGTGTCTAGTGCTGCCTTTTAAAGCAATACTTTATAAGCATTTTTCCTTTGGAATAAGTAACTAATTTTTTTCTTTAACTTTTATTAATAGTCATGGACAAGAATAGTAAGAATATAAAATCTAAACAGGGCAGAATGCAGAAAAAAAAATCAAAGGAAAAGAATGATAGAAGTCAATTTAAAGAATAAAGTCCAGGAAAGAATGATTCCTTTAACATACTCGATGAATAGAGAAAAAGTTATTCTATTTATAGGAGGTCAGACAGAAACTTCCAGAACACATATTGAATCCTTCAGAGAACTAATAGTAAACAAATTCAACATGTTAAAATGAAATACATTAAACATATGCAAAATTAGGTTGTCCTACAATTTGGAGTTTTCTATGCAATACGGAATTGGAAAGTCCAAGTTCTGATCTGTGACACCCCTTGTGAGTAAAGGATGAGGACCGCAGAAACACTTTGATGTGTTAAATGCTCCAAATCATTCTCTCTTGATCAGATAATCTCTCCAAATTTAAGATGTCTTAGAGTTTCTTTTGGATTTCTAAAGTTTAAAACCATGATTTTTCTTAATAATGCAAAACATTACATGTGCAGAGCTTCTCCCAAACTCCTCTTCTTGAAGGTTTTCCAAACATATGACAGGTGACCCCTGGCTAACTCAGCTATCTATTGGACACAGGCAGGAAAACCACATCAAATCAAACAATGCCAAGATACACTTGGATCCACCTTCTAATTTATACAGAAATTGTAGACGATGGTTCCTTATGAATAGTTTGTACTTTGGTAGTTTCTATTTAATGGAATTTTCATTTTAATCCTTTTCTGAATGCACACACATTGATGCTAGTCAAAAAAAGAAAGGAAGAAACCTGCATTACTAGATTTAGAGGATTCGTAGAAAAGTAAGGCAAATCTCCATGGCAATATCCTGCCTTTGACACCAGTGGTGCTAACTTCGAAATAGCTGTGTAAAGATGTTTCCATCATGTGGATACACTTCTGCCAGATGAGCTTACCAGGGTTGTGAAAAAGTAGTGATAATACTCAGTCATCATGCCCATGAATAGAATCTGCAAAAGGAAAACAAGGAGAAAGAATCAGGAATAAGAAATGGATAATAAGAAATAGATAATTATTAGGGTGACCACGAAAGCTTGGGAACATAGACCAGGAAGGGGCTTTGGAAATGCACAGACTCAGCAGATCAGAAACCTGAGGCCAATTAGTGGCTGGTGTGGATTGAGGCCACTGATCTCCAGCCAATACCGTTTTCATCACACATCGCTTTGACTCACATCGAAGTTATCGGTCTGATGTTCAAATTTAAAAATAGTTTACGCTCAACAAATTTTAATCTGTGGAGTTGTCTGTAATGGTGCAGGGCTTTGTTTTTCCCACTGCCTGGGCTTCTGAGTGATCTCATACTTAGAAATCTATATTTTATTAACCTCCATAGCCTTAGTATTTAGCACAAGGCTTCACTTGGAGTAGAATTCATGGAATGCTGAATTGGCAATGCTGTTATGTAGATATGTGTAAGCGAAGATTTATAAATGAGTACATCTCTGAAACCTTTCTCTCTATCCCTTTTTCATGTTATCCCACAGGATGAGTAGGGGAAGAGATGATTAGTTTATAGATGGAAGGATGGGGACTATTCTTATACAAATTTCACACCGTCTCTTAATTCTGATTCTCAGTTACCTGCTTGGGATCTTAATAGTTCTAGACACTCTGTGAGTGTGTATATTGTTCTTACTTTGTGGGAGAGGAGAGAGAGAGGAGGCGAATAAAAAGGACAGGGGTTCTAGGCAAAGATAGTTCATTAAACTGTGATCATATTTTAGGATTCCTGGAAATGGTGTCAACTGAGAAGTCATGGATGGTTTGGAGATAAGCTCTTCTTTCTGAATCTTCTGAATAAGGATATCACCTTCCTTAGGGCAGATTAACAAAAAGGACTATTTGGGTGCTACTTTTTGGTCTTTGTATAGAAATAAATAGAGACGATTCAGAAATCACATCTCCAAGTTAGTTTTCCCCAACTCTGTCCAATTCGGGATGCAAGTGAGAATATCCTCTGGAAGTTTTAAAATCAGAGTCTTAGGCTTCATCGCAGAGACATCCTGAATTAGAATTTCTGAGAGGACAGCCTGGGTTTCTGCATTTCAAATCTGTGGTTGAGAATCACTGCTCTATGGAAAACATGTCCATTTGCATTAAAGAACAGAGACTTTCAGATCTTCAATTGAAGAGATGGATTGAAAAGGTCTGGAAAAAGGCAGCACAAGTTACCAGAGGTCCTAGAAGGTACCTAAGATATGTAAACTAGAATGATTTTACATGAAAGGGAATAAAGAATAAAGAGAGTATTTGGTGACAGCACATAACATAGCGATAACACCAATCTGACACTTAATGCTGTTTTTACTAACGTGGAAACCAGAGGAATAGTTAGTGAAATTGTAATGTCATGAAGATAAGACAAATGACAGGAAACTCTCTCCATGAATCATGAGCCTACGGCATGTAAGTCACTCCTATGATGATAACAAGACCAGGCGCACAAAAGGATTTTTAAAAGGGTAGACTTGCTTTAAGGCCATCAATAACATTTAAAGCCATGCATGGTGAGGTCTTGTTAACTGGTCTCTTATATCATTCGAGCATAAAGGGCTGGCCTGCCAGGGTGAGTCAGGAATCCAATTTTTCACTTTGGTCATTAGATCACGTAATTGCAGCCAAGACTATCTCTTGAAAGGGAACTGGACAAGTTTTATGTTTAGATATAGAGCCAGATACAAAGGTTTTAAATACTGTTTCTGAAACTGAAAATAAAACACACAGGCATCTGAATCTGTAGCTTTTCACTTAGTCGAAATCTTCTTTTTAAATTTATTATGGAAGCTTTTGATCCCCTGTTGAGGGCATAAGCATTTTTTTAACAACCATTCGACTAATTATTTTTTATTATTTTTAAAATAATTCCTGGAGGCAAACATGTATTTGATATGCCTCTTATTCAGTGTTAGGAAAGAGATACGAAAATGCAATGAATAAAGAGCCAAAGGGTCCACTTTTATTGCAAAAGAACCCTTGGGTCCTCCAGGTACAATTTTTATTTGCTATACTAGAAAAATCTCTGTTCCCTTTCCTAGCTAGCTGTTTGGATCAGTGCCTCCCAGTTCTTCCCTTGAATTTACTAGAAATGGAAATTAAGGATGCAGTATAGTCATTGATCACTGGCCCGTCAACTTTGTGAACACTCTAGGACTCAGGTGAATGAAAAACGTCCAGGTAAGAACAACGAAGGCAATGGTACCAAAGGTGGTGCTTTTAAAACAATTGTTCTTATAATAGTCTGTAGACTGCTTGGAACCAGTAGCCCTGTCGTCTCATAGTAGCATACTTCATAAATGTAACTATTGCATTCACATTATGATTTTCTCTCTGCATGTTGGTATTTCAACTAAAAGTCATTAAGGGATTAAGGAAAGGTCACATCAAGATAAATGTCAGTTTTAAAAATAAAAACTATAATCACGATGTGGGGAGTTTTCTAATAGTTCTTTGCAGAACTGATTTTTTCCTGAGAAAGACTACCTTCTTTGGATTTTGGTACCGTACTTGTCTGTGGAACTGACCAAATGGTGCTGATCTTGGCAGTATGTATACTTTACCAGGGCAGTATTGCTAGAAACTAGTTCTGGCTCTATTTAAATCATTTTTATTGACACAAAACACATCATGTGACACATGCTAATATGGAATAAATATGCCTATCATATTTATAGCATATTTTCCTTAATTGCTTCCACTAATATATTCTAATAATGCTTGTTTCCTAATGGAATTATTCTTATTAAATAACTTTTGACATCATATCATTATCTTTTGATAACATTATGTATCTAAAATAAGGAGGGTGTTGACTATCTACTACCCCTCTTGATTTTAGAAGATTCCTTGTGTGGACATCATTACTACTGTTTACCAATTTTCCAACTCAAAGGGCACATAATAAGGTTGCATTTCCTGGTCGCTGTGCTTGGGTAGGGCCGTGTGTTGGTTCTGGCCACAGAGGTGGGAACAATACTGACATGTGTCACCCTCCAGAGATCCCACTCCTCCAACACATGACTAGCATTGTTATCAGTGCCAGAACAAGCTGTCTTTTTTTGAATACATTTTTCTGTTTCGTAAAAACCACGAGTCATGTAAATGATCTTGTTTACAACTTTCTTTTCTTTTCTTTTTTTTTTTTTTGAGACAGAGTCTCACTCTGTTGCCCTGGTTAGAGTGAGTGCCGTGGTGTCAGCCTAGCTCACAGCAACCTCAGACTCCTGGGCTCGAGCGATCCTTCTGCCTCAGCCTCCCGAGTAGCTGGGACTACAGGCATGCACCACCATGCACGGCTAATTTTTTCTATATATTTTTAGTTGTCCGATTAATTTCTTTCTGTTTTTAGTAGAGACGGGGGTCTCGCTCTTGCTCAGGCTGGTCTCGAACTTCTGAGCTCAATCTGCCCGCCTTGGCCTCCCAGAGTGCTAGGATTACAGGAGTGAGCCACTGCGCCTGGCCTACAACTTTGTTTTGATTGCTAGAAGTTCAGGGTCAAAACTGTGAGTCCTTCATTTGCCACTAGTCAGGAACATAGGGTAATATATTCCACATGTGCTAATGTCATCCAGCTGTATGTTTTTCTTACCTAGTTTTCCCCTTTGTGCCAAATATCTACCCCTTATAAATATATTTATCACCTTGTTTCAAATGTATTCTTCTGAGCTGCTCCAATTCTTTGTAGAATAAAGATATTACAAATAAAAAAATCATGATTGGGACGAGCACAAATAATTTTTTCCCATGAAAAGAGGTGAACTCTTCAGATCTGACATACCTGGCTTAGATTAGAGTAACAAAAAAGAAGGCCTCCAACAAAATAGTTCTCTTACCCCACCTTGCTCCAGGGCTCACCATTCATAGTTAATCATATTCGATATTGCTGCAGAATCAATTATAAGAACTTAAAAGAGACCAATACCAAAAGACTTAAAGTCTTGCATATTTATGACATTCCATCCTATCTAGATAACATAATCTATAAACCAGCAAGGGGAAGGGTGGCTTGTAACTGTTGAAATGTTTCCTCTGTATTATGCTACTAAGGATGAAAATGCCACAAGACATTGTTTCAGTTATTAGAAAATAACTACTGTTTTTTTTTCTTTTTTAATTATAGTTAAACTGGCTCATCAGAAGGCAGAAACTCAATGCCAGTTGGCCCTTGAAAGAATAATTTGAATGGTCCCACTCTTATCAATATACCCTTGGACACGGTCATAGCTCATTAAGAATACTGATCCCACATCAGTCCAGCTGCTTTCTGGAAGTTTTTTGATAGAACCTTCATGCCTTGTTCACAGTAGCATCGACCCTCCTTGGTCTAGCCTAGTTGTTCTTGGCAATGATGAGCCCAGATTTCGATGGGTGAAGTTACCAAGTACAGACAGCCTGAGCAGCAGCAAGACCATATTTTAGTTTGTCTTGCAAGTCCTCATTGAGGTCTAGGTGAAGATGTTGAAGAAATAGCCTGTAGGGGTCTAATGTCTGTGCTTGGTGACAGAGTCATCCTATAATATACCCGGAAAGTCCTTGGATCAAAGTCTTCCAACAAAAGGTTTGGGTATCCTATGAAGCCTATACCATATTTCAATCTGATCGTTTGCCGAAAGACAATGCAGTGCTATGGAGACAGCAACGAAAAATTCTGCCCCACAAATTCTCAGCATCCATCACTAAAGGCAATCCATATGTCACAAATAATTGGCATTATGCTGCTGTTGTAGCAGAAACTTAAAATGCAACCTGGAGTTCTCTTAAGTAATTTTGAGGCATTCTTGTAATACTTACACTTTTTTTTTTTCACTGCTTTCTTCCATTGAAAAATAGGCATGTTGGAAGTTTATATTGACTAACCTGAAGTATATTTCTCCTTTTATAGCCTTCACAATATTAGGATGAATTCTAAATCACCAGACATAGTTTGTAGTCAATAATTTCAAGTAAATAACTTATGAACATACAATGTGGCTAAAGTAATAGTTTTACCTTAAGATAGAAATAAGTTTTTTCAGCATCGATATCTTCAGGAAACCAGTTGAATGATATCAAGTCTCAGAGCAGCAATTTTAAGATGAAAGTTTGTGCTCCAGGGGGTAGCTCTTTTTCATTTGCTAACTGCTATCCTTTAGGCTATATCTGTACTGTCTTCTGAGCTGCATGTTCCTTTGGCCACACAATCTTTACTGTTGGTAATCCGGAGAACAAGCTAGGTATAAGTAGGTCTTCAGATAAGTCTTTAATTGTTGTAAAAAAAATACATTCATGCCACATTGAATGATTATAGCTTACCTCTACAAAAGTAACAGTAGGATGTATAGAAAATAGCATTAGACCCCAGAAAATCCTGACATACAGAAAAAAGTATCCATTTCCTTATGGAACAGGCTGAATAATGGTTCCTTAAAGATGTCCACATCTTAATTCCAGAACCTTTTAATATGTGACTTTACATGGAGGAGGATTTTACAGATATGATTGAATGAAGGATTTTGAGATGAAGAGGTTTCCCTGAATTTTCTGGGTGGGCCCAAGGTACTAACAAGGGCCCTCATAAGATGGAAGCAGAAGGGTCATGAGGCGGAGATGTAAATGGAAATGTGGAAATGGAAGCAGAAGGAGAGAGGTGATGTGAGGTGGAGCCACAAGCCAAGGAACGAGGAGAGTCTCTAGAAGCTGGAAAAGGCAAGGAATTGGATTCTCCACTGAAGCCTCCAGAAAGAGAGAAGCCCTTCTTGATTTTGGATTTCTGACCTCCATAACTGTAAAAGAATAAATTTTTAATGTTTGAAGCCACTAAATCTGTGATAATTTGTTACAGCAGCAATAGAAAACCAATACAACTCATTTTCCCATCTTTCTGTGATTACGGTGTATGTAATTGACAACTTCTTTACATTAACATCAGATACATGTATCAAAAGGAAAAATGACTTGAGATTTACAACTTTCTAAATTTCTCTACTTCCCCCATTCACATACAACATGTTAACCACATGTATGTTACACAGATACATGCTAAGCACAGAGTCTAGAATGTTTTCGTCCATTTGAAGACACTGCTATACCATTTACAAACTCAGATAACTTTCCCTCTAACACCAAGTTAGACTAAAGAAAAGCAAAGGATATTCCATGAAGAGTTAGTAAATAGAATAACTGTACTATTTGGAAGTGTCTCTCAGTCTTAACTCCTTTATAAGCTTCTTTCTCCAGAGGTATGGTCTGGGGGAGAAAGGAAGCTGGATTTCCCATGGCAGAATTGTAAGGTAGGGATAAGGAGGAAGGGAGAGGAACAGATGTTTTGTCTACGATAAGAGGTTGTAAGAACTGACCAACCAGAAAGAGGCAGAGAAACTGCAAATTGGAGATATGGTTAAGGCCACAAACCTGGTAAACTGGAGCATGCACATTAGGGTGTTTTAATTGTCCCCAACTGACCATCTAATTACCATCTAATTAGCTTTGTGGTTTTGACACTCCCCCACCCACCCATGGGCTTTCTTGACGGATTCTGGGAGGACGCATGTGCACAGACTAAGGAATTTATGTAAGGAAATCTGTCAATCACCCAGGGGCGGGGAAATAGAAACTCCACCTAAAGAAAGGAGGGGTAATCCATTCATTATATAAAAATGTGTGTATTGGAAACTCAGGGTCATCTCCACTTGCAGAGATAGACCCACTCCCTCTCTAGCACATACTGTGCTTAATAAATCTTGGTGCTGGGCTTGCTTGCATCTGTTTGGCCTGCTTATTTGTGCCATCGATCAGTCTCAGTTGCCATTCTTCGATACTGAGATAAGAACCAGAAAACACACGCACCCGACCAGAATGAAATAGGTAATCTGGCAAACAGGATAGAACGGAGCTTTTGGAGGATTACACGAACCTAAGAATAAACTCTCTGAAACATCCAGAAGAAATTGGTGGAAAGATGGTGTGCAAGAAAGAATACAGTGAAAGAAAAGCTTTAACAGCAAAATATTGAACAAATTCTAGAAGGTGGACAGTTAACAGAGAATATGTTGAATAATTCAGTGTAATCTTTTTGCAGTAAGCTTCTTTTATTAATATGATAGCGATAATAAAAACTATACTTCAAATTTATCTGAGGGTAACCTTTCAAAAGAGAGACGGGGTGAATTAAGTGATGGTCTTGCTGGTCTCATGAGATATCTATAGCCCAATATAGTTATCACGGGTCTGGGGCCTGATCCTCAATTCTTTGGGTGACTTTACTCTGCTAATTTATCTGAAACTATTAGGCTTAGAAAATAATTATTTATATCAGTGTTTCTCAGTGTATTAGAATCACTACGAAACTTAAAAAAAAAATCAATGCCTGAGCCCCATCCCTATATTCTGATTTATTTTGTCTGGAATATGTTTGAGGCATTGATATTTATTAAAAGATCTCCAGGTGATACTTTATGTGCAGCCAGTGGAGAGAACCACTGATTTATATTAATCAAACTCATATTTTTAAGTCATAACAATAATAAAAACAGCTACTGCCTGCTGAAAGCTACAACATGACCACTACAATTCTTTACATACAATTGGAGAGAAAGTGATATTCTCAATTTATAGATTTGAGAGGTAAAGCATAGTTATAATATTTGAACCCAGGTTTGATTTCAATCCTGGCCTCTTAGTACTGTATTAATTCATTAATTGATTACAGGAGGCATAAGTGGTGGGAAAATCAATAATTTGCACAAAGTCCTTCTGGACTTTGAGAACCCAAATAAAAGCACATGGTTGTTAGGTGAGAGCAAAGTTTAGAACCAAAGGATTTGAAGCTTTATCTTTTTTTTTTTTTTTTTTTTTGAGACACAGTCTCACTCTGTTGCCTGGGCTAGAGTGCCGTGGCATCAGCCTAGCTCACAGCAACCTCAAACTCCTGGGCTCGAGCGATCCTTCTGCCTCAGCCTCCCGAGTAGCTGGGACTACAGGCATGTGCCACCATGCCAGGCTAATTTTTTCTATATATATTTTTAGTTGTACAACTAATTTCTTTCTATTTTTAGTAGAGACAGGGTCTCACTTTTGCTCAGGCTGGTCTCGAACTCCTGAGCTCAAACCGTCCACCAGCCTCGGCCTCCCACAGTGCTAGGATTACAGGCGTGAGCCACCGCACCCGGCCTTGAAACTTTATCTTAAGTAGGATGTCTCCATCAAGCTAGGAGAGCTTGCTAAGTTGCTCATCTATTTCTGAGGGAGCTTCCTGTCCAGAGAGCTGGACCCAGCTATAAAAGGTTCTCCTTTAGATGATCCTCCAGGTGCTACGAGGTGCCTCACTCACTGTTCTCCTTCTGTAGGAATTCAAACCTCCATTGATTTCCTATTATGATGTTGCTTTAGATATTAGAATTAATTAGATCTGGCTTTTCTTGTGATTTTGAATTCCTTTCATGACATTTGGGAAGAACTTTAGTCTTTTTAATGGATTAAGAAAGAATAGTTTTTAAAAATTTGTGACAGATATTTTTTGGCTAAAACTGTGTAATAGACATAATAGATATTTTTGTGTACTAGATGTCACAATGGCAGTGTGTACAAGGTGTGGAGGGCTTTGCAAAGCATGTTAATCAATGTGTCATTTTATTGTTAATGTGATGCCCAGGGTGGAGGTGGAAGGGCAGTGCTCAGGAATGTCAAACATGAGCGGCACAAGGGCAGATATTTTACCTAAAATGAATAGTTTTTCAGACTACATGGGTGCTCGATGGAGAAGAGGAGGGGAAGGGGACTTGTGGCAGAGAGATCAATTATATTAGTACAGAAGGAAGAGGATGGGAGAGACGGAGAAAAGGAGGTTGAGTGTGAAACACATTCAGAGGGTAGAATCTCCAACATTGGGTAACTGATAAGTGGAAAAACTGAGGCAGAGTGAAGAAGATTTCTAGGTTTCTGCAGGGGCAATTGGATGAAATTTCTAGTCACCAAGACGGGCAGAGGAGAAAGTGGTTGGTTGGGGGAAGGATGAAGAAGAGGATGCAGGGTGTTCAGTCTGGCATGGAGATTTAATAACATTGGGTGAGGCCACAGGGAGACCTGGAATGTCAGGTTGAGAGATTTGGAAACCGTTGTTAGCTAGTATAGGAGGTGACGTAGTCATACAAGGATAGGATTGGGAAACACTGTATCACTCTAGTACTTTTGCCTAGAAAAATACCACAAATAATAATGATGATGATAATCTATAGCATGTGGAATGTTTTATACATCAGTGCTGGGCTTAATGCCTTATATTTAATCCATTGTCTCGCTTAACTTTTCTCAAAATGGTGTGACATGTGTACAAATCCCTTTTTACAGAAGTGGAAAATAATGAATTACCAGGTCCTCTACCTAACAATGACCTCATTGAATAATTTATTAATTAAAAACATTAGAGAGTTTTTATATATATTCCTCTTTTGTTCCAGAACAGTCTTTGGCACGCAGAAAACACTCCCAAAATGTTGGCTGAGCAAATGGTGACAGTTACATCTCATAGGATTACCCTTAGGACAGAGAAGATTTGACTAACAATCACAGGGAAAGTATGGAGGGGAGGTCATTTTGATTAAAACTTGCATTTATGAAGAGTTGAAGAAGTGGATATAGTTAATCTAGAGAAGCGATTTTTAGCCTGCTTTAGTCTGCAGGCTTCTTTAGAGAATCTGATGGACATTATGAACACTTTTCTCAAAAAAGACACATTCAGGGGCATGCACACCCCCACAATTTTGAATAAAGTTGGAGTTCACTGATCCTTAAGATGTACCCCAATATACACATCCCCACATTCTTTTCACTATTTCTTCTAAAGCACCCCTCCTTCCACTGCCAGGAAAATTTTTCTTATCTCCTACTACAGTCAAATTTTGGTATAGTTGGAATAAGGCATTAGATCATATTTGAGGCATATACATATGTGGGTTTTGTTGCTTCCCAATTCAGGTTGAAGCAAATCTAAGTCTTTTCTAAATATACTTTTTAGAAGCTTTTGAGAATCCTCAAATGGGTACCCTGGGCAATAGAAATATGGACAAACAGCATACACCTACAGTAACTTTTGGGCTATCCATAGAGATCAATTAAGCCATACACACACACACAAACACACACACACACACACACACACACACACTAAATATATATATACATATGCTAATGTTTAGTAACATTAGTTATTAAACATTAACATTAATTATTTAGTAACACACTCACATCTATGCTCCTTACAAATATAGCTAACTGTATGCTCAGGGAATGTAAATAGACTTTAACATCAGCCTAAGAGAAACGTAATTAGGATGAGAATGTACTGCCCAAATAATTATATAATATGCTATAAATTGCCATCCAATTAGTACAAATCAAGATTCACCATTATTACATTGCCAGGATTTATCCAAAGTAAAGAACTTAACAATTAATTTCTTCAAAGGCTATCAAAGGACTTGAGAAACTTTAAAAAAGAACGAACTGCTTAATTAATTTCCCATTTCTTTGAGATACTACTAAGTACAAGGCAATGGGCAAGCTCTTTATATCTAGAATCCAGGAAGAGGATTCTTGAGCACACCTATGCAGAAGAGAATCACAGCAAGATTGGAATCCGATAATCTTATTTATAGAGGAGGTTACTCAGTTGAAGAGAAATCAACAGATTTGCTTTTAAAGTAGCATATTTAGAGGGTGTGAGCAACTGAGGTGATGTGAGCATCAGACCCTGGTGTGGAATCCAGCCCTGCCATTGAGTGTATAACTTGAAGTCTCATTTTTCTCATCTGTATCATGGAGTATTTTGAAACGATAAAAGGAGATTATTCCAGTCAAACACATAGGATATTCTGGCATATAGTAAGTACCAAATAAATAGTAGTTATTTCATTCTATTAGGGAAAGAGCAGAATTTGCCACTGGGTCTCCCAACTTTGAAACTGAGGTTCTAGTTTCACTACCTTTAGAAAGTAACTTCATGGCTCAAGCCAGTTTGTAGGCATTGGATAGACTGTACTCTTGTCACATTCGTTCTCAAGGTCTCTTTTCACCTTAAGGGGCAGAGATTTGGGTTTTTGTTATTGTTATTGTTGCTTTCACTGTTGTATCTCGATCACCTTTAATCAGTGCCCAACAAATAAGTATTGAACGAAAGAAAAAAATTCTGTACTGTGTCCCTACCACACTCTCTTCTTGGCCATTAGACATTCGATATAATCAGCGTTTCTTGAGGAATTGTATAAAGCTAGAAATGGTTGGATGTTTGAGAAGAAATGATGAAACAAGTGCATTCAAGAAGTACAAGGCTTAACTAAAATGTGTTCCAGGTTTCATTACTACGAGAATCAGCTGACATCTTGTTGTACATAATGGTTGCAGGATAGGTTATTTTCTTTTCCTTTTAAATCTTGAGATACGTTTCAAATCCCAGCCCTGCTACCTGCTGGCTTTGAGACTTTGGGCAAATTACAAAATCTCTCCAACCTTTGTCAGTTTCTTGTATACAGAATTTTTTCATAAAAATTAAATGAGCGACACATTTAATCTATTTAGCACTGCACCTGGCATACAATAAGTATTCAGTAAAAAGTAGCCCCTAAAGTCTTTGGCCTATTCAATGTGTTTATGATGAAAAATGATAGATTTATAGATCTGACTTAGTGGGCGAAAGTTTATAAGCTCTTAGCATGGTGTGGATCTGCTTGACTTGATGTTTTCTATTGTGGGAGATGAAGGTGGATGGTTGCTTCTGTCTTGTGTAAACAAGGAGTGGAATCTATGTAATCCTCTGTTTGCCCTCATGATAGCCATTGGGCACGACATGTATGAGGAAAGCATCGACACAAAATTATTGGATTAATCAGCATTGCCATTGCACTTCCTAGCTGGAGGAAGCCAGGCATTAAAAAAATACATTTCTTTCTGGTCTTGTTTTTATGTTAATTGAAAGAGAAGAAAAGAAAAACAAAAAGCAAGAGCATGCACATGTTGACAGGAGAAAATGTAATATAGCTCCACAAAATATTTTGGTACTAAATGTTTTATGGAGACTAATGGCTCAATTATATCTTCACACTCATTGCCACAGGGTTGTGGAGAAAAATAAAAACCCTTCTCTGACTTGTTCATGTAAAGGAGCGAGCAGCTTTTCTGAGTTGGAAACAGTGTGTTCATGCTCATACATTGGCTAGTCTCCAGCTCAGGAAATTGTCCCAGCCTCTACGCAGCTTCCCTTGGACGGAGCATCTCAGTGCCCCCTCACTCTCCGTCAGAGAACCATTAGGATTCAGGCTACTGTGCTTGAAATAGTCACTTGCTTGCTCAATCCTACTATAGGATTTAAAAGTGACCATGCAGTTCTCCATAAAGCCAAATTTATTTTCAGGAAGTGGAATCATAGGCTCAAATGCATTACAATTTCTTACTAACAGGATTTCAAGGTTGAAAGATGCTTTCCTTTCAAGGAAACTGAGGCACAGAGAATCGTGTTGCACAAATGTGCTTGGCAGAGTTGAGAGTCCAGCATACTGAGTGGGGTAGAAGGAAAGTGATTTTGGAGATTACTTATTGAAAGCATCTAGTAGAGTTCTTGGCTCGTTCATTCATTCAGTTCATTCATTCATTCGGGAGTGTGGTACTGAGCACTCATCATATGTCAAGTAACATAGTAGGTGCTGAGGATTTGGGGGAAGAAGACAAAGACGGCTTCTGTCTTCTTGGAGCTTACAGCATGGTAAGGGGTACGGATGACACATGAGCAAATGTCTTCATTAACTACAGATTTCTATTGTGGTTACGGAGCAAATTAAGTAGGGTGCAGGGATGTAAGGAATGAGAAATGAGCTCCTCCTCTTTTATCTCTCAAGAGATCATAGTGAAGAGTTAGGTGAGGCCAACTTTAGGATGAAATTTTCCAGGCTTTGGCAACTGCAAATGCCGAGGCTATAATGTGGGAAAAGAAGGTCATGTCTGGTGACCAGGCAGGATGCCCCTGAAATGGATCATTGGATACCAGAGGCCAGCAAGAAGGTTGGAGAAAGAGAGATGGTCAAGTCATGCAGGCCACGAGGTTTTGTGTTAAGAGTATGCTGAGTACACAGTAGATAAAACTATTATCTCAGCTTCAATCTTCAATGCAAATGAGGAATAATATCAATTATATTATGCTAATTAAATGAGATGGTTGCTTAACACCTGGCACTATGCCAGGCACCAGTTCGATCTTTCATGTGTGGAGCCTTCTTACCCTTTTCTTCAGTTCCTTAAATTCACCTCCCATCAGTCACTCCCTCAGTAAAATCATACTCAGTATGAATGAGGGTACATGTGTGGTGGGCAGTGAAGAGTCAGCAGGAGGATATGGAACTTGGGAAAGTAGCAGTGAGGGAGGAGGTGGGTTTTCACACTGAAGGCAGGTTAGGGAGAGAGCAGCACCTTAATAAAGCATCAAGACCCCTGCTGGGAGGTGGTGGTTGGAGAAGGGGGAAAGAGGACACATGTGACCTGCTGGTTGAAGAAACTCTTTGACTGCAGAAATTCATGGAGAGGCTTTGTTCCTACGAAAGCCCTACTCTTCTGTAGCTTGATCAAGTCTTGACATTTGAATTTCAAACTAATTTGGGGAAAACAACTTTTTAGATTCTCATCATATAGTACTTGTTCACATGAATAGAAATAATTACTTTGCTGGAGTGATTAGCATGCCCAAGAATAACTATAGACTTTCCCCAATTTTTACTTTTACAGAAATGTCAAATATCTTCTTTAAAGTGCATTTGATTTCTTTTCTTCTGAAGTATCATTAAAAAGTGGGAAGATATGATGAAGGTACAGGAAAGTGCAGAACAATGATGGAAAATGCACATGAGAGAAAACCATGTTGACCTGGCAGAGAAAATGTTTTTAGCAGTGATTTTGGTCACAAAGAAAGTAAAAGCTATTATTGGGTTATTAAGTATGGAATGTCTGATTTCCTTAAGCACTAAGTTTAACAGTTGATATCTCTGACATTTTACTTTGACACTTCTTGTTTGTATTTTGTTCTTTTTTTGGTGGTACATCCTCATTCTTTCAAATGCACATTTTGGCTTGTGATTATCTTTCAATTTTTTTTTAGAGCAATTTTTGTGAAACCATAGGTAAGTCAAAAATTCGTGTTATTTTTTAACATGAGTTCTGTCGTGGAACCAATTCAGTGCAGATAGCTCAAAATATCAACAAAGTGTTTGGGAAGGATGTGGCTAATGAATACACAGTAGGTCAATCATTTGAGAAGTTCCATTCTGGTGATTTTAATATTGAAAATGAGCCATGTGGGTGACCTGAGACCAAGGTGGATAATGAGCTGAAAGCTGTAGTGGAATTGAATCCATCTCACCCTTCACATGAATTAACAGCAAGTTTCGACATTACTGTTCTAACAATATTGAACCATTTGAAACAAATGGGCAATGTAAAGAAGCTGGGTAGATGGGCATCATGTGAATTAAATGAGCGTCAGAAGAGAAATCGTCTGGAAGCTTGCCTTTCTTTGCTGTCACAACATAAAGGCAAACCATTTCTACACCATATTGTTACATGTGAGGAAAAATAAATTCTTTTTGACAATTGCAAGCATTGGGCACAATGGTTGGATAAAGATGAAGTGCCAAAACATAGTCCAAAACCAAAAAAAAAGGCTAATGGTGTCTATTTGGTTGTCCAGGGCTGGTATCCACTACAACTTCATGAAACCTGGTCAGTCGATTACAGTGGATGTCTACTGCGACTAATTGGATGAAATGATGAGGATGTTTGCAATTAAGCAGCCAACACTGGTCAATAGAGACAGGCCAGTCCTCTTGCAAGACCACATGTTGCAAAAAACAACACCGCTCAAACTACAGAAATTGGACATGGAAACTCTCTGTCATCCACCGTATTCACCAGACCTTGCACCAACTACCACTTCTTCCAAGCTTTGGATAACTTCTTGCAAGGAAAAACATTCAATTCTCAACAAGCTGTGGAAAACGCCTT
This sequence comes from Indri indri, assembly GCA_004363605.1. Classification (NCBI taxonomy): domain Eukaryota; kingdom Metazoa; phylum Chordata; class Mammalia; order Primates; family Indriidae; genus Indri; species Indri indri. The sequence continues at coordinate 164,441 of RJWJ010000691.1, read as the reverse complement.
TCATGATTTCACCGCTACTTGCTCTCCAGGCTTCTTCACTGCTTGCATGAGCAAGCTACCGTTAAGATGGCACGACTGTGTGGATAGTTTAGGCTCATACTTGATTAATTGTACGGTTTCTTGTTTGAGATACAATAAACTACACTTTTCATTCAAAATCAGACATTTCATATTTAATGATCTAATACTACTAATCTCATCTAAAGGAGACCAGCAGCATGTGGTTGTGTTTCCCCTGGCATTTCTGAAAGTCAACTTCAGAATAGTCATCCATTCTGACTGGGGGCTCTTCACAGTAAAGTGAGCTCTGAGATCAGGCAGTCTGAAGACCTTATGGCAGCCCAGCTACTCAAAGAGTGACCCTATATTGGCCACCTAACCTGTCTGAGCTTTAGTTTCCTCACCTGTGAAGTGAGAATGCCAGACTTACCTCAAGGGGTTGTTGGAGATTGCATGCCCTGGCTAGGTAGGACTAGGCACCTTCATTGGCACCTGATAAGACCTTCAGTAAAAGAGATAAGTCTCCTCACTTCCTTTCCTTTCCTCAGGTAGGAATATTGATTGAGTGGCAAGAATAAGGATCCAGAACTCCTGAGTCAGCCACCCTAGGGAATCACTGGCAGCTCTGCAGGCAAGGTCCCTGTCTCTGTTTCTACAGGTTATTGCCCCGGGCTAATGGAGCAAGTTCAGCTGATCACACAGAGTGCTTGGGTCTCGTTTTGACCACAGTAGAAAGTGCTGAGGTCATTTCAAGCACAACGGCCTCTGGAGGTCCAAATGACCCTCATTAAGCTGAGTTGGGTTCTCTGCTGTGATTTCAAAAAGAGCAATTATGCTTTCCTGTGCAATATGGTAGGGATTTCATGCTGGGACCTTTTAACAAGCGTTCTTCCCCCCAAAATCTTTGCAGATCATTAGTCTAGAACAAAAACTGGGTGAACAATCTCTTTTTTCCCTTCCTCCAAGCCTCACAGCCAATATTACCACTAAAATAATTAGGAAAAGTAAACACAGGATAAAACTTCCTAAGACAGAGAATAAAAAGTGTCTGTGTACATGGCTGGCCCAAACCTGAACTAATCCCACTCCCCTTTCCCGCACCAGACATTTCTTGGGCATGCTGCTATTAAATATTTTGTATTTGCTTTTGTTTTTGTTGTCCTTTGAATGATGTAATCCCTAGGCTACCAGGAAAGAGCCACTTCTGTCAAAGAAAGTTTAAATGCACATTTACTGAAATAGAGGAGAAAGTATAGCAGCCCTTTCCCACGCCCACTATGCACTTCTCTTGCCTATTCCAGGCCTGCCTTTTGAGAAAGATGTGGCCAGTTATGTGAGCCAAATGGGTACCTAGCAAAGAGAAGTCTCATCAGCAAATCATGCTCTCAAATGTAACAGAAGCGCTCAGCCTCTATTACAACAGGCTCCTGGGAAGGGATGCTTCTTTGCATTTATGCTACACATAAAATCTGGGTGTTTTTCTCAGTTCTAACCCATACTCCATTACACACTTTAATGAACTATATTAAAATTCTCAAGCAAAGCCTTAAGATAAGGGCTCCTTGTTGTATTTATTCACCTTTAAAATTCTTTGGTTGTTGACATCACTGAGACATGTTTCCTTCCTTTACTGAGGGATAATTTTAACATCTAAAGATTTGTTAATGCAACTATAGTCTAGAAGTAAGTAACAGACACTCTTCTGCCTAACTGTAGAGGCAGCATCTCATGGTGGAGAAAACACTGTAGGTGTGCCTCTGGCAAAGTCATTTCACCTCTTGCAAAGTGTGATTATTAGATATGGAGATGTCTGTGATTGCTTTCCACTGCAACTTTAAATATGTTTTATGATTCTAAATAGATTTTTTTTTTTTAGTGTAATCATCCAGTGGATAATAGAGACATCTGGTTGACTTTTTTGATTGTCTACTTTCAGTGCAATTAAAAACCTAATTCTGAACTCAATGGCTGCAGAGAGATGCTCTGAAAGTATGAGATAGAATGCTGGAGAGTTAAGAGAGATTATTTAAAGAGAGCTCTTTCTAGAGACCCAAGAATCCACAGTTCTGCATTCTATTTGTGAAATTACTGCCCATTATCAATCAACAAGATAGCCGCCCCAGACCTTTTAAATGAAGGAGTGCAATAACAGCTTGTGTTATTTTAGACAAAAACATTGCCTTTTGCCACAATAACCACTTAGATAGAAAGAGATGCCTGGTAGTCTGCACAAATATGAACTGGCTACTTTTTCTGACTTTCCCTCAAGTTCAATCCGCTTGATCTTTTATTAATACTTCTATTTTAAACATCTGGCTTGTCTTCCCAGATGTTTAAAGTATCCCTGGCCACTACCTACTAGTTGCTCAAGATTGTCCCCTTCTCAAATATGACACCCCAAAATGTCTCCAGACAGTGCCACATGTCCCTGCAGGCAAAATCACTCAGGGTTGAGAACCACTAGTCTATGCTTTATCTTTTCCTGATTCTGAATTTTCTTTCTTAAGCATAAGACCAAGTGCTCAGAAATTATTACTCTACTGTTGTTGTTATTATTATGAACATTACTAACATCTTTCATTTATGTAGGATTTCACAATTTACCAAGTGTTTCCACCCACATTATCTGTGGAGATTAATGCATAACAGCTCTTTGTCTATAATAAATTGGAAGACAGAAGCAACTTTTCTGTGAAAAGTCCCAGTCCACCTTTTTACTGTGCATGCAGTCCTGAATATTTAACAAAAGAGGTCTTTCCATGAGAAAGATGGATTTAGGACAAGTCAGGCATGATGTAAATGAAAACTGGCCCAGTCTTTTCAAGAGACATTAAAAAAGGACAGAGATTTAATCACCTTGAAATGATATCTTTTTCCTCTCATCTTCTGCTGGCAGGATCTATATACCACCCAATACACACACAGAAACACACATCTACAACTAAACACCAACAGATGGCCTCAATGAAGCCACATGAACTCCCTGAACCCTTGGCTCTTTAAAAGGGGTCTGAACATTGTAATCGTTAGCCTAAACTGGACTGCTGCCGTTTCGTCACGCTGCACAAAGTGAAAACCAGAAGGCAGTTTTGAGAAAGAGAAAATAACATTTCCCCCGCACTTCCACCTCCTCCCCAGCCCTCTCACCTGCTTAAGGATTTCGGCGGCTGTTTCATGTGAACAATCAAATATCACATAGAACTCCTTGCCCTTCTTCATCTCCTTGAGTAAAGGCTTGGCATCTTTATTCCCAGAGGGCAGCTGGCGGATTTTGATTTTAATGTTATATCTGGAGGGAGCTTTGATGAGCTCTTGCAGACGAATTAGACCTAGAAAATGACATCCAATCATGCAACAGATACTGTTCTGTAGAAAGACTATTGTTTATTGCCATTTACAGTCAAACTCATATTATCCCCAAAATGTATCAAGTGGCCACATTCTTAAAGGTTACACTATTGACTTCCCATTTGTCATTCCTCTTTCTGTGGTGGATTATACTATTTTCCCTTTGTGGATATATGTGGCTTGGAAGCACAATTTTCCCAAGAGCACGTTACATTTATTTAGAATGCAATCATTTTCTCCAGCTTTCAGCCAGCACCTCGAATCTTTAACAAATCAAAGCTGCAACTGTAAAACTTTTGTGAATAAAAAGTTGCCTGAAGTTTCTAAAAGGATCCAGTGAAATAGATAACACTTAAAAAGCTGCTCACTTAAGAAGCTGATAGAATATGAAGTTTTCCTGGGAGATATAAATGTCTGTAAGCCTTTCATCAAGTATTTATAAATAATATATTGTGTGCCAGCTAATTAGTTGGGCTGTTTCATATAATCATTCAGTTCCTGCCATCTAAACTATTTGTAAATGGCTCATTATGTTCTATTGATAATATATTTGAATGTTGAATTGGAAAATGCTTACTTGATTAAAAGAATCATAAAATTTTTAAAGATTATAATAATGAAAGCGGAAACAAAATTCCTTAAAAAGTCACCGTTGGTAATCGTAGCAAAGCATACACAACTGACTGATTTGACAGAGAAAGCTGATTTACCACAAGTATGGATCCACCAAGCCATGCCATTCTCTAGTAGAAGTGTTTCACTAGGGCAAAGCAGGCAGCCATATAAAGCCTGCATCTTATTTCCCCTATCGTTGACTGGTGCTTGCTACACTGCATGACGTTGGCTCTGACTCAAGGACTTCCATCACGCTGGAAAAGTATGTAGTTCTGTGCTTTCAAGATTGGTTAGCTTTAACACCTGCACATGAATATTTATAGCACCACAATTCACAATTGCAAAGATGTGGAAACAACCCAAGTGTCCATCAAAACATGAGGGGATTAATAAAATGTGGTATACGTATACCATGGAGTGCTATTCAGTTTTAAGAAACAATGATGATATAGCACCTCTTGTCTACTCCTGGATAGAGCTGGAACGCATTCTACTAAGTGAAGTATCCCAAGAATGGAAAAACGAGAACCACATGTACTCACCATCAAATTGGTATTAACCAATCAACACATAAGTGTACATATAAGAATATCATCTATTGGATGTCGGGCAGGGGGGAGGGGGAGAGGGGAGGAGGGGACGGGTATGTGCATAGACAAAGAGTGCAATGCACACCACCTGAAGGATGGACACACTTGAAACTCGGACTGGGGGTGGGGTGCGGGAGGGGCAAGGGCAACATATGTAACCTAAACATCTGTACCCCCATAATATGCTGAAATTAAAAAAAAAAAAGATTGGTTAGCTTTAAGTAATCAGTAGAGAATATTAAGCTTTATGCGTATTCAAGTGGAAATTGTGGTATGCACTGTTTAAGATACAGCATGTATTCCAGCCACCTGCAGATTTGAGGCATTTTTCTTTCTCCTGTTTTATTTATGTAGCTTTTTTTTTTTTTTTACTAGAAGGAACGATTTTGTGCTCAAATGAGGAAAAGCGTCTCTACCACCATAGTTAGGCTTGATTCTGATGTACAGTAAATTTATAATGGTACTGCTCTTCAGAGTCAAATGGGTGGGGCTGATGGGAGGGATTGCTGTAGAACCTTATCAAGATTTAGTGCTCATTATCCTTTTTTTCTTTTTACACAAAAATTGAAATTGTTAGAATAATAGCCTTCCTGGACTGTTGCTCCTTTTCAAATCAGCCAATGTGGTTGACATCTCTCAAGGACTGATAATGAGCCTCTTCTCTTCTCATTTCAGAAGCAAGTGTTCTGAACCATTGAGAAGTATAAAAATGGAAGAAAATTGAGACCTGGACTCATACACGTCTTATTTGTCATATTTCTTAATCCTCGCAATAATGCTCTGATGCAAGCATTATTATAATTATTACTTCAAATGAGGCAAAAACCACAGCCCGGAGCAAGGAAGTAACTCACTCAGGGTTACAGAGATAGTTAAGAGGAGCCATTAATTAAAACCGTTGTTTGTGAATCCAACGCACAATCTTTCCACTTCACCGTCTTGCCTTATAAACACAAGTTGTTGGTCCTGAGGGAACAGATACAGCTGAGGATTTTTTTTGATGAAATGAAGAAAATATGGAATCTAGGACCTATTCTCCTTTCTTCTTTTCTCCAGGGTGCCTGAGTCTTCTCTCCTGTTTTCTCCTAATACCCTCCTGCTTTGCAATCACATACATTTTTTTTTTTTTCACTTGAGCATGACCGCAAGGGATAGCTCGATGTGGTACAATGAGATGTAATGAAATGCAAAAAAAGAAAAAAAAAAAAATCTTACAAGTGCATTTCATTTGCTGCAATGAACTACTTTCTTGTTCTTTGCTGAATAGAATGTCAGTCCAGGAGCACATCTTCCTATCACGAAGACTTACACTGTCATTTATGGAATTTAAAACTGACTCCCATGTTCTCACTTCATTCCTTCATGTTTATGGGAAAACATTTCCTGGATGCTCATTGGATGCCAAACCCCATGATAAGCCCTGAGGGTGCAAGACACACATCCTGCTTCAGGCTACTCACAGCCCAGGGAGAGTTTTATCCTGTCAGCAGTTGAGGCATGAATTATCACCTGTCTTTTATAGAAGATAAACTGGGGCTGCTGGAAGCTGGAGTAACTTGCACAAGGTTACACAGCTAGTAAGTGGCAAATCCAGGGTTTAAAGCCAAGTCCACCTTCTGATATCAAATCAAAGGTTCTTTCTTCCAAATTCTGGCCCTGCCTGACTTGCGGATTTCAGATCAACTAACTGACTGACTATGTAAAAAACTGTGTAAATAAACAGAGAAAGAAGACGTTAGACCAACATAGAGCATTATTTGGCACCTGAGGCCATTAATAAACACGTTTCTCTCAAAAAAGTGACCATCTACTTTCACAATTGTTTCATCAAAGAGAGTATGTTTTAATACCACTACAGGAAAAGGAGAACCTCTCAATACAAAAAACCAGTTTCTAACTGGAGTAAATTTATCTTTACCAAAAACTCTCTCAGTTTTCTCATTTTGCCAGTATACGGGTAAATTGGCTGCAGAAACCGGGGTGGGGGGATGAGCAGATTTAAAGATTACAGACCTAAATTGGGGGAAGAATAATAAGCAAGGAATAGTGAGGTTTACACTTCTCTTCTGGAAGCGATTGTTTGCTTAAGAAAAGCCTTTCTGTCTTCATTAGCAAATGATGTAGAATTTACAATTCAAAAAGTGTAGGAGACAAAATTTAGAGAAAGCTTTCCTTTATATTTGCATTTTGCAGCAATCCATCAATCTTTACATTTCATTGTAATGAACAGTTAAAAATTATTTGCTAAACAAATAATTACTTCAGGGAAAGGAAATTGATTTAGGCTCAACACCTAGTTTTGCTAATCATACTCCTGTGTTCAGACGCTAGCCCTGATGCAGTGACCCACCCTACCAGGACTCCAGTTGCCGAGAATGGTAACAGTGCCTAAAAAGCTGCTTATGTAGTATTTTTTCTGGCCCACTAAGCCAGAGGAACTTTAAAAATAAAATGTAGATAAGAGAGACACCCAGACAAACCTCTGGAGCTCAGAAAACAATACCCCAAAACAAAGGTCTCAGAAGTAGCCTCAAAACCAACATTTCTTCTCTTATCTCCTGCCCTCCTGTTTCTCAGTCACATTCTCCCCTGAGGCTAGCCATAGCAACTGGAATCCTTCTTCCCCAAGGCAGGTCATAGAAACCAGATCCCCTTTGCCCCAAAGTCAGCCATAAAACCTAAAACTGCTACTCTAACTTTCCCTCTGCTTTTTTGTGTAAAAACTGGCCATAAAAAATTATCAGGCCTACCTTGTTTGACTCTAGGTCATAAGACCCCCATTCCAGAAAGCTTCCTGCCCCAGACCCAGAAGGAAGGAATGCATGCTCAGAGAGGCCACGAAGAATCTAGACAGACAGGACCTGCTGGGTTTCCCCACTCTGTTCATTAGCATTAGATCATACCTTTTTTGTCCAATTGTATGTCCACATGGCTATCTACACTTTGTTGAGCCTAAGCATAAAAATGGAAAATTTCCCCTATATCTTTTGGTCTTCATTCTGAAGGCTTCCATGTGTGCACATTAAATAAATTTATATGCCTTTTCACTAATTAATCTGCCTTTTACAAATTGATTTTTCAGTGAAATTTCAGAGGGAAGATAACTTTTCCCTTGGCCTCTATAAAACCCAGTTGAGGGACATTCTACAATAAAGCTCACCTGGACTCTTCAGAAATGTCAATGTCATGAATGACAAAGGATGACTGAACTGTTCTGAATCAAAGGAGGCTAAAGGAATTTAACAACTAAATATCATACAATGACTGATCCTGGTACAATTAGCAAAACTGGAATAATATGTATAAGTTTCATATATTTAAATTCTTTTTTTTTTTTTTCTTTTTGAGACAGAGTCTCATTCTCTTGCCTGGGCTAGAGTGCCATGGCATCAGCCTAGCTCACAGCAACCTCAAACTCTTGGACTCAAGCAATCCTCCTGCCTCAGCCTCCCGGGTAGTTGGGACCACAGGCATGCTCCACCATGCCCGGCTAATTTTTTCTATTTTTAGTTGTTCGACTAATTTCTTTCTATTTTTAGTAGAGACGGAGTCTTGCTCTTGCTCAGGCTGGTCTCCAACTCCTGAGCTCAAACGATCCACCCGCCTCAGCCTCCCAGAGTGCTAGGATTACAGGCGTGAGCCACCGTGCCCGGCCTATGTTTCATATTTAGATAACAGTATTATATCACTGTTAAGTTTCCTGTACTTGATCATAGTGTATGGTTATAACAGGGAAGGTCCTTATTCTTAGGAAATTCACACTAATGTATTTATGGATAAAAAGGTCAAGATGTTTCCAACTTACTTTCAAATGGTTCAACAGTTCTACTACTTAGTACTGTTTTTATTGTTGCTGCAGTTGTTTTTATATTGAGAGAATGACAGAGCACTAAAGGAAATGTGGCCTCGTGATAACAACTGAGGTGTCTAGATGAGGGGTGTACAGGTGGTCCTTGCAACTTCTCTAAGTTCAAATCTTTCCAAATAAAAACACAAAACCTGCAGATATAAAATAGCATCATAGGAGCTTCCTTTCTTCCCCAACCCCAGGAATGCAATTGGAAATGTCCCTTTGGTTTGGAAAGTGTCTTAGAGAAAGAAGCCTGTTTATTTCATATGAATTTGAACTGGCCTCTGCACATACAGACAGCTTTCAAAAATGTCCAAATGGCCAATTCTAAACACTTGCTTTGGCTGCCTTTCTACTAACTGTACTCAGATATGACACAGAAAAATACTGATTTGCATGCACATAAAGTGACTCGTGCAACAGGTAAAGCATACGGAGGAGAATAAAAAAAAAAAACCCTGCTATTTCTAGTAAGTGTTTAAAATTTTCCATGCCTTCTCCTTAAATAATAATAAAGTTTGCTGTTTAGATTGCCCCTGTTTATGAAGTATGCTACATGCCTTATGAATAGCTCAATAAACCTTAGAATATACCTTGGAAGTGAATAGGGTCAATGCTATCTTACAGTGAGGAAAGTGAGGCACAGTGAAGTTAATTGTTTGGATCAGCCCTGAAAATGGGTCACAAATGCCAGAAATTGGAAGAGACCTTAAGGTCAAACCCCTACTTGATGCATGAATCTCTTCTACTCAGCAGCTGTTGAACACCTCTCAATGTGAGAAATTATTTACCTTACATTGCAGTCCAATCCATTTCTGGATAGCTTTAGTTATATTTAATGAGTCTCAGTGCAAAAGAAAAGTGCCTAGGTTTTCTCGAGTCTTAATCCAATTCCTTGTTTATTAAACCACGTCAGTGGGTTTGATACCATAAAAATGAGTGTAATAACCTATTGGGACCCAAAGATCAGGTTGTACATTTTAAATGTTAATTTATTCTTCATTTGAAATTGAAAACATACAGAATGGCATTTCATTAATGTGCTGGTATATTAATATATCTAAATCTAATAGGATTCTTAAAGGGATCTGTGTATAAAGTGTGCATCCTTCAGAGGAGAGGAAAAATCAGAAGTGAGAAATAGAAATTGATGAGTAAATTTCCTGGGGAAATATAGTACTTTTAAGTCAGACCTTCATACATTTGATTTTTCAAAAGTGCAACAAAAATGGCTAGTTGGAATCTTCCCAAAAGAAAACCTATGTCCCTTGATCGCAAAGGACCTCATAGAAGAATCTAGTCAAAATATTTGATATCAACTGTGTTGCACTCAGCTCCACCAGTATATTTTGGTCCTGAATTCTGGTTAGTATCAAAGGTAGTAAAAACTTCAAAATAACTAAAAGAGTGGAATTGGAATGTTCATAGCACAAAGAGATGTTAAATGCCTGAGCTGATGGACACCCCAATTACCCTGATTTGATTAATTCACATGGTATACGTGTATCAATACATCACATGTACCCTATAAAGATATACAACTATTATGTATCCATACTAATTAAAAATTTAAAAAGAAAAAAAATAATATACTTGGCATGCAATATCTAAAGATTGGTTTCCTAAGCAGAATTCTGAAAATTTGAGTATGGTTCTGGTCAGGGGACCAGAGTGGGGGAGAATTTGAAAGGTAGAAAAGAGTGAGAATAAAGGGGAAAAAAGAAGGAACTATAATTTATTGTTTTGTTGGTGCTGAGTGCCAACGACTTTCAGGTGGAACTGTGGGAAGGCATGTGGCAGAAGCGTTTCAGCTAGCACAGTGGTTGTAATAACGTAGCAGGGTGAGTGGTGATTGAGGACGGTGAAGATTCACTTATTCTTTTATGCGGCACTGACCGTGTACAGAATATGTTTCCTTTTGGCTTGGTTACCCTTGCCAAAATGTCAATTTTCTTTAAGTTCAAATTCTTTGCTTCTGTCAAGATTCCTGGTTCTGGACAATAAATTCTTTCTGTTTTCTTTGGGAAGATGGAAGGAAACACAGTAGATACAAAAAATTGTCAATATTAATATTTAAATATAGCCACAAGAGCAGCTACTTCACTTATTCACAGGATGGTTGAGCACGTTAAGTAAGTTCATCATCTAAAGTATTTAGAACAGTGCAAGGCACATAGCACACAAGAATTTAGTTACTATTATTCTGTGGTTTTCATTTCAAGTGTGTTTTCTCCCAGGGTTTGTTGGTTTTTTTTTCAATCACGAACATTTTTAAGCACGTTAATCTCATTTCAAATCAATCTTCATCACAAAACTTTGAGACTATGTTTGGAGTGATTATTAATAACTCTTTATTGTAGGGTGAGTTTTAGAAATCTTGTGGATGTGATGTGTTGAGAAAAATGATTTAAGGTAAACATAGATAAACAAACAAACGAGGTTCCCAAGGGCCATGTGCTATGAATCCAGGGCTAGATGCATCTGTCTCTTACTCATTTCCTTGATGTAAGCATCCAATCCCATCTGTACGCTAAGACTCTCAAATCTGTATCTCTAGCCTGGACCACTTTCCTGAATTCCAGACCCTTTTATCTTCAATTGGATGTCTAACAGATATCTGAAACTCAAACTGAACACATTCATGACTGGACTCCTGGTTTAATTTTCATTCCCCCAAACGAGTTCCACCTATGACCACCTTTATCCCAGGTGACAGCAACTCCATTCTTTGGCTCAAGCCAAAAAGTTTAGAGTCATCTCTGACTCCTCTGTTCTTTTCCTCTCTCCCAACCTCCACTCCCTCAAGAGATTATTACTATTATTTTTATTACAATTATTTTGGGTTTATCTTTTATTCTTTAACCTGAAGGTATGAATTAAACTATAACCCACCTCACTGATGCCATGGCATCAATATTTTCTCAGACTGGAACATGGTCTTCCTGTTCTTATTCACCATTTAAAAATATACTTAATATAGGGCACTTGTCTTATGTCTAAGGAACACAATGTGTTTTTCTTGATATATGACTTAATTGAAACACTGGGCAGAAATTTGATATTTCGGAGGAGTTTGCAGTAGGAGGGAATATATTTGCCATCTTTGCTATTAAACAAGCTAATCTCTTGAGGCAAATTTCTAGATCCTGAGAAGTTCTAAGTTTCTCAGATAATTGAGTTCCTTAAATCAAAATATTTGTCATATAGACCCGAGGGTAGTGCTGGATACTCAATAAGACATGGTAAGAGAGCAGTCAAACTAATAAATAAAATGCATGCAGTTGAAATCATCCATGATGACATTTGTACAGTTTTCTCAAAGATCCTACAATGCTTGACCAATCATTCAAACCCACTCCGACGTCATCACACAAATGGAGACTAAGGAAAGAGGACCATGGACATACTGTAACAGCTTGCAAGTGGGGGTCAAACCTAGGAAATTATTCAGCTCTACAGTCAAAAGGTTCCTAGAACCGGACTATGTTTTATTCCTCTACTGTATCACCTCCATCTCTTACTGTGCCTAATTAATAAACTAACATTTATCACAGGTACAAATACATAGGAAAAAACCATAGTATACATAGGGCTCCATACTCTCCTAGGTTTCCACTGGGGGTCTTGGATTGTACCCCCCTTGGATGAGGAGGGACTACTGTAGAACGCATATCTGATGCTGTCACTTCTCTGCTCCAAACTCTCTAATGTCTTCCCACCGCGGGCAGAGCAGACGCTCTTCCAGTGCTCTACAAAGCCCTCCAGGATCTACAAGGTCCTCCTCTGACTTCCTTTTCTACCTCCCTTCCCTTTGCACTCTGATCCACACTGGCCTCCTTGCCGTTCCTCTGATGTGCCAGGCATACTCTCGCCTTGGATATTAGCTGTTGTCTCTGTCTAGAATCTTCTCCCAGGTGCCATGTGGCTCACTTCCTCAGCTCCTTCAAGTCTGAGCTCAAACCTCATCTGTGCAACGTGACATGACCTTTAACTCTGCAAACCACACGCTTCTGCCTTCCAGATTCTCCTCATCCTGCTCTACTTTTTCTTTTCACTATAGCACTTATCACCTTTAAAAATGTAATTCATTTCATATAGAATGAAAAAAATGGTTTATTATTTATTCCCATAGAACCTGCATTCCTTGAAGTTAGAGACTTCTGTCTGTTTTATTCATTATTGTATTTCAAGTACTTAGAACAATGCCTGGTACATGGTGGGTACTCCATAAATATTTGTAGAATGACAGAATCTGACAGCATTAGTGAAGGTCAATAAACATTTGCTCCATGAGGGTGGCATCAAAATGGAACAGTGCAGAGGCAGTTTGGGGCTTAGAAAACCAAGTTATGAGCAATATTGGACAAATGGGATCACACCAAGCTAAAACACTTCTGCACAGCAAAGGAAATAGTCAACAAAGTGAAGAGACAACCTGCAGAATGGGAGAAAATATTCACAAACAACCTATCTGACAAAGGATTAATAACTAGAATATATAAAAAGCTCCAACAACACAACAGAAAAAAAAATAATCCAAATAAAAAGTGGGCAAAGGACCCGAATAGACATATCTCAAAAGAAGACATACAAATGGTCAGTAGGTATATGAAAAAGTGCTCAACATCATCAGTCATTAGAGAATGCAAATCAAAACTGCCGTGAGTTATCATCTCACCCCAGGTAAAATGGCTTTTATCAAAAGACAGGCAATAACAAATGCTGACAAGGATGTAGAAAAAGAAGAACCCCGTACACTGTTGGTGGGAATGTAAATTAGTGCAACCACTATGGAGAACAGTATGGAGGTTCCTCAAAATACTAAAAATAAAACTACCATAGGTCTTTCCTAGGAACACTAGACAATAAATAAATAAAAAATGAAAATAGAACTACCATATAACCCAGTAATTCCACTGCTCAGGTATATATCCAACAGAAGGAAATTCAGTATATCAAAAAGATATCTGCACTCCTGTGTTTCTTACAGCACTGTTCACAATAGCCAAGATTTGGAACCAACCTAAGTGTCCATCAGTGAATGAATGGATAAAGAAATTGTGGTACATACACACAGTGGAATATTAGACAGCTGTAAAAAATGAAACCCTGCCAATTGCAACAACATGGATGGAACTGGCTAACATTATGTTGAGTGAAATAAGCCAAGCACAGAAAGACAAATATTGCATGCTCTCACTCATATGTTGGAGCTAAATATTAAAAACAATTGATCTCATGGAGGCAGAGAGTAGAATGATGGTTATCAGAAGCTGGGAAGGGTAGCAGGGAGAGGGGCATAAAGTAAGGATGGCTGATAGGTGCAAAAATATAGTTAGATAGTTAGATAGAATGGACTCAATATTTGATAGTGCAGCAAAATGACTATAATCAACAATGAGTGAGGGTATACTTTAAATAACTAAAAGAGTAGAATTGGAGTGTTCCTAACACAAAGAAATGATAAATGCCTGGGATGATGGATACCCCAATTACCCTGATTTGATTAATTCACAGTGTATACTTGTATCAAAACATGACACATACCCTATAAAGATATACAACTATTATGTACCTATAATAATTAAAAATTTAAAATTTAAAAACAAAAAAGAAAAAAAGCAATTTATCCTGAGAACTATAAATGACTTTAGGTGCCATCCAAGGCACACTCTTAGGCACTGCAGGAATCATTGTCAGTTCAATCCTGGGCTTGAACTCTTCCAGGGCCAGGAAGCTAAATCCTTTGGGAAGAAATCCATTCCATCCCCTGAGAGCTCCAGTGGATAGAAGTTCATCCTGTCAATGTTGCAAAGCTGCTTCCCTCCATCCCCTACCCACTGTTGTCCATGAAAGCCCAGGGGCCTTGGCCAAAGCTTCTTCTATTTTAGGGCCCTTCAGATATTTGTTGACAGTAGCCACCTACCTTCAAAGTCTTTATTTATTTATTTTTTTCCTTTGCAGCCTAAACATTTTAGTTGTTTCAGGCGTACTAAAATATTCTGTGTATGGATGTTCTCAGTGTGCACATATCTACAGTGAAATAAGGACTGGAGTGGTTGTGGATTTTGGCAGGCAGGCCTGTCCACAAGGAAAACTGTGGAATAGGAAAATTCTTATTTGAGGCACCCTCTTTCTTCTTTTGCTTATATGTACATTTTTTGCCTAAATATTTAGCTTAAGGGGATCTATAATAATGATTCAAGATACTGTCCTTCTTTTAGCTATTTACACATAGAAATACTTCAAGATAGGAAAGACTTTTAATAGTGGGATTCAGCACAGTCCTCCAGGAGAGGGTTATTTTGCCTCAGGGCCTTTGCACTGGCTGTTCCCTCTGCCTGATGTCTGAAATGCTCTCCCGCAGGTATCTGCATGGTTTTATCTTTATCCTCTTTAAATTTCTACTCAACTGTCATTTTCTAGTGAGGACTTCCCTGGTATCCTTACTTAAAATTGCAAACTCCATCCCCACCCCCAGGTTCCCAAATGCCATTTGCTGCTTTATTTTTCCTCATAGCATGTATTACCATCTATTATACTAAATATTTACTTCTATGTTTTGTTCATTAGATAAATATATAGTGGGTTCCATGAGGTCAGAGATATTTTTGTGTGTGGTTTATCCCCAATGCTTAGAATAATGTCTGCCAGTAAATGTTAATAAAATAAGGGAATCCATCTATCTATCTATCTGATCTATCACCTATTACCTATCATCTATCTGTCATTTATTTACCATCTATCTATCTATCTGCTTATCTGTCTGTCTGCCTATTTAATATCCAGAAGAATGGATATACACCAAGATTTTATCTGTGATGGTTTTCCTGGATGTTTTTATTTATGCTCTTAACACTTTTCATCATTTTAACATTTTCTAAAGAAAGTGCTCTTATTTTTATGACTACAGAAAAATGAAACATTTAAAAAACATATTCAGAAAAAAGCCATTTAGATCATGCAGAGTATGTAAAGCGTATGCAGGTAAGTTCTACTTTTAGCTCTTTGAGGTACCTCCATATTACTTTCCCCAGAAGTTGTACTAATGTGCAATCCCACCAGCAGTGAACGAGTGTTCCTATCTCTCTGCATCCATGCCAACATTTGTTGTTTTGGGAGGGGATGGGTATATTCACATCTAATGGGTGCGGTGTGTATTGTCTGGGGAATGGACACGCTTCTAGCTCTCGCTTGGGCCGGGCAAAGGCAATATATGTAACCTAAACATTTGTACCCCTTTAACCTTCTGAAATTAAAATATATATATATACATATTAAAAAAAAGAAAAAGACAAAAAAAAAAAAAGAGTATGCAGGTATGTGCTATCTTGGATCTTTCCCCCAGTATCAAAAAATATCACATGAACCAACTGAATATGAACTTTGGGCCAATTTAGTTAAGGACAAATTAAATGGAGTGGAAAAGAAAGACAGGCAAAGGTATAACGTGGGTTTTTCTTAGTTATTCACAAAAGAAGAGCTAGACAGAAGAGGTGTATTGTTTTTCATGTTTTGCCAATGAAATTTGGATTAGCACTTGCTCATTTGGACCCGGCTCTCTATGCTGACTGTGGAGGTAATGCCTAACCAAGTACAACCAAATGCTTTGAAATCCCACCCTCCCTGGCACGCAATGGTCAATGCTTTCATCACTTTTTAAGAAAGCCGATCTTAAAATATGCTGTAATCAATTTAAAGTAAGTGGCAACATGTTAAGTCATTATTGCCGATTAACACTGTTGGGGGGCAGAACACGATACCCCAAAGTATTGAACATAGGCATGCTGAGCGCTTTGAACTAAAGGAGATTGGAAGGCCTCAGAACCAAGGTCTTTCCGACCTTCTCTCCCTCTTCTAAATCCCCTGAATTGATCCGTGGAAACTAGAGCTCCCCTCCCCCGAAGCAAGCCATAAAACCTGGAGAGGTCACTCTCCGTCTTCTCTCTTCTCTCTTGAAGACGCTAATTCTAAGAGGTCCTGCCCCATACCCAGGGGGAAAAGAATGCCACACAGAGAGGCCAACAATCTGAACAGACAGGCCTTGCCGGTTCCCCCCTCAGTCTGTTCCCATTAGATTATATGCTTTTTGTCTAATCACATTTTTACATGCCTGTTCTTTCTTCATCAAACCTAAGCATAAAAAATAGACCGTTTTCCCCGAGTCTTTGGATCTTCATTTCTGAAGACTCTCGTGTCATGTAAAACGTTGATTAAATAAAATTGTTCTGCTTTTCTCGTACGAACCTGTCTTTTTTTATAGGAGTGTCAGCTGTGACCCTTATGATGGGCGACGAAAGGCATTGCCCCCACAACACCTCTGTTTCTCAGATGAGTCAGGATGTCACCTGGCAGAGCCCAGAGAGAATGGGACAATGGGCTAACATTATTTGATGAGGAAGCCAGGAAAGACAGGTGAGGACGGGAGAAAAGCGTAAGAACCCAGATACCCAAACTAAGGAGGAGTTATGAGTATGAACTGAATCCACTTCACATGTGTGCAAAGTTATAATCTTAGCTCTTCGCGAAGTTCTCTTTTCTTTTCTTTTTAAGGCTTTATGCCAGGGCCAAATCTGGCCCAGCATATGTTTTTGTAAATGAAGGTTTATTGGAACACACCAGGCCCCTTCATTTACCTAACATCTGTGACTACTTTCTTGTTATTTCAGCAGAGTGAAGTTTGTGACCAAGACCATGTGGCCTCAAAGCCTGAGCTGTATGCTGTTTGGCTCTTTATAGAAAACAAGTTTGCTGGCCCCAGAAATGGCTGCAGCTACATTTTGCTGAGATTGGCCTTGAGAATGCAGACACTACTGAATGTACCCCACACTGCATCTGGTGTTCAGCTTCTTGGCTCTCTTTGATGTGTGCGAAAGGATAGAGGCCAGGCCTCCACCGAGGGTCTAATGAAGCAGAGGGAATGTCCCATGGGCAGCAATTTCTCATTGCCTAGGGTCACCTCCGAGTATGGGAATCAGAGACAAGTCAGTGACTTATGGAAAGAGAGAGAAAAGAGATGAGGCCAGATGAAACTTTACTCCCCTTAAGAGTTCTCTAGAGTCTTTCTGCATTTTAACTTCTGGAGGACAGAATTCTGCCTGCCAGTATTTAGCGAATTGAATTTTGTCCTTAGGTGCACACTGCTCCCATTGACTTCTATGGGAGTAATGGGCCATTCGGTCCCACGACATCTGTGCTGGCTTCAGGCTATTTAACAAACTCCTAAACAAATCCCAATAAAGTGCTCTTTAATGGGTACTTAATTCTGATGTGGGGGTGGGTGCTGAGCACACCTAAGTCCTTTCTTTTCCTTCAGGTTTACTAAGTTTCCTTCTTTTATGGTGTGATAATTATTGCAGCCAAGAGCCCTGAGTCAAGCAGTGTTAAACCCATGCAAAGTCACAAGACACCTCCTCTTATTGATCTCAGTTGAACTGTTTACTCTCTGGGTTCCAATTTAATGGCTCAATTGATTATTCATTTACATTTTTAATGTCTTTGTGGGCAAAATCATTTTAAGATGAATCATCTCTAACTTAATGGGCAACACACACAATCATTCTGGCTTTCCATTTTCAGCAAGTACTCACTGAGCTCGGGTGAATTTAACAGGGATGAAAAGGACATTTGAGCTTCCGGTCAAAGATGATAGGAATGATAGTTTGATTTGTCTGCTTTGTAAATGGCCATCACAGATGTGTGGCTCCCCTGATGTCAAAGGGTGGTTAGGATATCAACTTTTCTGTTATCTACTTACTAATTATATTTTGTCCAAATACAATTTGAAATCTATAAGGCCCACATCTTTAGTTGAACCTTTCTTAAATTAAATCCAGAAGTTTCAATATTGTTCATTGATTTGTTTTTCTTTTAGATGGTCCTGCTTTGCTGGTGATGGTAGAAACAGTGAGAGATTATACTATGGAGGAGCACAATATAATGAGAAATAGTGTGATTTTATTAGCTCACAAAAATTTCTATTTAATGAAGATAGGCAACATGCAAGATCTAACTACACTTATATTTACAATACGATATTCTACCTCAAGGCTCTTTAAATGTGCTTGTGGAGTTGGTTTGATAATGTTTTGTTCCTTCACAGCAAGCAGGAGAAGCTCTAAAAATATAACTGCCTATGGCTTATCCTTCCCAGTAAGACTGTTTTGAACATATTTATAAATTATATACCCAATCAGCTGCCACCTTCACTTCTTTCTAAAATGAGATGAGGCATCAGAAAATATGTAAATGCATATTTCCAACCACACTAGTCACTTTTATCTGACAGTATAAAATGGAACCAGAGCAGGTGCAGTATTAACACTCCGGGGAATAGAAAGTGCTGGTGCTTGGTGAAGGGGCAGTGAAAAATGAAATAGTATCACGAAGTTTGAAGGTGTCTCTCTTTGCTAATTTTTACTGGTCATTTTATTAGTCTTATTACCAAATGTGTAATCAATGAAAGGAGCTAATTTCAATTCTTGGAGAAAAAATTTCAGACTGTCAATAGTGCTATTCCTTCCCATGGAATTACTAAGCGCTTTCCTATATGCCAGGCCTCTGATAGCAGATTATAAACATAAACGAGACAGTATTCCAATTCTTAGAAGTTCCTAGTGTCACAGACACGTGAACAGATACAAGAAATAGAACATGTGATGAATTGCTTCTGTTTCCAGAGTGCTAGCGAATCCTCTGCCGGTTTCAGGGAGCTTTAGGAGGAGGCCAAGCTCGAGTGTGGTAGTGAAGAACGGGGGAGTTCACCACCGTCAGGATTGTGCGGCGGATCATCCAAAGTGAGGGGCTGGCCTCAGAAAAGAGGAGTCAGGAAGAATTTGGGGGTATTTAGGAAATGATGGACTCTTCCTCGTGGCTCATGTGAGAGCACAGGCAGTGGAGGGCAGCTAGTGCCTCGGTTAATAAAGATGAAAATGGATGGAGGGTGAAGAACTTTGAAGGAGAAGGATCTGAACTTTATTTTGTGGGCAATGGAGAGTCACTGGCTGACTTTAAATTAAGCAAAAAGGGGCCTGAACTCTAACAAATCCTGAAATGTAAGTAGAGGGCAGAGGGGGGGTGCCAGTTAAAGGAACTGCAAACGGAGGAGGCCCAGACAAAGTGCCAGGTGTGGAGCAGCCGCATTTCCACCCTGCACCCTGACCAGGAAGGTGGAGAAAGGCAAGCTTTGCTAAGCGCTCATCGCCAGGGGTTCATAGTCCCCTTCCCATGAAATGGTCCACTTTACTGGTAGAACCTCTGCCTGAATTCCTCTTTGTTAACCTAGTTCAGGAATTTTCTAGACATTTGCTTAGCTACTTATCAAATTAGAATTGTATTCCATAGTCATTTACAATTGTGGTCACATTCTTAATAGAGTTGGAAAAAATGAAGTTACATCTTTAATGTTCTGATTGGATTACAGCATAGATCAACAAGGTAATATTTCTTTTAACAAATCCCCCTTAAGTTGGATGATAAAAGAATCATTAAAAAGGATCGACCAACCCAAAGAAATGTGAATTAGACACACATGGCATTCCTAAAACTACTTTAGAATACTCAACTTTATATAAGAGAGCGTTTTCACACACCGCACCTGATGAGTTTAATGGCTACTGAACACTTGGCTTCCCTTTGTTCAGAGCAGACATGACCAGGTGAGGTCTTGCGTGAGTCCCGTACCTGTGCTGTCTTCATACACCACGGTCACTGTCTTCCAGTTGTAATAGAGGACCAGGTCCAGGATTGCCCTGCTGATGGCTGTGTAATCTGGGTAAAGGTTGATGTAAAATAAGTCTTTGTTGTCCACCGAGGGGTGTTTCCAGCGGGTCTGTATGTGCGGAACTTCGAGTGCGTTGCAGATGGACTGCACGGCACTGACGGAGGAGCTGTGGGAAGGGCCGAAGAGAGCAGCCACACCTAGAGCCAGCTGGTCACATGCTGATGTCCAGAGCAAGGAGGGGATGGAGAGAGAGGGCAGGGCAAGGGGGAGAGAAAGAGAGAGTTCTATGAATTTAATTTTTTCTTTCTTGATTCATCTCTTTGATTTAACCATTGGAAAATCCCCTATACTCCCCGTCTGTACATGGAGGAAAGATGCCTGGTCCCACTTCCAATGTTCTTGAGATACTAAGACACTGATAGACGGAAATGTAGAACTGATTAGCAATACATCACAGGGCCAACTCATGCAAATAAAAATGAGTTACTGGTCTCACTTTGTTACCTTTAATCAGATGGAGTCTAAATGCCTTGCTTGGTGTGGTACTACCCAGGAGCACACCTAGCTAACCAACAAGCCATTTGCCAAATGAATGTCATATTATTTAAGTTCTGTCACATGGCAGGGTGGCAATGAAGATATTAATGTGGTTACAGAATTCAGAAGAAAGATCCTCTGGGTGGCTACAAAGTACTTTAGCTCCTATCTTTCCAAAACTCAGAGAGGAGTTCCAGGTTATTGAAATACTGAAAAAGAATGTTCACAAGCAGTGCCGATACAAAATTAATTATGGAATCATGAGCTGGCATAGCTTAAAGGGATCTTAGAAGACATTTGGTCCAACCTACTCATTTCATAGACAGTAAAGCAAGTCATAGCCGCTTTGCAGTGACAGAGATCAATCAGAGCTGAGGGGCCCCTGCTCAAGGTCAAGCCTCTTTCTACCTCAGTACTAGCCAACTGGTAGCCCAGTGAAAGCAAGTTGATATCTATCTAAACATTTATTTATAACATAAATTTATTTTTCTCATTTTAAGAGTATATATACTCACTGAGAGAATTTAGAATACTCAAAATATAAGGAAGAAGAAAAGACCCTGTCATTAGTCCCATTGTCTTGGGATAATATCTATTAATATTTTGGAAAATTAGAATCAGTATATAAAAACATTTTGAAACATTGTTTTCTTCATTTAACATTATAGCATGCTTTTTCCCCAAGTCATTACAAATTCTTCAAAAGCATATTTTTAGTGTCTGTAGAATAGACCATTCCGTGGGTTTCTCATCATTTGTTTAACCATTCCTATAATATTAAACATGTAAACTGCTCCTAATTTAGGGCTATTATAAGCAATCTTATATTACTTATCTTAGTTCTTATATTTTTCTCTGCATCTTAGGTTAATTTTTGGAGTAGATTTCCAGAGGTTGAGTTAGCATCTATAATTAACGGTTATTGACATTTTTAAGTTATTTGATACATAATAATATTAACCAAATTCCCTTCCAGAAAGGTTGGGGAAGTTCATTCACATAAAATAGTGCCTATTAATCTTACACTGGTAGGCATTAAGTATTAATATAAGTTTAAACACATTTTCATATTTATATTTTATTTCTATTTTACAGGAATTTAGAACTTCCAAGAGAAAATAATTGAATATCAGAATTAAACAACAGCTAAATGTATACATGAAATCATGATTTTTATAATAATGTCATTCTACAAATAAAAATAAGTAGAAAAACTATATGGCTCTGTAAAATTATCTGACTTGATTCAGAAAGAATAGCTGACAAAATTTACATAGACATATTGCAGATATCTAAGGGACAGCAACTGTTCATAGTCATTTACAACGAAAACTTTCTGATACTGTGCTCCTTATACTGAATTACTGCATCAACTATGAAGATGTATTGTTTTCTGCATTAAGTGCTGCAAGTGCAAACTGTCATTGCCTTCTGCAGCTTATTTTCTGGATATGTTTTCTTTAGTTAGCCAGATGAATAAGAGCGTGAGAGTAGGTGGATTGTTCTTTCATCTGCCATGAGCAATGGATTGAGATTCTTGCTAATATTTAGCTCTGGGTTGCTAATATTGCTTGACAGAAAATCAGTCCTTTTGATATTTGTTTGCCAGCAAATTACCAGTTTTAAGTAGCTTTGGGGGTGTTTAATTTACAAGTATGGCAGGTACTTCAGATCACAAGAAAGCTTTCCATTTTTACATGGGTTGAAGTTTCATAGCTAAATGTGGTTGTTTTTCTACAGTATTTACTCAACAATGTGTATATGTCTTTGTGCGTGTGTGTGTGTGTGTGTGTGTGAGAGAGAGAAAGAGAGAGAAAGTGATAGATTTATTTCTACATTATAGTGATAATTTATGTGAAGATGCCTTGTAACTTTAAAATGCTGTATAAATACAAGATTTTATTATTTGTCCAAAGACAACTTTGACCTATATGGTATCTCTATCTTTAGCCATCTTGAAAAAGAAAATATTCATATACTAAAGTTATGCCATATATATATATTATTTTAAAAGATTGTTATATAATTTTTTATCTGTGCTCCTAAGGAAAGAAGTTTTATATCCTGTTTGTAAAGAACATGAGAATTCTTACAGAAGAGCATATTAGGCAGACACATCCTGTGATCTAACTAGGTTAATTTTATGTGGAAGCAACCAGTATTTAGTTGTACGGAAATCAGCATGTACATGGTGTTCATTGCATTCCATTTATTTGTGTGTTTTTATTAATAATAAGGAATTCCTCTGTGAGGAAAAGAATCCCTCCTATTCTGGGATGATGAGTAGTCTTTGTTTCTGCACAGACACTTTTACCTAGTGACTAGATAGTTAGGGGCCAACTGTCATGTATGTGAAATGTGATCTTATCTCAAAGAGTCATTCTAAAAATGTCTGGGGATGTCCAAACAAGCCCCACGATTCCAAATGAATCTTTCTGTGAGAGAAACCTCGCAGCCTCCTTATAAATTAGATTGCTTTTTAGGCATTTGTCTTCTATTCAGAAGAAAAAGAATCAAACACAGACATTGTTCTCACAGGTTTAATCCTCATATTTCTATGATTTTGTGGAAAAGGTTTAAAAAAAAAAGTCAAGAAGATGCTAGGTAAACCCAGTAGTTTACAACCTGTTAAAATTCAGGGTGTGAGTTATGTGTGTCCTGGGCTTTTCCACATGCTCGCTGGATGTGACCTTCCACAGTGTTTTATTTGACTGCACTGCACAATTTCATGGTGGTATCTCAGCTTCAGGAAGGAAAAACAGATCAAGCCTGACATTTTCCATTCGCAGCTGAACCGGTTAATCATAGAGTGTAGGGCACTGAAGGGTAAGCTAATCAGAAAGGCCCAGAAAACAGTGCTCGGCGGCATCTATTAGGTTAGTTCAGATTGCATTGATCGGTGACATCAAAGACTGAGATTTCCTATGACCCATTTGCACAAAGGTGTCCACTTTGAAAAAGGGCAGGTAGTGGAAAGAAGGTGACTTGCAGAGCAGAAATATCACCCAAAGGAGCTCTCAAAAGAGGGAAAATACTTACCTCTCCGTGAGGCTTCAAAACTGTCAAAAAGGTTAATTCTCTGGATGTCGTAGGTTAATGTGATGTTAGGCATCAGGGTTCGGTTTCTGTTAATGCTGGTGACTGCAAACTTGAAAGCTAATTCTTCAACATTAACAGGTTCATTTTCCACAGTTTCAAAAATCCCTCCTGCAGAAGCAAAAGAGATGCATGAGAAGCACTAGTCACATGATTCGCACGTAATTTTAAAAAAGAGGAATGTAAGCTATACAAACAAAAGACCCCGAATGGAGGTCTTAAATGGAGGGATATTCGGAACAAATCCCAATCAGTGCTAAAAGTTAAGTTTATTAGCATGTGTCACGTGCAAACAGAGAGGTCTAATGGCATGTGTATGCTTAAGATTTTAAATCCAATGTCATACTGTACAATATCTCTCTGATGGCCAAGGTATTACACCAAATACTTAGTAATATGAAAGTATAACCGATAATATGGTATAGAGTGATTTTCTGTGGGCTGGACAAGAATCCCACTGTGCTTGACCTAAACATAGTTTAAGCTGTATCCTGGTAGGACCATCCTTCTTCAGAACGAAGATCTTTCTATTCAAAAGCAGACATTCTGAACTCTAAAGGGATCATGCTGAGAGTAGAGTATGGTCAAAATGGGACATACATACTCATAGATTTTTCCGAATAAAACATCTTTTTTGTGTTTTGTGTGGCTCAGAATTCTAGGGTCATATTCTAATACTTTCTAAAGTGCATGGGAAGAGTCAAAGAGAAAGAATAGAATAGAATAGAAAGAAAAGAGTTCTTTCTTTCTCTCTTTCTTTCTCTCTTTCTTTCTCTCTTTCTCTCTCTCTCTCTTTCTCTCTTTCTTCTTTCTCTTTCTTTCTTTCTTTCTTTCTTTCTTTCTTTCTTTCTTTCTTTCTTTCTTTCTTTCTTTCTTTCTTTCTTTCTTTCTTTCTTTCTTTCTTTCTTTCTTTCTTTCTTTCTCTCTTTCTTTCTTTCCTGTTTGGGCCTACCCAAAGCAAACTTGCATTGTATTTTTAGAGAAAAAATGTTCGTCCACTGAGCAAGTATACATGCATGAGGCTCAGATGTCTTAAACATGAGGATCTCACTACAAGCAACAATACAAAATATTAGTGCTTAAAGACTCATCAGAGAATTCAGCCCTGATTTTGCTTGAGATATTGGTCTTTGGTAGAGACAATGCAAGTGTTGTTAACTGTACATTCTTAATGTTTTTTGGGAGACATCCTGGAATTATCAATAGACGTAGGGGATATAGTAGAAGCTCTCTCAACTGGTCTCCACTTAATTTACTCCTTAGTTGACCAATAGTCTTCATTTCCCTTGAAAATACATATTAACTGATGCCCATGGAATACAGGATGCTTGTAACTCGCAAGCTGCTGTTTATCTACTTGCACCTGTGAGTGATTCCTTACCAAAAGTCAGTCATAGAGTTTTTTTTTCCCTTCGAACTTGTCTATGCTAGATTGATTTGAAAGTGCTTTAAGTTCTCTCTCCACTCAGGAAAAAAAAAAAAAAAGAAGAAAAGAGGAATATAAAAGGAAAAATGAAAATCAAAGGAAGCATCATGGGTATCATTTACATACATTCTTTGTTAGAAAGGGACAGAATTTAATTCAAAGAAATTACCTTGATCCTACTTTGAAAGAATAATAATCAAATTCATATCTATAATTTTCCTGCTAAACTGACTTTCTCTATTAAATAACCAACTTCAGTGTCAGACTGTGAAAGCTAATAAAGGTTTTATAGAACTATTTTGGTTCCTTTTGCAAATATTTCTGGCTTTTCTAGACTGATGATCTGAGGTATTCATGTATAGATCATTTCCCTGTGTTCTGAGAAACCATAGTTGAAAACTATATGACAATGTTATGTGATCATGTTAACCCTGGCCTAAGGATCAATATTGGGTATTTATTCTGAAATAAATGCCAGGAAAACAGTTGTACTTCAAGTGAATTTGTATTTTTCTTTTGGGGTAGATTTTTAATTTCTTTCAGAACTGTTAGTGGGTACTCAACAGTGAGGAGGTAAGCTCACATAAAAGACACCTGGTCATGAGAAAACAGATGTAAGATAGGCTGACTGCCATGGTTCAGGTGACCCACACAGAAGGCTGCTCGGTGTTAGGTCTTCCATAGTAATTATTAGCAATTATTTGTTTCCTTGTCTATCTCCCCATCCACACAAGCAGAGCCCTCATGTAGAGAGATAGTATCTTGTTCAGAACAACCATTTTTATGGAGCCCAAGGCATCTTAAGACATTCAGGTTGCAACTACTTAGGGAAAAACTCAATCATTGCCTTGGATGTGAGCATCATTAATCTGTATAGTGTAGGCTGGTTGGAGGGAACAAACACCTAAATAAGAAGAGGAAGTTCTGAATTTTGGACCTTGTTTGACCTACTTCCTCTTTGAGAAGGATTTTTAAGCATCAGAAAGAAAATCATTATGAAATAGCTCTTTTACATATATTTGATTTACACCTTGTAACATTCAAAGTAGGAGGCATTTTGCCTGTTTTTATAACTGAAAAAGTGGACGGGGAGATCACACATTTTACCCAGCTTATTCAAAGACACAAAGCCTTGTCTGTGGCAAACTCAGATGTCAGATTTTCCAAACGATATATACATTTTCACTTTGTTATTTCTATTGTTCTTCATCTCTAAATGTGGCTAATAATGCTTCCTTGCTCACCTTGGAGGTTTGCTCTGTAAAGCCTATAATGCAAAGCGCCCTGGAAACTCAATCATCCCCCAGAAATACGTTGGTATTATTACACCTGGAGAGTGGAAATAAAAAGAGGAATTGGCACCAACTGTAGAACTGCCCCCTCTCCTCAAAATCGTTCCTTGGGTATAAAGCCGTCTCTTACGTGAAGCTGAATGTACCTGGGTTTAAGAGAATTGTAAGTGTTTTTATTATGCCCTTAGGTAGTGTGTAGGTGAACCCTGTGTTGTCACTTGGGGAGCAATTTTCCTTCATTCCTTCATCACAAAGGCATCATTCACTCCACACCCCACCACGCTCTCCTTCTCTCTTACAGAGGGTTGCTGGTAAGTATCAAAAACCTACGGTGATGTGAGGTGTATAGAAAGCTGGAGAAGTACCACGAAAGTGAGAACCAATAGAAACAGGAGTCATTTATTGATAGGAGCCAGACCGATACTTTACACGTGGGCAGACTGTCTCAGGATTGGCCACTTTCCCCCTCCTTCTCCTCCCCGTGGCTTCAGATTTGACAGAATTGAGATGTGGAGTCTTTGATAAGAGGAAAAAAGGGACACATACCTAGGGACACTTGCATGCTTCATTCATTCATTCATTCCTCTACTTCTTTCTTCCTCTTTTTCTTTCTCTCTTTCTTTCTTTCCCTTTTTTTCCTCTTTCTTTTTCTTTTTTTGAGATTTGTGAGAATGGATTGATAATGAGACATTTTAAACCTTTGGGTGTCTCCATGTAGTGGACTTCTGGCTTCAGCCATGTGGATGCCCAGGGACCCACTGGTTCAAGAGGAGGGATCCCCGCCTTGTTCACCCCTCTGTCCTTCCTCCTGCTCTGCTCTTGCACACCCTCCTTCCCCCCTGCTTTCCCTCCTTCTCCTGAGGTCGATGCCCCTCTCTGTCTTTCTCCACCCCTCTCCCCTCCGATTTGAGCTGAGCTGAGCATGACTTCTATTCCTAAAAATGCAATGGGCCATGGAAGGATTAAGAAACGTAAAACTGAAAAACTAGCTTAGGATGAAGGGACAGAGGAAAAGCTGCTCCCTCCCTTTATTTTTTTTTTTTTTTAATTTCCCCAGCCAGGGCAGTGGGTGAGGGAAGAAGGCAAGACTTTGAGAGTTCAGGACAAAGAACCAGCTTTTTCTTTCTGCTGTAACTCTTGAAAAGGAGAACGTGATGGGTACAGCACAGGAGGGTGAGAAACCTCAAAATCTGCAGGCCCTGGGTTTCCACGTGCTCTTCGTCACTCACAGTCACACCTTGTACACCTGAAGCATGAGAAGTATTGTTAAACTATGTTTTATCTTTTCTACATTGTGGGTCAGCTTGAGTGAGTACAGATCACGCACCAGTCCTTTCAGACTGGCAATGGTTAGGCTACCTTCCTCTGCCTTGTCACCATTAGGGGGCTTGATCAAGGGTCAAAGGGCATCCTTAATATTCACCTCCCCAGCCTTTTCCCCACCTCACCCACCATTGTCCAAGCAAATGGTCGGTAAGTGGAAGAAATTGTCGTAGCTTTTTTTTTTTTTTTTGAATTGCACTCTTGACTTCCTATGTGAATATTTATGCCATTTAAAATGATAAAAGTGAAATCATATTTCCTGTAAACACAAAAATAAATATGAGTTCTGAAAAATGAGTGCATTTTTTTTTTCTCAGTAAAGATGCACGCTTAGGCCATTTAGACTTTACTTACAAGGGCCTGGGGGTTTCTAGTCTTGATTTTTCCCACTGTACTTTGCCCGGAAGGGCAGATGGTATAAATAAGGTTAATGCTAAAAGGATCTGTCCTTTATACTCCCTGTTCCTTCACCTGAGAAATGCCACCACGCGGTCACTAAACAAAGGGTATGACATGGTAAGGTGTGTGCCCATACTCTGGGGTAGTTTTGAAATTCAAAAGTAACTTTGTTTTGTGAGTCATTGTTATGGGCTAAGTTGTACACCCCCTCAAACTTACATGTTGTAGGCCCAGTCCCTGGTTCTGTGGATTGTGACAATATTTGGAAATAGGGCCTTTAAAGCAGTGTTAGGTTAAAATGAGGCTGTTAGGGTGGGCCCTAATCCAATTTGACTGGTGTCCTTATAAGAATAGGAAATTTGGACACAGAGGTACATGAACAATGTGTATCTGCAGAGTAAAGACCATGTAAGGCCACCTGCAAGCCCAGGAGAGAGGCCTCAGGAGAAACCAAACCTGCTGGCACCGTGATTTGGACTTCCATCCTCTAGAAGTGTGAGAAAACAAGTCTGTGTTGTTTAAACCACCCAGTCTGCGGCATTTTATTATGGCAGCCCTAGCAGACTAATCCATTCATCTTTTTCTTTTCTTTTTTACCCCAATGGCTTTGAAATTGAAAATGGGACACTTTTAACGGAAATCACATCTAAGCAAGTAATATTCTCTTCTAACAAGATTCTGACTTTATGGCACAATAATTTTAGATAAGCGGAGAGAAACTCACTTGGAGTCTCAGTTTAGGCAGTGTTTCTTTCTCTGGGTTCAGTCCTGCACCAAGGAGGCCAAGCTAGGACACAGGTAGCTGGCACATGGGCACAGATGGAAGCCACAGCTGGCAACATCCTGTACGTGTAGCAAGTTGTCTTCAAGGGGAGGTGGTGGGTGGGATGAGGATTGGTCATGTAAGGGCTTTTGGTTTGCACCACATATTTCCATCTAGACTTACAGGAGAATCATTTGTAATCACAAATCTTGCAACTTTTAGGTCAACAACATGATCATTGTAGGCAAGAGGTGGCAGTTAGAGGATGCTAATCCTAAATTCTGTGCTTTTTATGAGTATACCTAAGGTAAACCCAAAACAATTCTTTAAAAATTTTTCCTAAACCCCATACCACATGTACATTATAATCCATAATGTCCAGGAATGGGGCTGAGCAATCTGCATGTGGAAAGGACTCGAGCCCTGGATCCCACTGATTTATTTATTTATGTTTTCAGATTCCAAGTATATTTGATTTCCTGCTTCCTGACCTGCTTTCCAACACTCTTTCCATGGAAGAGGGAGTGTCTCAAAGTCAGTATTCCATGGTAGAAACTGAGGGCCAGGTTATGGGCATGTGCCTTACACAGAAGCAATTCTGTTGCCTACTGGTTCCATCTCAGCTCTGTCTAGATGGGGTCTGTGCTGGGTGATGATTGGAAGTATGATAATTGGCCCCTTCCTTCCAAAAGGAAGTTAAGAAAAGTGATGTTCCATTGTGCCAGGGAATCCATCTCATTTAATGATGAAAACACGCACATACACACAAAGGAAAATAATGACATTTAATTTTCATCCTGGTAAAGGAATATATTGTTCTGACTTGACTTACCTTGTAATAGTGAATATATTCCAACAATAAGCATTTCAGAAGTGCAATAGAATTACACCCCACCTATATTTCATTTGGTTTTTTTTTTTTCCTCAATTTCAACTCATGGTTACATATGTCATGTTCATGATTCTTTGGAAGAACTCATGCATTCATTCAATGGTTCCTTCACTCATGTATTTACTTATTTATAAAATTCCCAGCCTGCTGTGAATTAGGTACTGCACAAGGCACTGAGGTTGCACCACTGAACAGAAGAGACAAAAATCTGAGGTTTGGAGTTTTTATTCTAGAAGGGGAACTGATCATGTACAGGAAGAAGGGCATTGACATGTCAGGGCAAGAGGCTGGGGAGGTCCTCCCTGGGAGGACAACATTTGAGTAAAAACCTGAAGGAAGAGAGGAAACTGCTCTGAAGATACTGGGAGAAGATCATTGCAGCCAGAAGAAACAAAATGTCTAGGGTTGGAGCTGCCTAGTGTTATTCTTGAGAAACAATGGTGCTGAGGTTGGGTGAGCCAGGCTGGGACTGATATAAGATGAGCTCAGAGAAGTGATGGGGATGGACTGGAACTGATAGTGAGGACCTTTGGAGGCACAATAGGACCATGAGTTTTATTTTGAGTGAGATGGGAAGCCACTGGTGGGCTTTGAGCAGAGTGGTGAAATGATATGACTTATTTCAAGAGAATCACGTTGTCTTCTGTATTAAGAATGGACTGAAAGGAGAAGAGGAGTAAGAACAAAACACAGGGAGAGGGATATCTACCCTTGAAGCTTTTGCAATAATAGGCCATTGCAACAAAAGGCAATTAAGCAAGAGATGACAGTCATTTGGTACAGATTAGTGGTGCTGGTGTGTGAGGGAAAAGTGGTTGAATTATAGAAAAAAATCTGAACGTGAATCTGGAAGGATCTGCTGATCAGCCATAAGCAAGAGGAAGAGAGCAAAGGATGGCATCAGGGCTGGGGCCTGAAATTGCCATTGACCAAGATGAGGAATGATGTGGAAGGTGCTTGATTTGGGGCCTGATTATTTTGCGATGCCTAGTAGAAGTTCAAGTGGAGCAGCCAACCGTGAAGTTAGATTTGCCAACCTGGATGTTGTGGCAACATTGGGCCTAGACATAGAAATTTAGGAGTCCTCACCATAAAGGTGCATTTAAAGCCGTGAGACTGGACATCGCCCAGGAGTAAGTATAGATTGCAAGAGGAAGAAATTGGAGTGAGGGAGCCCCAAGTCCAGGAATTCCTAGAGCCACCAGAAGCTGGAGGAAGCAAGGAATTGAATTTCCCCTGGAGCCCTCAGAGGAAGCAGGACCTGCCAAACCTTCAATTTCAGACTTCTGGCCTCTAGAACTGTGAGAGAATAAATTCGTTGTTTTACGGCATTGAGTTTGTGGTAACTTGTGATGGTAGCCATAGAAAACCAGCACAGTATCTCAGTTGTCTTAAAGTTTCAGTATTGGCCACTTTTAATTACTGCATTTCTTTCCTCTTTGTAAAATGTTATTTTATTGAGTACTTCAAATAGCAATTTTTACCTAATGTGATTTTGCAAATACCGCACGAAGCTGTACTGCACAACACATTGGTTCTTTTGTTTATTACATTTTCCTATTTTATCCTGAATATGATAGGGCCAAGATATTACTGCATATATTCTAATCAACCCTGCTTATTTCCTTAATTAACTGTTGTGTGCTCATTGTGACAAATCGTGAGGTCACCCAGGAGGAAAGGCTAAAACCATTAGCTGACAATCAAGACGTGGAGAGCTTTAGTGCTGTTGGCACCTGTTTTGCATTCCTGTGGAATAAAAACCATTCCAGAAGCTATCAACAGAAAACAAGATGGCAATTTGATCTATTCCTTTGCTGATAGCTGCTCCTTAAATATACAATATTCTATTGCCTCTCTTTATTGCCACATCCATAATTCTAGTTTATTACATCATAAGCAATTTACTATAGGCCTGTATTTACTGCACCTTTAATTTCAAGGCTACACATTTAAATTCTAGGATTCCCTTAGATAAATGTTCGATCAGCCTCCCTCTTCTTGTTTTACTTCTGGAGACCATCACAGCCTTTGCAAAGGTCTCGTGCAGGATGAATTTGGATGGGAAGCAGGTATCCCTCACCTGACAGAAAGTGAATGGACAGGAGGTGCCGGGATTTTTGCCTTTCAAAAAGTCCTGGCCAAGGACAGAGCTGGGGGTAATGACAAAGACAGCCTCAATAAGACAGTTGCGTAACCCAATCTGCTACAAGTGTCTTCAGATATCTCCCTTTGAAGAGGGAGAATGAGGTTTGATGTCATCCCTGAGACAGTAACCACATCCAAGCTCTCTCCTTGATGCCTCAAAGAGATGTAAATGAATTCAGTAGGAATGGCCTTCAAAGAGAAACAAAACGTGTCTATGGAGCAAGGAATTACTGATGTGCTTCCGAGGTAGCCAGTAAGGGAAAGGGCATGGGTTATGGACAGTTCAGCAGATACTACTAGTAATTTTTCTTAATAAGTTTGAGTTGCATATTTTAAAAAATACAATAGCAGAGTTACACTTATTCCAGTGTTATTTAATACTCAATTTCATTCATGAAACATCATTGGCCATCTATTAATGTCTAGAACTATGCCAGCAGCAGTAGAGGATACAAAGATGAAAAACACTTGGTTCTGCCCTCAGCAGAGTCACCAGTCTGTTGGGATAGGTTGCACTACTAGCGGTAGATTACGGAAAAGGATATTATGTACAGCAGTTAATTATTCCGTCAACAAAGCAAGAAGCCCACGGTTGTCTCTCCTACAGAGCATCTCCCCAAAGTCCTCCAGCCACGGGAGAACACTCCCTCTCTTCTGTTAATATAAAATCTACTGCATATTTGGGGGAATTTATTTTGGCATAAAACCTTAAGCCTACAGCCTGTCTATTCTTCGAGGATAGGGTCAGCGTTTACAGAAATGTGCCCTCTCCTTCAGAACTAAGTGCAGTGATTTGGACATAGTACATTGTCCCCAGTAAACAGTCCTTCAATTGAACTGATTCTCTTCCTTGTGCCTTAACACTATGCTCCACAAAGTAGCTTGTTCTGTGAAAACAAAGAAGCCTGTGAGAGGTAGGAAAGAAGGAGACTGGTTGTCAGGTCTGTAGTGAGACTGCCTGACTTTCTCCATTACTGCCTTTTTAACAGTGATCGTTCACTTTCTCCCAACTATTACGGCCCATTGTCCCCAGGCACTTTCGAAGCTCTGATCTCTTAGTGCTAACTTTTCATCAGGTTGCCAAGACCTCACTATCATGGAAGAATGGCTCATCTCCTACTAAACTGCAGATTTCAGGCAAGAAAGACTAATGCCAAAGAATTCGTGCCAAACTTTTATTCTTACGGAAGTCTGTGATTACTTTAACATCTCTTGAGAGAAGTTTCAGTTTTTGCTTCTAGCATCTCATTTAAATGAGACATATTTATGCTAAAGGGCTGACAATTTCATGTATCTACTTATTAATTAAAGGAATGAAATATGACAAGTTCACAACCTTTAGTTTCAGGGAAGCCGTGTTAGGTGTTTCATCCCGATTTTCTAGTTTTCTTTCCCTCAATTTCTGCTATTTCTCAAGCTGAATTTTTTTCTCGCTGAGAAGAAAATATTGCTGTTAAAAATGAGAACTGTGTCTGAAGCCAGAACAAACGGAAACTCACAGCTCCAACAGAGCAGTATTTAACTGCGTGTGCATATATGTCACCCACGAGATACTGTATACAAAGAGAGTTTAGTGGTCAAATATATTTGGGAAACACCACCTGGTATCATCCCTCTTGGAAATTTACACTACACAATAAAATATAAAAGTTTCTCAGAAGTCCTGCAGCAAAGAAAGCAATTTGACTCTGTTTAACTCAGCATTCCCCAAATTCATTTGATTATAGGACAGTTTCCTTGTAACTGTGACATGCAGTAGGATTGTTGTCCTGAGAAACACATTTTGAAAAATTGGATGCAGAGAACTGTTCTCTTTGGGACTGACTAAAATAATTTGTAGTCTTAAATATTGTTCTTGTGCTCATTTTAATGAAAAGTTAGACATTAGGTTCTTGATCAGAAATATAAACACTCTTAATTATGACACGACTTTTTGTCTAATTTAATGAATATTAGATTTATACCATCAATTTTTACCTCCTTTTCTTATTTACAAAAATAGCCTAAACATGAATATGGTTTGTAGCTCTAAAAAAGAGCATCTTTTAATCAATTGTGTCTCAAAGATATGTTGCAGGCAGGGTGCACACCCTTGTCATTTAATGAAAAATATTGAAAAATATAAAGTCCTTTGCTATATTATCTTTTAATTTTTCCTTCTTAATATTTTCCATTTGGCTTTTTAAACATTCCTGTATATTTCTAAGTATTCCAGTATTTGTTAACTAAAAAAAAAATATTTTAAATACACTTTTTCATTCATTGATTTAAAAAATTATGCAAAATGATACACTAGGTAACAATAATGTTTTAAAACATCTAAGAATGTTACAGAATCTCAGATGTAAACATTTATCATGACGCCCTTTCTTTACAGTCTCTTATTGAAACTCTGTATTTATTACCGTTCAAGTTACCCCAGAGTCCAGAAGGTATTTCAGTTGAGGATACTCTCCTAAATTGCTCACAGTTACATTCTAATATCCAACGCTATAAAATAAACTGAGAGTTTGCATTGACATGAATAATGAATAAGTTCCATGGAAGTTATTTCTCAGAGAAAATCTCTTTGTTAAATAGTTAGGTCCCAGATGAAAAGAGATAAGCTTGACTAATACACATATTCAGGAAAGCTACAAGTTGATCAAAAATAAAGCACAGTTAAACATCATGTCACAGAGGAATCTGTGTTCAGAATGCTGTAAATAGGAACTTTTGGAATATACACCATTTATTTTAAAAGAACCGAAATCTGAAAGTCCATTTTACTGCTCATTTACATGTATTTTAAAATATGATGCACTTTATGAACTCCCATAATGGGCACTACTCTCTGTTGTGTGTGCAAATATTTTTTATTCTAAATAATTTTATTTTTAAAACACACATACGCATGTAAATTGAGCAAAAAGTTGAAAGAAAGGGGGGAAACCAACAACCATACCACTATGAAACAATCACTATTAACAGTTTGGTGAATTTCCTTCTATTCTTTTCCTGCATGTACCTGAATTTTCTTTGAGATAGTTAAGATGATATATCTTGTTTTCTCCTGTCATTTCTACGTATCACTGTCCCATGGGCATCTCACCCTGAAAACAGCCCAGGTTTTTAATGGTTGCCTAATATTTCATTGTCTGGACATATCATGGTTTACTTAATCTATCCCACATTTTTGGGCAAGTTGTTTTCACTTCTTTACTGTTATAAATCCTGTTATGATTGACATTAGGTGCTTTTCGTGATTTCAGTTGGAGAAAGTAAAATGCCTTGAAATGTATTAAGTAATAAGGTATAAACACTTTAGGCCTTGTTATGTAATGCTAAATGGACCTGCAGAAGCAAGGGGCGAGCAGTTCATCCTTGCATACACCGCGTAGAAATGCTCGATTGAATTGCAGCCTCCCTCAGAATCTATAATAGTTTTAGGCCAGTTTGTTACAGAAAGCGTAGGTCTCTTCTTTCATTCCTAATTTAAATTGAAATGCCTCTATTATTAAACCATTACATATGATTTGGAGATTGGATTGAAATAGTCGTTGTATTATTAATTTAATGTAATATAAGAAATCAAAATTAAAATAAATATTATTTATATTTATACCTCAAACAGTATGTATTAAATTTCATTACACATTTTTTTAGAGTTCAATTTGCCTTTTCAATGAGTTAATTCTGGGAGATAAGTTAAATTTGATCATTGAAGGTTTTTCTTTGAATATGCTGATGAATTGGATTTGTTGATACTTGATGTAGCATTTTGCATTTTTACTAATAAATGAGATTGGTATATAAGTTTTCTTTTCTTGTGTATTAGTCTTGTCAGTTTTGTGATTAGAATTATCTAAGCTTTATAAAATATACAGGTTAACTTTTTTTTTTCTTTGAGACAGAGTGAGAGCTCTGTTGCCTGGATTAGAGTGCCTTGGCATCAGCCTAGTTCACAGCAACCTCAAACTCCTGGGTTTAAACGATCCTCCTGCCTGAGCCTCCTGAGTAGCTGGGACTACAGGCATGCACCACCACACCTGCCTAATTTTTTTTTGATTTTTAGTTATCCAGCTAATTTCTTTCTATTTTTAGTAGAGATGGGGTCTCACTCTTGCCGAGTCTGGTCTTGAACTCCTGACCTCAAGTGATCCTCCCACTTCAGCCTCCCAGAGTGCCAGGATTACAGGCATGAGCCACCACACCTGGCCAAGGATAACTTTCTAAAGATTTCTATGTCCTGGAAAAATTCATGACTAGGTGAGGTGGCTCATGCTTATAATCCTTGCACTTTGGGAGGCCGAGGTAGGAGGACCACTTGAGGCCAGAAGTTAAAGACTAGCCTGGGCAACATAGCAAGACACCATTTCTAATAAAAATAAAAAAATTAACTGGATGTGGTGGCATGCACTGTAGTTCTAACTACTTGGGAGGCCGAGGTTAAACTGTTGCTTGAGCCCAGGAGTTCGAGGTTGCAGCAAGCTGGTCTGGTCACTGCACTCCAGCCTGTGTGACAGAGTGAAACACGGTCTCTAAAAAAATAAAATAAATATAGAAATTCCTTTAAGCTTAAAAGAACTCATCAGTAAAACTATGTAGCTCTGAATGCTTCTATAAATATTCTTTGATAAAATGTTAAACTTCTTCCTTAGTTATTGGTATTCTTGAGTAGTCTTCAATCATTTATTTTAGACAATCATTTATTTCGACATGTTTTTAATTATTTTTCATTTGT
This sequence comes from Indri indri, assembly GCA_004363605.1. Lineage (NCBI taxonomy): Eukaryota > Metazoa > Chordata > Mammalia > Primates > Indriidae > Indri > Indri indri. The sequence continues at coordinate 127,717 of RJWJ010000691.1, read as the reverse complement.
TAAATTTTAAAGTTTAGCAAACAACCCGTTCTTGGATTGCCACTTCTTGACCCTACTTTTTAATTCATTCGTTTGATCCTTGTTTTGAATTTCTCCTTATTTACTCCTTATTTAATACTGCTTGATTCATTTCTAACAACTTGAATTAAATGCCGAAGATATCATATAATTATTTCAGTGTTCTTTTGAGCTCAGAACTTCTTAACTATGAGATAGACTATCGAGCATATTAACGTTCTTATTATAGTCATATGCCTCATAATGACATGTCAGTCAATGAAGGACTGTATATATGAAAGTGATCCCATAAGATTATAACATTGTATTTTTACCGTATATTTTCTATGTTTAGATACACAAATCCTTACCATTGTGTTCCAATTGCCTACAGTATTCAATACGGTAACATGCTGTGCAGGTTTGTAGCCTAGGAGCAATAGGCCAATGGGCCATCCCATACAGCCTAGGCATGTAGGAGGCACCATCTAGGCCTGTGTGCGTACACTATATGGTGCCAACACAATAATGAAACTGCCTAACAACGTATTTCTCAGAATGCATCCCCATTGCTAAGCAATGCATGACTGTATTTGGTCAGGCAAAAACATGATAAATATCCAACATAAGGAAGCAGTAACCCCTCCTTTCATAATAGATGCCAAAGAATCTGTTTGTTTGTCTAGAAAACAGAATAGTGTCACTTTTTTGGGTCTCTCCTCACACACAATCTGTATTTCTTGTCATTTCAGATGCTGAGATTTATAAATATTTCTATGCTTTTAAAAATTTATCACAGCATTGAGATTGCGTATTTACTTCTTTATATAGCTTTGGTTATAATGCATACATTTCGACATGGGTGTTTGCATTTTGTTTATTTTCTATTTTTAATTGTATATGTTATTTCCTCATTGACTCAAAAGTTAGAGTAATTTGTCAATTTCGAAGGTTTGAAGTTTCTTTAAATATTTTTCTAAATTGGAAAGAAGCTCAAGTACATTACTGAAAATAAAAAGAAAAAATTGTGAAATTTTCCTGTATCGAAAATAAAGAAAAAAGGAGAAAAAATAATTATTTAAAATTGTACAACCCAGAGGGTTAATTATGTCAATATTTAGGTGTATTTTCTTCCAGACTTTTTTTGCTATATGTGTAGATACGTACTGGAATCATAGCATCTGTAAAATGTAGTTTTGTTTTTTCTTAATGACATTTTCTATGTTACTTAATATTTACTAAAAGATAATATTAGTGTATAATAGTCTATCTAAAAAACAAGAGTTTGTTTACATAACTCTATTGTTATACTTTTTTTTTTGAGACAGACTCTCGCTCTGTTGCCCCAACTAGTGTGTAGTAGTGTGATCATAGCTCACTGCAACCTCAAACTCCTGAGCTCGAAGAGATCCTCCTGCCTCAGCCTCCCAAGTAGCTGGGACTACAGGTGCACACCAACATGCCTGGCTAAGTTTTCTATTTTTTTGTAGAGAGGGGGTCTTGCTGTTGCTTAAGCTAGTCTCAAACTCCTAACCTCAGGCAATCCTCCCAGAGTGCTAGGATGACAGGCGTGAGCCACTGTGCCCAGCCTGTTAGACATCTTTATTTCCAATTCTTTGCTATAAAAATAATGCTTCAACAAATATATCCTTTTGAATAAAATGGTATTGGTAATCTCTTTGTTTCCTTAATTCTTTTATACAAAATAAAGTTGAAGAATATGTTCATTTTTAAAGATCTTGATGTGTATTACTTAATTGCCTTCAAGAAAGATTGCATCAACTTACATGACTACCATGAGTATATAAAAATGCACATTTCTCTGAATTTCTAAGTATTGTAAATAAAAAGAAATCAATTCCTGAGGCAAAGACGTTGCAATTGACGGCTATTTAAATTCACATTTCGTTGATCATTAATTAAGCTGAACATGTTCCCACAATGTATTTTCCAATTATATTTCATTGTGTTTCTTCTTTTATTAGTTTTTAAGTCCTTGTCTTGCCCATTTTGAGTGGGGTATCCATTATCTCATGCATTTATGCATTAAAGAAAGTGAAGGAAACCAAAATATGTGTCCCTCAAATATTGAGGACTGTTAAGTTAAAGATACTGAAAACGCAGGGGCACACTCTGCTTAAGCCTCTGCCTGATGGCAGGACATAAACCCTTCCTCACTGGAGACAGCACTTGCGTAGCAGCCTAGAGAAGGCACCAGAAGGCACCAAAGAAATCTGAAAACAGATTTTATGCTCTTCCCTCATTTTCCTGCCTTTTAATTGACTGGACCTGCTCTTTCCTTTGTTTTGTCCCTATATAGGATTTATGTTTCTTTGTTAAAATACTACTTAGGCAAGGCTCCTAAGCCACTGTTACTGAGAGAGAAATACTTTTGAACTGAGGCCTCTCTGGTGTGATGGGTACAGCACCTATTAATAAACTTCTCCTTATTTTTCTTTTGTTAATCTAACTTTTGTTTGTAGGAGAGTGTCTGTATGAAAAAAATAAAAAAGGAGAAAAAAAAAGAAATTTTGTTTTCTCCCCTACAAAAGAAACAATCTTCCCATAACGGTTTGAGATATTTTTCTAGTTTGTTATGCCTTTTAAATTTCATTTAACCTTTTTTTTTCCTGATCATGGAAGTTTTACACTTTTATGTAATTCAATGTAGCTTTTTATAGTGAAGGTATGTACTCCATCGCTTTTTGGAAACTGCTTTTCACGCATGCTTTCATACCACTATTGAGGTTGAGTGGGAGTGGCCGTGTTATCCTATGTTGACAGCTGAGTGCTGCAACATGTGCTAGAGACTCTCTTACTGGCCTTTTTTTTTTTTTTTTTTTTTTTTTTTTTTTTTTTTTTTTTTTTTTTTTTTTTTTTTTTTTTTTTTTTTTTTTTTTTTTTTTTTTTTTTTTTTTTTTTTTTTTTTTTTTTTTTTTTTTTTTTTTTTTTTTTTTTTTTTTTTTTTTTTTTTTTTTTTTTTTTTACCAGGACCAAGAGAAAGCCCATCTCTCTTCAGGTACCTAAGCCATGAAATTGAAAGGTCGGCAGCTGCCAGCATCCTACCTTTCAGGGTATTGATTAGACAAATGAGGAAGCAATGTCCAATGATGGGAAGGAAGGAAGGAGGTACACAGAGAAGAGGAGAGTTTTTTTTTTTTTTTTTTTTAATGTCTTAGTGGGATTCAGGTCTCTCCTTTCAGTTATTTCTGAGGTCCAGGCATATCCTTGTCTTTGTAGCTTAATATCCATATAATAAATTCCCTTTTTAGCTTAAACTGCTTTGATTTGGAGTTTTGTTAAATGTCACCATAATTCTAAGTGATATTTTATTTTCGTGATATTTTCCATTGCCTTAGGCTTATAAAATTCTTCTCCATTCTAAGATCGGAGAAATATTGCCTCATATTTTTTTTCTGTTGATTTTTAAATATTTAGTGATGTAATACATTTAGAATTTATTTTGGTATATGGTGTGAGTAACCATCTTTGGTTTTTGAAATAGGTAAGAAGTCATAAATACATTAATAAACATGCTATAATAAAATAAATTCTAATCCTGGTGGAATTTTGACAAATTGAATAGTAAATCTTGATGAGAGGTTAAAATATATTTCCTAAACTTTTTAAGCTTGACTTATGAAGGACGTGTGGAATTTTGAGATGGCAGAAACTGAGAGAGCACATTCTAAGCAAAGCATTAGAAATGACTTTGAAATTTGAAACATACTGGCCAATTTGGGACAGATATTTCTGGAAATACAGCTGAAATTTTCCTCTACCTTTTTCTTTTTTTTGCTCCAGATGTACAGCCGTCAGCATAGCACCTCTTAATCTATATTGCGCTTATATTTATTTATTTACATTACTCTCCCTTTCCGAATCATAGTTCTGAACTGTCTCAATAACTATACAATGCATCACACATGAGAGGTGCTCAATTAATGTTTACAAAATGAATGAATAAATGAGCATAAGTTTTAACTGGTGAGAGGAAATTGGGAGACAGCCCAGAGATTTGTATAGAATGTTGATGATCTAAGCTGTATTTTAAGCAGGTTGTTCTACACTTACAATTCCATAATATATAGAGTATCTTTAAGTTTTCACTCTATTATTTTTTGCGGCTCTTTTCAGACAAATGAGGTGCAATTTGTTTTTTATACACTTCTTCCCATGATTGTCTTTCGTATATCAAAGGTCTCTCTCTCATCCTAAGTCCAAAGTATTAACTAAGAGTAATGATGGATCTTAATATCAAATGCTGAAATTAGACAAGTGTAACTTGTGTGAATCATTAAAAAAGTAAATTAACCTAGAAGAGCAACAAGATAAGAAAATCAATGTGCATTTGCAATTCGGAGGACATTTCTGATTAACGACTAGGGTGATTTGCCTGGGACTGAGGGGCTTCCTGGAATACAGGACTTTCAGTGCCGAAAGCAGTACAGTGGGTCACCCTATAACCTGACCACCATGAACCCCCTTGGCTTCACAGAGAGTAGGTGGATATGTGTGGGCAGGACTGGGTGGTGTTACTCAGGCCACACCAATGCATTGTCATTCATTTTATTCTTCTTAAGATGCAAATCGGAGAGCACCTCAGGCAATGTCATTGCAAGGGCTCAGAAAAGGACTCAAAACCTCAGCTGTAAAATTACCTCTAGCTGTAAATACTTTTTATAGCTTTGATTCTAATTTCCCCTGGGATTCTTTATAAATAAATCAATCTCTCTGTCCCTCAAATTTTTAACTTACCAAATGGGCATGATAACACTAAATGATGGCAATCAGAGTTATGATAACACTAAATGATTGAAGCCATTTTCTAAGCATTGTGCCAGTTTTCTTCCAGTGGCTAATCTTCCTCAAGGATGGAATTTAGTTTGACAGTTTATTATTTTCATTAGAATTCAGGACTGCTCCTCATAAGGCAAGGAACGGTAAATTGTCACTTGATATTGGATGAACTCTGAAATGATCTGGGGAATTTAAAGATCAGTGATCACCGTATTTCTCATGAATGTCCTATAGGGTTGGGGAGAAGTCCCTTCTTATTGTTACATAATTCAGAGATGTTCAGGAATATGTGTGTAGGTGAGCACCAAAATTTGAGCTAAAACTGCATCCAATTTCATAGCCTAGGAGGATTCACTAGTGACTGGTGATGGCGGGTCTGATGAGTCAGTGATGTCCTCTGGTGTTATCAGGGTCAACTGATGCAAGCCGACTCAATGTGGAAAGGGGCTTACAGCACTCTAAACATACTAGCAGGGGACAGAGGGGACCATGATACTCAGGAGCCAGGGCTGAAATTAGAATGAGGCAAGTGAGGCATTTACCCTGGACATATAATTTAAGGGTGTGCCAAAAAACCAGTATTTGAGACAAATAATATTTTAATGTATTATTTAAAAATCAAAACTAATGCAAAAATGTATTATGAATAAGATATTTAAATTGTGAATAATGTCAGGATCCAGCACTGTACTTGCATGACTCATGTCACTTGCCTTCCCTAACCCTAACCCTGCCCAGAAACAGACTTGGGGAGTTGTGAGTCACTGTCACATCACAGAGTAGCCTTCTCACCAATGTATGTTGAAGATTTGGTCATCCAGAATGCAGTGTTTCTATTTCCAGGGTGAAGTAGAAAAATTAAAACTCCTTCCCAATGTACCGCCTTTCTACTGAGGAATAGCTTAGGCAGTAAAAATATTTTTTATAATATAAATTGAGTACTCTCCAAGTGCTGAACACAATATTAAGTTCTTTACATATATTATTATCTTATTATAACCTCTCCAGTTAATCATCTTAAGAGATAGATGCTATAATCTCAATTTTCTAGAAGAGCAAGCTGAGGCTCAGGGATGTTAAGCAACTTTCCCAGTGTCACACAGCTGGTCAATGGAAGAGTCTGGATTGCAACCAAATCAGTAATAGTTACAAAACCCTTGCATTCAATGGAATACTATTCAGCCATGAAAAAGAATGAAATCATGTCTTTTGCTTCAACATGGATGGAACTGGAGGTAATTATCTCAAATGAAACAAGAAAAACACATGTTGCATGCTCTCACCCATAAATTGGTACCAAAAAATGTATTCGCATGGATGTAGAGAGTGGAATGACAGAGAACGGAGACCCGGAAGAATGAGGAGGTGGGGAGAAAAAGGATGAGAAATTTGTTGAGGGTACGATGCATGTTATTCAGGTGATGGACACCCTAAAAGACCTGAGTTAATCACTATGCAGCATGTAACAAAAATGTACATGTACCCCATAAATGTGTACAAATAAAAAAAAAAAACAAATAACAAAAACCATCCCTGGTTTCACTTATTATTTATACATTTGCCCCCCCCCCAAAAGTGTCAAATTAAGTTAAATAACTAAAAGCCTAATAAATGCCCATATATGTCTAAAAACACAAACACACACAAACATGGTTTCCTGGGAAAATGTATCCTGAGAATTTATCAAAAGGCAAGAATCAGATGTGCTGTTGCTTTATGCCATTGTTAGTAAAGCAATGGTAAGAGACAGGATGAGTCAGGTTCTCAGCTTCATTTCCAGGTTTCAACAGTGATTTAAAGAGATGTCATGGGCTTTGTATCTTCCAAAAAAATTGACTTAAACAATACCTTTATTATGCACAGGACAGAGTTTGGAAAGCGGCAGGTGCTCAGGACCACTTCACAATAGCGAAGCATGATCACGTGTGTTTATTGCTGCTACAGAGAGCCAAAGCAGGTGAGTTGTCAGATTGTGTTTTGAGAATAAGTGGCAGAGCTGATGTGCATGACCAGAAATGCCTCTGTTACCGGGCATTCTGGTGCTCAGTACCCTTGCACTTCTTAGCTCTTGTCATGCAAAGACACCCCTTAGATTTCTGCAGGGAGAAGTTGTGAAGCCTGTTTCTCTAAAAATTATACAAAAATCACAATGACATTTCTATTGCTTTTGCACTTTGCTCCAACTTCTGTTCTGGTCAAAATACATTTCACTGTGGAGATACATAAATGGACAGAATTCATGTCCTTGAGCCAGCAGTTACAGTAGAAAGGTATATAAAACTCCTACTTTATCTAGATGGAACGTTTTTTCCTAACAACAGTGTACTTTACAAAGTCTTTCGGTTTTAGCTATCATTCACTCAAGACTTGAGGAATCGTTTATGTCTGCTATAAGGGTCGATGGACCAGGCAAGATCCTGAAACTTGTGGGATTGTCCATCAGTAAAGTAACTTTTCAGTCTTAGAAAGAAGAGTTTGTGCCTTTACCTCCACCAATTTTTACATTTCTTTGTGAAAAACATAACTTTGTAAAATTAAGACTGAATTCCTTCAGAAGAACTTAAAATATATGTTTCAAATATTCAACTAAGCCTCAAAAAAGAAAGGCAAGAACCTGGGTTCATAAAGATTTTTTTTTTTTTCCCGGCCAGCATCGCCATCACTCCTTGTCAGACATCTCAGCTGCAAAAGCTCTGCAGCCTGTCCATGTCTTCCTTGACAACAGCTTCTATACGATATAAAAATCCCATTATGCATATTAAGTAATGAGATTCGCTGTTTCCCAGGAGGACCAGTTTGAATTAAACTTTCTAATTGAGAGATATTTCCTAAAGGACCAATTGGCATGATTCATGTTTCAAGACTTTTAAGCAATTTGCCCCCTCCCCTTTTATAAAGGAAAAAAGATTATTTATTTTGATTCACTTACATAATGTATTACAAAGACCATAGCACATTTTAGAATACAGGTTAAAAGCTAATCATTAAGGAATCATTGCTGAATTTTCTTCTCTTTCATTCAAAAATACTTTTCAGTAGAAAAGAGACCCAAGCTGCTCAATACTCCATTAAAATTTGAACTTTCTGATTTCTAATTAGATTTCTTCTGATCATTCATCTACATTGTAAAAGAAGAAAATTATTTATCCACATACTAAATATAGCTCCTGCCAAAGCTCCCCAATCGCCAAGCTACATTAATCACTATTTTTACACCATTAAATATAAACATAGTTTGTGATTTTTTGAAACAGTGTGTATGTTTCTTGGATTATTATTTTACTTTGTTGTTTTACCTCCCGTATAAAATATGACTTCTTTAACTTTGACCTGTGTAGGTTGTATGGACATATTTCCTTATTTACAAACTAGTATCAGTTATAGTATACCAGTCTATCTCTGATTCTGAAAAATCTTGTTACTGCTTAATGCCTGTGCTAGTCTATATTTCCTTGGGGTACAGTTCCTTCCTACCAGGCACTAGATTTAGCTTGTTCATTTGAAGTTGTCAGAGCACTATATATACATGTATACACACACACACACACACACATTCGCACACATATATGGCAGTGGCCTACGGAGCTCATCCCACTGAAAATAGACTGAAACTCTCAAGCAGCCTTTGGAACAGTCGGCAGGCTCATGGAACTTCAGCTGAGTACCTGTCTGAAGAGTAGACAATAGCCCTAACTACTCCCCCTGCTGGAACACTCTTACTTGGTTCAGCAGTACTTCCATCAGAGATTGCTGAATGCTTCCTAAACATGTACACAAACCTCCCAGAAACATTGTTAGGATTCACAACCCAATAATATTACAAGGTTTCCATCATTCTTATGAAGCTATGTACCTATATTTTATACAATTTGATGTAACCGAAGGAGTTCAGGAAGTGCCACCCCAAGATATGCAGTTTTTTCCGTGATAAAATTATTAGAGGTATCTTTCCTCACATGAAAGATGAAAACTTCTCATATTCTAAGAAATTTGGGTTTCTCACAAGGCCTACTGATAATCATGTTTTATTAAAATAAATCTCTGACCTTAGAAGAGCTTGAATGAAGAGCTTGAAAGAAATGACCCTTGACACAATGACATGCCGTGGATGTGCGGTCCTCCCTGTGGTCCTTGTTGATAATGGATGCTCTAATTGAAAGAGCATCTTTGCATACTTTGACAGACCCTCCCAAAGAAATGCAATGGTCATGAATTCCCTCCCTAGAAATTTCATCAATCAGGGAAAATTAACTCATATCACAGGAGAGGAGTCTCAAGGTTAACAACACACGGAAACAGACCTTGTCTTGTGTTATCACCTGTTCTTCTGAAGGCTCTTTCATCTTCCCCTCAAATAATTTACTCTCCTCTCGGTTGCCTACATCCCTCCTCCCCTCCCCCCTAGTATATAAGCTGCTACATCTCACTGAGTTGTCGAGTATTCATTTTTCTTTCACGTGTTGCCCCTGTGAATGCAACACATTTGTACATAATTTCTGCTGTTAATCTTCCTGTTGTCCATTTATTTCCTAGACTTAATTATTGATGTTTACCAGACAGGCCACTTGATAAAAGTCAAGGTTTTGGGGAACATTGTTGATGAAAAGGGTAGAGAAAGACTACAGAGAGAGACCTGTCATTTTCTCTTAAAATGTTCACAGCAAAATGTACCCACACTGGTCCAGGGTGTAGGGGGAGGTCTGATCTTTAAGTCCTCCTTCCACGAAAAGGGCCTTAGGAAGCTGAGTTATCAATGGGCAAGAAGAAAATCAAGCAAGTGACTAAAAAGAAATCCATTCACGGTAGAAAGAATAAATGGGAGCAGCAGGAAAATACATATGAAAAAAAAATAAAGGAAGAACAGGTAGAAATGATTGAGATATTATGTTCCTCAAGTTTAAAATACACAAGCAAACAAATAATCAAAAAAATTCCTTAGAAGCAGAGTGTCCCAGGCTCAGAAACCTGTAAAATCTCTGACTGGAATAAAAAAGAAACTCTGTTTATTCAAGTCTAGAAAAACTGAAATGTTTAAGTCCTGGTTTGTTGCCTTTTCCATCTGCCCTTGAATAGTCCCGCCTGCATCTCATTCCCTCCAAATGCCCGTGCGTTCCTCCCGACCACCCTTGCTCTATTCCACAGAATACAACAGACAAACTCAGGGCTGCATGACACTCATGGGCAGAACGCATTTGCAGGAACAGTTTTTTCCATGATAAAATTATTACAGATATCTTTCCTCACATAAAAGGTGAAAACTTCTCATATTCTAAGAAATTTGGGTTTCTCACAAGGCCCACTGATAATCATGTTTTATTAAAATAAATCTCTGATCTTAGAAGAGCTTGAACGAAGAGCTTAGAAGAAATGACCCCTGACACAATGACATGCCATGGATGTGCTGTCCTCCCTGTGGTCCTCGTTGGTAATGGATGCTCTAATTAAAAGAAAGATGTTGATCAAGGCAGAGATGGCCTGCAGCAACTTTGTGACTGCTTCCTTCCTAGTAGCAGCCTGGACAGAGGATATTGTTGGAAAAATAAATCCGGAAAACCAAGACTTATCCTTTTATACTCTTTTTTAGCCATTGTAAACTAAGATTAGGTGGTGGATGAAACAAAGATTTAAAGAATGAAAATACATGTTCTTACATACATTGTATAAGAATTATATGGAAAGCCAGACAACAGAATTAATGTTACTTTCCTCTCTATTACCCATCAAACTATTCTGCTATTTGCCAACATGTTCTTTCCTATTTTACAGCCAAGTGAGAAGAAAAAATAAGGTTAAATTGAGATTTGTTAAGAAATGAATTAAATTAAGATTCTATGACCCAAAACTGTCTAGAAACATATTCAAAGAAATGTTAACGATAGTTGATTTTAGGAAATTGAGTTATAGGTGAATTTTGATTTACTCTATATGTCTATCTTAATTTTAAATTTCTTCAAGTTACATCGATTACTTGATAATAAGATATTTTTAAATATTTACTAGCTAAGATGCATAATTTGGAAATTTTCTCTTTTAAATGAAGAAATAAATAAATTCTATTCATTTCTTTAACTAGTTTTGGAATTTGGAAATGCTAAGGTATTCTCCAGTAACTGAAGTATTGGCTGTAGAAATTTTATCCTCATTATAAAGGCATCTAGTATTGAATCTTCATCATTATACTTATTATAACTATGTTTAAAAACAAATTTTTATCGTTCAATTTTTCATTTTGTTTTACAGATTTGGTAAGCTGTTGGACTTCATTTACCTTGCCAGTACTTTTAGAGTAATTGTTTCCAAATTCTTCTGATAAAAAGAGTCATTGGGTATGAGAGAAAGGAGAGCTTTTTAAAATAAAAAGATAAACAGATTTCCAGGACCTCCAAGTGAAGGACCTAGACATTTACTTTTTCTTTGTTGGTTTTAATATGCTCCTTATTTTATTCTTATCAGAGAAGTTAGGAAACCTATTTTAGAGTGCAAGTTTCCTAGTATTAGATAATTCTGTAAGCATTATCTTTGTGTGTGTGTGTGTGTGTGTATTTTATATATATATTCTATATATTCTATATATATATGTATTCTATATATATATATATAGAATTAACGCATATACAGCAATGGACCAGCCTTTATAAATCTTCCTGGTGATGGATAGCAGAATTATCTTATTACTGGCATTTTTACTCTTTTCTCTTCTTTTTTTTCCTAACTCTAATATTGTTTTTACTCTTTCTATACTTTCTAAAGCTAATGTAAGCAACTCTAGGCAAAGAAATGACTATTTCTTTCTTAGCATTAAACTCCTAATTTCACTGATGTATAAATTCAAGTAAACATTTGAAAAACACTGTCTGATTCACAGGTCTTATCCTGCACTTTCCACTCATGAACCAACATAATCACCAAGAATAACTACCCAGAAATACTTGTATACCTAATTGGTTTGAAATGTTGTGTCTTCTTTTAGAGACGTACTTAAGCAATTTTCATAAGATTCAGTTGGGCTTTATATATGGCATAAGACAGCTTTAATATGAATACAACCTTAACTACACAATTGATGCTTACAACCAAGCAATTAACCACTTAATTCCTTTAGCACGAAATCACTCAAAATTGTTGTTTCGATGTCCCAAATTTTGCAACTGATTCATTTTTACAATGTGGATGATTAGAATGTAGTAATTCCCCATGGAAAAAAGCCTGCATCACTAATGCTTTCTATGTTGCAGGAGATAGTTAGGTCAGGTGTCTGAGATTTGATTTTTGTTGGGCAATTATCAATCTGGCAGGATTCATTTCTTCATCCACTGAGGGCTGTTTATATATTTGGAATTCCTCATTCTCAGTCTTCATTAGTGAATTCTAAAGCATTGAGTGAAAACAGCCTGCCAACCACCTATTTACTGCTTTATGGAAGTGTTAAAATATGCAAGAACTGGGGGTCCTAAGGAGGGAAGCCAAAGGGATTCTGTAACCAAATATGAGAGAGATGTTTTATGACATCGTTGACTTCTTTTTAAAGAATACATTATATATTTTTAAGAAGGCTTCATTTGCACAGTAATGATTTAAAAATACTTAGCTTACATTGATGAAATAAATACTTTCTCAGTGGTGTAGAACAATTCGATAGAAGAGCATATGGGCTCTAATTCCTAGGCATGATCGGGGCTGAATTAAGGGGCTACAGGAGCCCTAAGTAAGTGTTTCTTCTCACATTCTTGCTTTGTGGAAGCACATAATGTTTTCTTAGTGTATTTTTTTCTCAGTTGGATTTTCTTCGTATTCCTTGTTGGTCCTTTAAAGTGGAAATTTGACCCTTAGTATTTAATTCCATTTTCATATTTTTACGTGATTTTTCACTGACATTAATGGAATTCATTTACAAAACTACTGAAACCTTGGTCACTTTGCCACCTATAACAAAACTCTACTGACACTTGGGATGTTTAAAATTACTAATTATGCCTTTTCTGAGCATCTATTTAGTTAACACTCCAGCTGGAAAAACGTGTTCTCATTGAATGTTCAACTTCAGGAGATTTCAAATAGTGCCATCATCTCCCACGGCCTTTAAATAAGAAAGAAGAAACCAAAAACATAGTGAATATCATAAGTGCTGTGAAAAATGACCCTTGACACATACTAACAGATCATTTCTAATATGTAAATACTAGAGAGAAAGCAACAACATACCAATGCTGATCTTCCACATCCAGGGAAAGGACGAATGATTCACTTTGGTTTATGTTTTAAAACTTTTAGGTGTCTTACTTGGCAAAAAGAATATGAAATCACCAGGGTGATTTTTCTCATTGATGGTTTTGTGGCTCAGTGAGGCAAAAAGCATATAAGTTATTTAAATACAAATGGATTGATAAATCCACATGTCGAGCAGAAGCTCAGTGTGAGGCAAGCAGCTGAGGTTTTAAATCCTACCCTCCTCTTCCCAAAGGTTTGTAATAGAAAAACTGAGAGACTGCATGCCGCCAGGTGTAGCCATAATGTAGTACTATTAGAGCCATAGCTTCATTGTCAGAAACTTCATTTAAATGTCCATAAAACCATCCTGATACAAAGAATGGACTGTAATAGCTTATAATTATGGTAGTGCATAAAGTATGCCTCACAACCTATTACAAAGCCATAATTTTAGCATAAAAACCATAAACCAGGAGAACAAAACTTGAGAACTTCAAAATAAAATTATAGCGTTTGTAACAGCCCAGTAGAGCATACCTTTTCTCCTCTCCACAATAAATGATTGTCTCGTCTGCCTCCCACATGCCAAACAAGGGTGGATTTCTGATTTTTCAGACTTTATACATCAGCACTTTCCCGTAGGTATCTTATAACTGGAGCATTAATACATTTTCAAAAGAGATTTCAATCCCCATTAGAAGGAGATCTGGTTCAGATGGAAGGATGGCTATTTTTCACTCAAGTCAAAATGGGGAAATTAGCAGGAAAGGCTTTTGTGCTTGGTCTGCTTAAAAAGTCCCCTCCTGTCTTGAGGAAGAGGAAATGCCTGTTTTGATCATTAAACCAGTGCAGTTGGGACAAAATGAGATTTATCAGTCTTCATGTGAATAGAAGAAAGTGAACGTTTAAGGACTGTATTTTATGAAAATAAGCATAGTCTCAATGCCAGAATATTTAACTCTTTGCCAGCTTTCTTGATCCAGTTGTAGCATTTTTTCAAAGTACTCTGATTTTTTTTTCATAGATGATAAACAATTTACCCAACATTAACAAGTCAAAGTGACCTTTATACCTAATCATATATTAGACACACACACACACACATACATCTTCTAAAATAGAAAGTTGAAATATTCATGCTTCAAAATGCACTTTTAAAATATGCCATTTGTTATTAAGATTATTGAAATAATATCATATGTAAAAAACAAAATTAAATCCCCGATAATTCTATCACCAAGAGATAAACCTGCTTAATATTTTGGAGTATTTCTCTGGGGCATATGTTTTCAAAACATTGTTAAATTCAATATATATTTTAATATAATTTATTATTCAAAAACAATATATTGTGATAATTTTCATCTTATTAAAAACCTTCTAACATACTACTTAATAGTTGCATAAATACTCCATTATATAAATTAATTATAATGTGTTTAACCCTTTTTATGGGCAAAGATATAGATTGTTTATAATTTTCTGGTATTAGAAGTCATTCTTTTACATAAATACATATATTGAAAGAAAATAAAAATCTCAGGACCACTCCCCCAAATCCTGTGCAACAGGGAAGGTAAAGGCCTCGGGTACCTGTGATGGACTGGCCCCATAGATCATTCATTAAGGAAATTCCTTTGTGTCCTCTCATAAGCAAGGACATGCAACTTGTAACTCAAGGTGTGCAGGCTACATCTAGCTCCTAAAACTCAAGTCTGTTCAATTCCACGCTTATAATGAATTACGAGTTTATCTTCACAGATGCAGAACAGAGACAAGACAGGATCAGACATTCTTCCACCTACCCAGGGATATCTACATAATTGATGTTTCCTTCACTCCCTTTTCTCTTCTAACATTCACCTTACATCACGTACAATGTAGATTTTCTGGGTCTCACAAGAATGTAATCATCTTGTCTCACTACTCACCCAACACCTGCCTTTTTTTTTTTTTTTCTTCCCGTATGCCCTACTCCCTTTAAATATTGAAAATTCCCAATTCCCTTTTGGAAAAAGAGCCACAGATCTCTTTGTGGTTTGTGTTTTTTCCTGGGTGTGCCCTAAACTTTGGCCTAATAAACCTCTGTTGATTGCTATCTTTGTCTCAGGCACTTATTTTGGGTTGGCATGTATACACACACACACACACACACATATATATAAAATATTTATATATGTTGACATATGTATGTGCACATATAACCTGAATCTGTCTACAGTATTATTTTGGGATAAATTCCTAGAAATAAATGGTGCAAAAGATAGAAGTGTATTTTTGTGTATTAATATAAATTGCTAAACTAAAATGAGAAATTTGGATGGTTTTGTTTATGATATCAGTTCTTTATAGATGATGATTCAGACATGGGAAATATTATAATAGAATTTTCTCTGACTATAAAACTTGGTACAATGGTACTATATGCTGACAATTATTTTAGAAGCCTCTCCACTCTCTGCTGTCTGCAATAGAAACTACATCCTTACTCTAGTCCTGCGAGACCCAAATCCAGATACAGGCATGTGGCCAGTGCCAGAGGAGAAAGCCAGGCAACCCAAGGTGGGAATGAAAAAAAGACATCACGGATGTGGGGAGAGAGAAGTTTGTAAGCAAAGGCAGATGAAATTTAGGGAAATTCATACTGGAAGTTTCTATTTCCTCTTGGCCATATGAGATGAGGCTTTTCCTTAAGAAAAGTGAAGGGGACCCAGGAGAGGCAGGAAGCTCGAAGTATAAATGTCTGGAATTGTCCATGCAGGGGAGGCAAAAACAAGACAAGGAACACATCAGTGACAAACTGTATTAGTCGAGCTTCTCCAGAGAAACAGAATCAAAGGGACATAAACAGATACATGAAAGAGATTTATTATGAGGGATTGGTTCACACAGTCATGGAGGCTGAGAAGCCCCATGACCAGGCATCTGTAAACTGTAGGCTCAGAAAAGCCAGTGATGTATTAGTAGTTCTAGTCTGAGTCTGAAGGCCCAAGAATCAGAAGCACTGATGTCTGAGGGCAGGAAAAGATGAATTTCCAAACTCAAGCAGAGAGAAAATTGACCATTCCTCTACTTTCTGTTTTGTCTGGATCCTCAATGGATTTGATGATGTGGGTGTGCAATCTTCTTTATGCAGTCTACTGATTCAAATGCAAATATCTTCCAGAGAAGCCCTCACAGACACACCCAGACATAACAGTTTACCAGCTACCTGGGCTTTCCTTAGCCCAGTCAAATTGATACATGAAATTAACTATTACATAAACTTTGCCAAGCAGCATTGAGGTTCAAACTGTAACACTGTAATAGCATTCACATCATATTTTCTCTGGTGGTGATTGGCTACTCATGTATGCGAGGGATTCGTTGATGTAGGTTTGGGAAACTGTAGGGCACGTGTGATAGAAGATCAGGATCAGCAGGGTTCACACAACTGGAGAGAGGAAATTCGACATGAAGGAGGGCAGGGACTAGGTTAAATAAGGCAAAAAGTAAGAGTACAATGAACTGTTAGCCTGGAGATGAGGGAAGGGTCAAAGGATGTGGATAGTTGAACGAGATTCATGAGCAAGCGCTGTAAGAGTGAGGAGGTGAGGGGCAGTCCCGTCAATCACATTTCACCGCTATAAATCATTACATCGTGATGTAGATGAAGAGTTGTATCATAGTAGCTCATAAATGGAAAATGTAATACATCAATCAGATCATTCACTCTGTCTGTCAAAAATTATTACTGGACATTCATCATGTGCCAGGCACTGTTATAGGCCCTGGAGATATGGAGGTGAACAAAACAGATAAATTCCTTGCCTCCACAGAGCTATAGTCTAGCAGAACAAAGGGAGCTAAACAATAAATAGAATAAATGCATAAAATATGCACCTAGCATAAAGGATGCCAGATGGTAATAAGAAGCAGGGAAAAAACTAGGAAGCATTAAATAAAAGGTAGTTTGCAATTTTAAGTAGCATGAACAGGGAGGAATAGGAATAATTGATCAGCATGATGTGAAATAACAGATGATGCCATGTTAGCAGACTCCAACTTATGCATGGGTCAATCATTCAACTTTCCAAGTTGTCATCTGGATTTTGATTAGTTGAAATCCAGAGCTTTTTTTGTTCCCTAGGAAGCAAGATGATTGTGATTGGGGATCTGTTTGATCCTCACCATCCCCTCCCCCAAAACTTCTTTGCCTCATAGAAGTGGTGTTGGAAATACCACCTTCTACTGCCCTGGGCTTCAAGTTCTTTCAAGTTTCTCTGACCCCCATGCCCGCAAGTATAGAGATTTCTTTGAGTACTGAGGAAAGAAGGGATTTTGGCGAGTGATGGAGGCTGAACATTTCTCATTACATTACAGTTGGTTAGAAGCAAAGTCAAAAGAGGGAAGGCAGGAGGTGAGGATCTTAGCAGCAGTGGCCCCCTTTGCCATGGTATTGACAAGGAGGAATGCCTACCCCAGTTTTTCCCCCAAAGCCCAGGGTTTTCAGCTGGAAAGGATGCAAGCCAGACCACCAACCATGCTGTACTGTTCATTATATCCAGTATCATTTATGCAACAAATGATTATTGAACACCTGTAGGCACCTCTTAGGATAAACAGTCAACAGCAGATGAGATCCCTACCATGTGAGTTTACATTCTAACAGGGAGATACGGGAATGAATAAGAAACAGAATAAATAAATTATTAGGCTGTCATATGAGAACCATGGATTAGATAGTAATAACCTCTTAGTGAAAGCCCCAAAAGCTCATCTTTGGAATACAGGACCTAGGTTTCTTCAGTGTTCACTACTTGGAGGTATTTTCATGTTTGTAACTATAGTAGAGAGAGAAATAAGGTTTCTGGAAGTGTTACCTATATATAAGAGGGTGGATCTGTATATTTTGGGTTGAATTATCACAAACTTAGGAAATATTTTGAGTCTAAGAATCTGGAGAACAGTTTTGTGTGTTTTTAAATGCTTATGGATGTCTGTGAAAAAAATTAACACATTTTAATAACCATTTTCAGTCTTTAACCACCCCTCGAATTGAGGGGAAAAAAGTGAATGCCAAGACGCATGGCTTCGAAGTAATTATACCGAATGTGTATAATAATCGCTACATTTTCCCAATGGTTTTATTACTTTGAGTGTGATCTCCTTTGCAAGGAAAGCAGAATTTGTAAGAGTTATGGCAGTATACCCAGTAATTTGTAAACATTGCCTAAATCCCTGGTTAGCCAGTCTATATATGAAGAAGCTATTCAATTAAAACACACACAATTGGGGCGTAAATTTATTTTTCCACTTTTCACAGCCCAAACAAACCACTTATGATAATTGTTGTATTTTTTTTTTCTTTTTACCATTGCTTCAAAGGAACTTTTATCATGTTGAGTTCCTTTCAGAGAGGTAAGTGTTTTAAAATATGCATGCAGAACAGGATAAGCAGAAAGAATCTACTCTCAATACCACCCAAAATATCTCAGGAATGACGCAGGGATTTTTAAAAACTAAAGTATTTGTGAGTCTCAATATTGCAAAGAACATTTTTTAATGTAAATGAGATCTTCAAATTGAACATTTCTTAGAGACTGCGCCTAAGATTTCAAATAGCTGATTACATCGACCCAAGACGAATTTTGTCTGCTCATGGATATATCTTTGAGTTTCTATTTGCAAGAGAGAATTTAGCTAATTTCTTGCATATCATTCCCTGCCTGTCTTTTTGAAGAGTCCAGGCTTTGGGACATGGACATGGAAGGTTGAGGGAAAGGTACAAAACTCATACAGCACTGCCAAACACAGGGCTGGAAGCAACACTGTTTTTAGTGTCAAATAGATATGACATAGATTATCTGCCTTCCATTGCCTCTGTCACTGTCTTTCCCAACCTCTGGAGTTGGCAACCTTAATTTGGGGTTCACAATAATGGATCATTAACTGTTGATCCTCTTCAAGTGATAGGTCCTACATGGGCAACTTAAGTGAGTGTTAACAATTTTTTACTTTGCCAGTGAATCAACTTTTGAATTGTATTAAGATAGAGAAGTTTTAATTTGTTAAATGTCAAATATCTAAAACATCACCTTTAGAGGGATATCCCATTAATATTAATAATGTATTTAAATAAGAAAAAAGTTTTCAGCAGATTGGGAGAGAATGGCTTCTATCTGTCAGAAAATTATTTGCGGATGTGGCAGTAGTCAAATAGACATAGTACATTTGCCTCACTCGGTATTGGATCAAAAAAGAATGTACTCTGATTTGCTATAGGATTAATACATCCCTTTAACTGATTCTAGTGCTGTGTGATTGCAAGTCACAGAAGATCAAAATGACAAGAATTTAATAGGCAATATCTGTGATTGATTTTTCTTGGTAAACAAGACAAGTGTGAAAAAATGCCATGGATGATGGCATGATGTTTAATAGTTCCAATTAAGAAGTATTTCCATTTAAGTAGCACTGAACTTAATTTATATGGAAAAGGTGAGTGAAGCTTATGTTCTAACCCTACAGTAGGTTACATCTGACAGAGGAAGATGCTGTCTCAGGGCTGTTCCTTGGGTGCTCGCTATCACTAAGTGAACATTTGCCCCACATTTTGAGATATTTCTGAATTTTGATTTATTACGTAACATTTGTGTATGTGATTTTCAAACACTAAACACTAAAGTAGGAGAGCCTTATCAAGAGGTATACCGGTAAGTGCTTAACAACCAGCTCCCCCAAAAAGCATGCATGTTTATATGGAAAAGGTTATCGTAAATTTTACTGACAATAGACTATATAGCAAAAAGTTTACAAATAATAATAAAATATATAATACTGTTTATTAGAAATTTTATATAGCCAATTGAATCTTGCTCTATTCTAGCTATATGAACATTTTTGTTGATTTTTGCTAAACTCTTATATCTGTCCCCAACCTATAATTGAAATTTAAGCATAATTTTATGAATGACATTACATCCCAACCCATTAATTTTTTTCCAAAAAAAATTGTAATTAAATTTGTGATCTACCATGAAACTGTTTCCCATTCTTACACAAATTATCATGAAACTGAAACCTCTTTTGGCTTCAGCACTTGACATGGTACACTTGCAAGTTAAATCTGAATTATTAACATTTTCTCCATCACTTTCTCAAGTCTAGGCAATCAATAAAACAATATATCAACCTCTTTTAGTGTTTACAGAGGTAGATTTCCAGACGGTAAATATTCCCATCCTAGCCAACTTGAATTTACTGACATGACACTGCTCAACATAGTTAAAAGAGATGCACAGAAATGCCCCTTTGTAGGGTATTTTCACTGTATGGGTATAACAGATGTAAAACCTCAAGGCATAGGTAATAGTGCTAATAAAACACAGTAAAATAATTAGGGTTTTCCTGTTTACTATGCATTTTTAATGTTTATTACTTTTGTTTTCACTATAATATACTTAATTGTAAGTTTAGAAAGTTTAATTTTTTTTCATAATGGTTGTGTTTAACCATAGGCTTGCAACATTCCTGAAAGTTTAACAATTGACTCTTGTGAGCCATACACACCAGCTCCGGCACATCATTGGCCTAAGCTGAAGAGGCTTAATTAGATGAAAGAAAGTAAAACACCCACTTCCAAGCACCTCCATCACTGCCACTGCAGCCAAGCTACAGGCGTTCCTTTCCAGGATCACTGTGTAGCCTCCACTCTGTCCTTCCTGCTTCTTCTTGTCACATCGGTCCATTTCCAACACTACAGCCAGAATGATCCTTTTAATGGCCATGGTAGATCAAAGTGCCTCAATGGCTTCCCCTCTTACTCAGAGTTGAAGTCAGCATTCTTGCCACCATTGACTCTTTGACTTAGCCCTCATGACCTCCATGTCCTGTTTCCTACTGACAACCCACCACTTTGCTCCTGTTTCACTGGCCTCCTTCCAGTTCTTCCCGCACAGCAGAGCTCCTACCTCAGTGCACTGTGCATTTTGCTTCCTTAGCCTGACATGCAGGGACCTCCAACCTGCACACTTCCTAAGTTGCCCGGCTTCCAATCCAGTGTTATCTTCCCAAAGAGACTTCCCTGACTGTCTGAATCAGAACATACTCTAAAACCCTAGACTGTTTTCTCTCCCCCATGCCCTACACCTCATTGCTCTTCATAGCATGGGTCAGAATCTACCCTAGTACATATTCACTTGGTTATTCTTTTATCTCCCCCACAAGAACATGCATTTCATGAAAAAAAGGACCTTGCTTTATTCACTGCTGTATCCCAAGAGCCTTCAAAACTATCTGACACATGATAAGAAATAAGTATTTGTTGAAAGCATACGTGACTCTTAATTGCAATTGACTTTGAAATGTGTCCAGTTTGGGTGAAGTCCACTATTATTTCTGTTCGCATAAGGGTTGTTGAATGGCAAGAAGGGGCCACGTTTCATTAGTAAAGTGAGGCTGTGTCCACTCAGAGAGGTCCCTGTTTCTAATTCTCACAAATGTATCACATGGACTGGTGACAGCCCTAATTTCATTCCTTGACAAATTATAATTTTCTGTCTTTAATACATTTAAATTTTTTTTCATAATTAAAAATGTTTTCTTTTCTTACTGCACCCAAAACTTTCCATTGGCTTAGGATGACTTACATTTACTGTCTACTTTTCTGGGAGAGCAGAGGATATATGAATGTGACTAAATAACCAGAAGATCACACTTTTATTGAGGGTGAGTCTGTGGGTAATTAAACGCTGGAAACATCTTTGAAGAGATTGATACATTGCCAGTACCAAAGAAAAGGAAATAAGTGAAAGGAGTTACAGAAGGTAAGAAATTTAAGGATTGTTAAAATAAATGAAAAGAAATCAAGCCAGATATTTTTCCTTACTGTGATCCAGAAATGATATTAAATCCAAGGACATAGAAAGCAACTAAAACACACTGTGGAGATTGTGCTCACAGAATATATGTAAACAGCCTATTCAGATATCGAAAGCTCATGATCTAAGTTTTATCACAACAAAATTATTGTCAACATGACCTCATGTTTTAACATGACCTTACTTTATCCATGGCCAGGAAATCAAACAGAAAGAAAAAAGAGAACAGGAAAAGAGCTAACTCCTTCCCAATTCATTTATACAATAGCAACATGGTTACAATGTCAAGCGCTGCTTTTATCCAAAGTTTAAACTGTAAATTACTGACTGTAGATATTTCCTTTAGACCTTGGTTCCTTTACCCGTGAAGTGGTCCTCGTAGTATTTATTGGTCTCCTCGGAGAAAGTTACAGAAATTAGATACTATCTGAAAGCAGGTATTATTAGTCTTAAGGATATTTTTCATGAGTTAGTTTAAATATTAATATTTATGAAATGGGCAATTTTATGAAAGGGAAAGTTTTCTTAAGGCTTTAACGATGTTTGTGTTGGTCTTAAAACATGCGTTATTACTTAATGAATATTGCTTCATCATCACTTAGGGAAACGTGAGTTCTTTCAAAGAATATGTGCATACCTCCAGACATACTATGCATTTATGTTTTATCCAAAACTACTTAAAAGTCACCTACGCTTAACAATTTCAAAAGGCAGTTTGATCTTTCCAAGAAGTCCCCTTTTAAACGTGGCCTGTAAGACCTCACCTGGGTGGCTTATCTGATGGTCTTGGCAAGACTCTAGCCTGGGCAGTAATTCTGGCTCCGACTTTTCTGCCTGAAGCACAAAGAAACTGAAGACTCATTTCCCAGAGGATGGGGGAAGTTGTAGCTCTAACTGTTTAAAATTGGATTTTACTGGGTAATGCTTCAAAGCGCTCACTTTGCATTTCTGCTAACAAAGCTGAACATTCAGCCAAAATATTGGAAAGGAAATACTCAGGCAGAATGAAACGACAGAGGAGGCTTGCAAAGTGGGGAGCCGAGCCAAGAGTGACAAAATAAAAGGGCACATTCCAGAAGGAGACGTGAAAGAGAAAACTGTTTTTAGCACATCACTTAGAGCCTCCCTGTCCCTACAGCCATATCCAAATCTTGGAAATAACTAATGCTTTAGTCGGGTTTTAGCTTTTTCTCACATATACTCACTTCAAATCCTATGCTAATCCATTAAAGAAGACTTTGCTAGCCCTTCTGGGGCAGTTCAAGCCTTTAATACAAATTGGCTTTTACCATTTCATGGCAGGTGCTGAGGATGGAGGTCACATGAAGGGTTTTTACCCTCAACTCTGGAAACCTGGAATAAAATTGTGTTAGTACTCGTGCAATGAACGAAGTAGGAGTACTGAACAAATATTCCTGTCAGATACAATCATCCTCTGAAACACAGGTCTGGGAAGTATTTTCAGTTTCATAACATGACTTTGAGTGTGAGTACCTCTATCTGTTTATCTCCCACTAGGACAACTTTATTTGTACTATATTGATTTTGTTGTGAACTATTTTGCTCCTTGAAAAACTCAGTTTATTTGATTATGGGAAGCCAATCTCCCCCAAAGTGTCTGAGTGGATTGATTAGAAATGTCAGAAGGCAATCCCAGAGACAGCCAGGAAGCTGGTTTACAAAGGCAAATCAGAAGACAGGGCGGAACTGAACTAAAGTTGGTTGCACTGGGCAGAAACAGAGGCTTGAATTAACTGATACACGTGAGATCTTCCACATTGGCGATTTTGTCAACAGTGACTCATTTGTGTTCCTAATACCCCCACCCCACGTACTTGTGGTGGGGGTGTGTGTTCATGAACCCACATGTGTGTATATGCACGCATTTCTCTTATGAAGCCATCTTTACTAATTACAACCACCTTTCCTTTGAGATGGTTCCAAACTAAACATTCAGGAGAAGCAAACACTTTTCTGAGGTGTTATCTCCCTCACACCAAGGAGACGGTTGTCAAATCTTCTTGCAGCCACTTGGAGATATTTCACTTCTTTTGCAAGTATCTT
Organism: Indri indri; assembly: GCA_004363605.1. Taxonomy (NCBI): domain Eukaryota; kingdom Metazoa; phylum Chordata; class Mammalia; order Primates; family Indriidae; genus Indri; species Indri indri. The sequence goes on along the minus strand of RJWJ010000691.1, from coordinate 103,787 downwards.
GCATTGCTAAATGACCCACAGAAATGAAACTTGAGTTGATAAAAAAGCAGAATGTGATGCTTTGTGCTTAAGAGACTAAAGAAAATAAGTTGTGTGGAAACAATGAATGATGAATTTGAAAAAAAAAATCAATTTTCTTTTTCTTTCAGATGTGACAACATCTCCAAGTGGTTTCTGTGGAGAAATTATATTTTAAAGAATAGGATTGTACAAGGTGATTATTTTTATGCATCTGTATATCTGGAATATCATAAAGTCATAGAATTTAAGGGGGACTTCATCACCTGCTAAATTTCTTATTCTTTATTTTGCTCCTTTTAGAAACAAAACCATCTGTCATTTGCTAAAATAGCTTAAGAAAAAGAGACTAGACATTGTTCTTGAAAATAATAACATGCCCTTTGTAATGTTCTCAAATACACATTTTTTGCAAAATTATACGGTGCTGGGGATACACAATCAAATAAGACACTTTTTTTTTCATATATGCATTCATTGAAAATATTTACTGAGTGTCTACAATGTGCCAGGGTGATTCTGAGACATTGGGGTACAACAGTGAAAAAGTTAGACCAAGTTGCTGCCTTCATGAAAATTATAGCCCACTAGGGAAAAAGAGACATTTTTTTAAAAAGGTAATGTAATGGCGGGCAGTGAAAAGTGCTGTGATTACAAATAAAGCAGGATGAGGAGCTTAAGGGCGATAGGGACAAGGGTGCTATTTTAGATAGGACGGTCCAAGTAGAACTCATTGACGAAGTGACATTGAAACAGAGACCTGAATGTGTTGAGAATGAGGAGTAAGGCAATCTAGAGAGGGAATTGAGTAGAAGGGGGTACATCGAGGGTCTTTCCCACGGCTGGTGGTTCTATGTTGAACGAGCGTGGAGCCATGCGAAATTGCAGAAGAGGAGACAGGAAAGGGAGGTGGGAAAACATTTGAAAGGATTATATATTGTGCTGATGTGTTTAGATTTTTCTTAAAGGCAGTGTGGAACTGAAGAAATTTAAGAGGAGGTGAGAAAAAGCCAGTGCTTTTAGCCAGTTATTCTGGAAGTGGCATGGATATTAGGAAGAGTGAAAGAATATGATGCATTCATTTTATATATGGGAAACCAGAGGTCTTCAAACATTTTTATTACCCCCACCCCCCAAAAGAAGTAATTTTGAAAAATACTTAAGCACATTTTATAAGGAGTTTAAATACTTGCCAAAGGTATAATTTTCAGCATCCTCAAAATATTGGCATTTAAAATTATTTCACTCCATTAAAAGTATCCAGTAGAACATAAATACCGAGGTGATTTGATTCCCACTATCATTAATTTAAAAATGTCCAATGAGTTGTTTTTCACAGTTTTTACATTATCATCTTTTCTCCTTGAACTTCTTTCACAGCATTTCACCCTAAAATAATGTATTTCTAAGATTTGTAAATTTTTTGTGGATAGCCCTGTCATATTTTCTATCTCACACACACACACACACACACACACACACACACATACACACACACACACACACACATCAAATGTTTATAACATGTATTAATTTTAGTTTTCTGTGACCAAAATGTTTCAAGTGTTAGAAAATTTCTTCTGGATTAAACAACCATCGCACAATTCATCAACATAAACAAATTATAATATAAGAGCAATAATAGCAGCAAGCCCCCATGTAGTACTTATTACATCTCCTTATTTTCTTAATTAACTCAAATCTTCACAGCCACCCCATGAGGCAACTCAGAAATTTTGTTCAGATAAACAAGGAGGTGGGAGTGGAGAGACTTTTGTTGTGGGCATGTCTTTGAACTCCTTCAGTGCTACATGCTAAAATAAAATAGTGAAGTGTCATCAAAGGGTAGCTTTAACTATTTATCAGCAAACTCAATGAGATCTTCATTTAATTTCTTGGTAGTAAAATATTTGAAAGCACCTGATCTGGTGAGAAATTTGTTACCTCGTCAGGAGAGCCACGGTTACCCCATCATGTGGAGCCGTGAGACTGGCTGGTAGGTCAAGAGTTGGCCTTTCTTTTGCTAAGAGAGAGAAGGGCAACCCACCCATGAGATACCTGGACTGTGCTACTTTCTAAGGAAGATCAATTTTAGGAAAGATCACCAGAGAAGCTGAAGATCTAGAAACCAACTTCCTTAACACTTTTACTTCTCTTGTTTCCCTGAGAAAGCCCGTCTTACCCCTGGGGCCTTGTGCCCTGTAATCCTCAGACATTTGGTTAATCCTGGTCCCTCCCATTGCCACTTTGGCAGGGCCCTCTTGGATGGCACTCAGTGTTCCTCTAAGCTACCCCTCCATTGCTTCTTTTGTCCTTAAGGAACTTCTTGGCCTTTTAAAACTTTGCTTTTCACAATTTAAGAAACTGAGTTCCCAAGGTATTAACTGGCTATCTCTGGCCAGGACTTGAAACTGGAGACCAGATTTTTATTATGTTGATCTGATCTTTTTATGACGTTCAGTCCTTGACAGGTTGATTTATGTTTTATTGGAATATTGATCCATTTTTCATTGCTGTTAAACAGCAATAGTAACATTATAAAATGGTGCAAAACTGTGAGTAAAAGTGGATGATGGTGGGGCCAGTTCTGAAATCATTGTGGATGCAGCTGTTGTTAAGTATCAGATCACCCAAGAAATAAATTTTTAAAAAATTGCAATAAGAAAAAAAGTCTTTTCTATCTCTGTCCTTGGAATTCTGGAATGATCTTAAAATCATATTGATAAAAAATAAGTTTTTAAAATTTAAATAGGCTATAGTTCTACTAAAAGACACGTATTTCTTAAAGGTATAGAAGACACCTTGATGTATTAATTTTACCTCTAGAAGGTTTCAGAGCTTGCTGGTTGAGTGATCTGTTGGAACATGACTATTTTTGTCAAACTATCATATTTTAAACTTATCCACCAGTTACTTTCTTAGTGTAAAATCTCATTAGGGATTTTACATGTTTCCACAGGTACAGTGGTGAAAATTGATTGCCGTTGTTTTATTACATTTGACAAATTCTTGCATTCTCATACAGTTTCTTGCATTTGCCTATCACCAGGAAATGGACTATTATCACTTTCCAGGCCTTTGCTGTGGGAAGGAAACAGAGTCCTTTTGAAAGCTGTGGGTGATGTTTGTGAATATTTAATCATGGAGGAGGTACAATGGCCTCATTTACAGAGATACATTGAAATTAATTTCATGGTATTCTGTCAAGGAAAGAATCTTAACCATATGCCCTCAAATAAAAATAAATGAGTTAGGAAAACTCTGACAAGGAATTTCCCTAATTCTGCAGAATCTTTAGATTAAAGATTTACTTAAACGAAAATAGAGTCATTCATGCAAACATGATTGAGTTCAATTTATTTCTGTTGTTAAAAAGAAATTTAAAAAGGTTTTTCTTTTTCCTTCTGATTGCTTCCAAATTCACACTGAATATCTTTATTCAAGAGTCCCATGTTTTTTATCAGAAATACATTAAATGCAAAATTAAGTATGAAAAGAGAGGAAGAGTGAAAACCAGATGGACATACTTAGAAGGATGTTAAATACAGTGAGCAGCTTCTCTGAGTAAAACATCCGTTCCTTGGGACCAGGACAAAGTTATACAACAGTGAGTCACCCAACACATGTTTAATGACAATCTCAGAGTAAAGAGCTTAGGTCTGTCGGGACACATGGCACTTTAGTGTCTGCTGACTATTAAACCTCATTGCTTGGTTCAAGAAACATACGGATTGAAAGTGGTTTTGTGGGTGAATTTCTTACATGAATTTTACTTTTTGTCATGTGATGTTTTAAAATCTTTAATAGAAATTTATCAGTTTTGAAATTGTACCTGGATTTTCTTATACTTAGTTTATAAAGAAATTTATGCATGGTTTCTTCTAGTACTTACTTGTGTGGTTGCATATTTTGCACATTTGGAGGTTTTTATGTATGCAGTGAATCTGCTGTTACCTTTTTCCAAATAGGTATCTAGTTTTCCCCACACCATTTATTAAAAGTGCATATTGCTCATAGCTTTGAGATGCCACCTTAATTGCTTCTAAAATTTCCATAAATAGAGTAAGTCTGTTTCTAGGTATTTTACCCTGTTTCTCTTGGTGTGTCTGTCAAGCATGTTCTAGTACTAGAACAAGAAGAATCAATACTTTTGATTATAGAGGCTTTATTGTATAATTTAATACTAGGTGGGGCCGGATCCCTCTCCCTACCATTCCCTTATTTTTTAAGGTGTTCTGGGATATTTTTGCATGTTTATTTGGAAGGATTTAAGGGCAAAGTGTCAGAATTTCTGTAACCAACTCTCAAATAAATATATGTGTATGTGTACCTACAGCAAGAAAGAGATAAAGCAAATGAGATAAAATGCTATCAAGAGATGAATCTCAATGAAGGGCACATGGGTGCTCATTATAAGATTCTTGCAACTTATTGTTTGAAACATTTCAAAATGAAATGTTGGGAGAAAAAGAAGGAAGTTGGAGGGAAGTTAAAGTGGTTACCATTAATGCTTTGGGGGAAGATAGACAGAGGTGGTGGTGGCAGAGTGACTCCTTTGTATGTAATTTGAAATAAAATTTTTAAACAATTTTCAACCATCTAAATATATTAGTGATTCAAAACAAAACATAAATAAAATCAAAGTTAATCCAATATCTCTACCTATGGGAGCTATGAATGGATTTCAGGCTAATGTCAAACTTCATGAGAGTTAACACTGGGGATAGACCAGCCAAGGGAGCTCTCCTGGGGTTCTGGCTTGCTCTGGTCCACCAGCCCATTGCTTGGGAGGAACTGGGAACAGGGTGGCATCTCACTCCCAGAGAAGACATCTCTGCAAACTCAGGTCTTTTAGACTTAGAAATGGCAATGCTAACTCCTCTCCCTACTCTCCTCCTCCTTCTTATCACTCTCTAGAGGTTTCTGTGTTTATTAAAGGCCACTTAACTTCCATTGGCTGGGGTCATGTGCAAGGAATCTACTTGTGTTGGAGTTGATAGTGCGCACAAACCACACATTTGCACATTCCTCTCTGGGTTCTGCCTTTGAAGTAGGAGCCCTGAGGGTCAGAAGGAGCAAGAAATCCTGCATAATTCTCAAGCTAGCCGGCCCAACTGCTTGGCTCTAGGCCGTTTTTGTTCTCCCTGGAATCCCATTGTCTTGTTTCTTATCCTTCATTTGGTTACAATGCTCCTTCATGCAAGCCTCAGTATAAATTTCACTTGTTCCGAAAAGTTTTTCTTTATTTTTCAATCTCTTGTTTGTTGTTTTTTCCATATGCTCCCACAGTCCTTGGAACAACCAGAATATAAGACATTTGTGGAGGGTTGCAACTGCCTAATGGTGACTAACATTTATTGAGCACTCACTGTATGCTCAGAGTTTAAATGTGCTATTTGATTTTCACATCAATCTCATGAGATAGGAGACATTTTGAGCTTTATTTTAGAGAAAGGAAAATAGAGAAATGTAGTCACTTGCTGAGACAGGTAGAAATTAAGATGGCATCCACATTCTTGCCTAACCCCTTCCCTTAAATGTGGGCCTAGTAACTTGTTTCCAACAACCAGAATCCGTATGGTTTGGTTATACAAGACTGGGATGTCCATTTTGCTAGCAAATTCTCTCTTTTGCCTTTTCTGCTTGTACCCTTTGATGAAGTAAGATAGTATATTGGAAAGACCCGCATACCAAGCAGCTAAGCGGAGGCCCTCAGTCCAACAACTGTCAAAGAGTTGAATCCCGTCAACAACTGTACGAGTAAACTCCGAAATAGAGCCCTCCACTGTTGAAACTGCAGATGAAATAACGATCTTGTGCACAATTGCAACCTTGTGACAGATCTTGACAGAGAGGGCCCAGTTAAGCTCTGCACGGATTCCTGACTCACAGAAATTGTAAGATATTAAATTTGTGTTGTAATGAGATGCTGAGCTTTGGGGTAAAGATGGATAAATTTGGGTAGTTAACTAATAAATAACTTTGCAATAGACAGCAATAGGCAAGTATTATAATATACTTGACTTACATCCCATAGGTAGAAAAAGTACAGGGTTAAAGTCCAGGGGTTCTGACTCTCTCTGATGAATTCTTATGTCATCCTGCCTGGTTACTTGCCAACTGTTTTTTTTTTGTTTGTTTTTTTGGTTTTTTTTTTTTCCATTTAAACATATTCTGACTTTAATTCCTAGCATTTAGCCCTGAGTGTGGTATTTTGTGTATCCTTAATAATCAGGGAATGAAAAGTAGGGTCCATGAAAAATACAATATTGTACAGTAAATTAGCCAATCAAAGCAAAATTTTTTCAGCTTTGTATTTCTTAAAATTGAGGAGATACACATAACATAATGCTTTGAACTATTTTGCAAGTCTGCATGCTCACTGATACATTAGAGTTATTTTAACTATACTTGAGCAGACTTGGATAGCACATGTGAGCCCTAATTTGAAATTAATTCCTTTATCAAACATTAAATACCTTCTAAATTTCCGCCTCTGTGCCAAGTCCTTGGAATACAAATTGAATAAAATAGTGTAGGTGGAAGACAAAATGCAAATAGTGACATTATTGCATGACCTGCTGAGTGATGTAATCAAGATTTGAACAAAGAACTGTGGAATAGAGGATAAATAAAGAGTCCAGTGGCACAATCTTCCTTTGGTGGCCTCTCTGTTTCTTTTCCTCTTGCTCTCTGTCTATACACCAGTACGTGTGGGTGGTACACACATTTATTAATATAGTTCTGGCTAATCTAGAGCACCAGAAATGTTCACTTAGGAGAGTTAAGATCTTACTCGATGGTTTTAATTGTAAAGCGATTATGAGAAAAAGTTCAAGAGAAACAACTTGGCTGATCCGAAGTACAGTGCTGTCGTTTTTAATGAAACATTGAGCAACAGAGGTTAGAGACTTGACGTTAAGAGAGATGACACACAAATAAAACACAGAGAATTGCCAATGGAAGGTGAACAACCAGAGAAGCCATTTAAAGTGTGTTCTTTTGATGTTCAAAGTAACTTTTGGTGGTTTTTACATACGCAGGAAAGAAAATCTTTTCTTCTGCATCAAGGTCTCTCACACGAAGCAAACAAAAAGAAAAAGCATCAATTTGCATTTAGTCATTTTCTACACCCCAATCAGATGATCAAAAATAAGTCTTTCATAGGTTTACTCATAGTGAGTTTGCACTGCTGCATCTCAATAAGCTATTTTATGATGTTACTTTTTGTCAGTCTATGTGGGATACCATATCTCCCAAGAACTTAGAAATAATGAAAATAAAATTGCTCTCAGACAGTTTAACTATGAGCCAAACAAACGAAAAATAAAAATGGAGAATCACAGTTACCTTAAACAGACAAGAGTTCCTGGGACTGTAACACATGATTGCAACCTGCCAGAATGTATTAGTGTCCTAGGGAAGAATATGTTTTCAGCGGATGTCCGTTCAGCCATGAGAGAATAAGGGAAAATAAAATCCCAGAGCAATATGGGCCATGCCTTTTGAGCATTGTCCTAGCCAGTGAGCAAGAATATCCTTTTGAGTAGGATGTATCCAAATCTCCCAGGTTCATGTTGTGTTTTCTTTTCATGGTCAGTAAGGAAATCTCCAATTGTGTTCTGGCTTCCTGTGTGGGTTAATGTTAGTGAGGCAGACACTGATAAGAAGTGAAGGAAGAAAGACAGTTACTGGTTAGTTAAAAAAGAATGGAGAGCATGAATAGTGTTCACAAAAATAAATTTCAATATTTCAATAACCCACTGAAAGACATATTTTATGAATTAATGCCAGGCTTTTTAACTTCACACTTTTGACCAATTCTTTTCTCCATTAGAATTTGAACATGCTTAATCCTCTCTTATCTTAAAAAATAAGATAAAGTAGACATGCAACCTCCACTTTTCCAACACCCCTTTCCTGAGCCCCAGCTAATACTATAAAACAAGCTAAATCTTCCTTAATCCTATTCATTTAATTTTTTTTTTTTTTTTTTTTTTTTTGAGGCAGAGTCTCACTCTATCACCCAGGGCTAGAGTGCAGTGGTGTCATCATAGCTCATAGCAACCTCAAACTCCAGGGCTTAAGCAATCCTCCTGCCCCAGAGTTCCAAGTAGCTGGGACTACAGGTGCACCACTGGGCCCAGCTCTATTATCAGTAGAGATGATGTCTCGCTTTCACTCAGGCTGGTCTATTCATTTAATTTCTTAAGTTTAATGAAACCGTAGATAAATAGTTTCCCCTCGCATTGAGAAAAGGATTGTTTGAATTTTCCAACAGTATTTCAGTTATACTATGGGGATTCAAAAGAAGCATTGTTTGTCTAAGTTTGTCCAAGTCAGTTGCAAGAGGATCGGCCTCCAGACAGCTCACCAAGGAGGAGGCCAAGGTCATTGGTGAAACCTCACAAGAGGGAGAATCACAGGGGTGGGGTCAGCACCAAATATCAGGAAAGTTTCCTTTCTGGGCCACTTTGGTCAGTCTGCACCATTCATCTCAGATTTTAGAGGTTGGAAGCTTCCTGAGCAGCTTAAGAAAACATAAGATTCAAAATTCCCAAACTAGAACTAACCCAAGTGGATGACTCCTTTTATTTCCATAAATTTGGCCACAGACCTGACAACTTGGGGGATTCTGTGCAATGTTTTACATTTAATGATTTTTATGACCCAGACTCTGCTAGGCAGAGTAGTATAAGCACTGTGATCAATGCCAAAAGAATCCACCTGGTGTAAAGTCCAAATTTCAAAAGTTGAGTAAGATTGTGTGTTCTGGGCCTACCAAGATAGTTCCACACATAAGAATTCAAAATGCTAAAGCAATTGGTAGAAACAATTTCTCTTTTCCTTGCTATGGACATGAAAGTGAGAAGGAGCAAAGAACAATCAACGAGTGAACACCGTTTTCATTTTTTTGTGACAGCTACCTGGAATGGGCAGGGAACAAAAATGCAGATAAGAAAACTAAAACCACAGGCTCCTGGGGGCCAACGACAGCCTTCTGATCCTAATTTGATCTGGAGTTAAGAATGCAGGGAGCCTCTGTAACAGTTTATTCTGCATAGCAGAGCTGCGACTTTTCTGGCAACAATGCCTCCCCGGAAGCTACACAAAGTCGCCTTTGATTGCCTGTGATCAAAGCCAGGAAAGCTCTTCTGCAACATCTTAGCTTCAGAAAGCCAGGAAAATCAAATCAGAATGCTGAGAGCATATTAATAATTCCTAAACACAGTTTTAAGGTGAGCAACTTCTAACAGACCTTCATTATTATTAAAAATGATTTGTTTCTGCCCTTCTTACGGGGGGAAAAGCCTTAACTCTACTTAGTAGGCTGCATATCAAGAGTGGATATTGAACAATATTGTTTTATTCTGAATTGATGCAGCTGATCACATAGAAATAGGATTGGGTAATGAAAAGCTCTATAGAACAGAAGTCAGGAGATTCAGTTTTGTCATTGAATAGATACAGCACAGTGGACCCTTCTAATAGTCTTGGCCTCATCATCCCTGTCTGTGAAATGGGCTGAGGAGCTTGAGGTCTCTGTAACTAGCTAACAAGGCTCCTATGAGATCCCACACATCCTTGTTTATAGCCATGGCTGACCCTTCACAAGATTGCTGGGTCCCAAGCTCTCTCCTTGGTCTTCTTTGCTTCCTCTTCTGTGCCCTTTCTGCCTTGTTAGGTGTCTTTATCAGTAGGATAAATTAGCGTGCAGCACCTGACCAAGGATTATTTGTATTTTTAAGAAACAAGCATGTTTTGGCAAGCAAAAACATGAAATTTGATGTGTGGGAGGAGTATATTTTAAAGTCAGAAAACCTGCTTATGTGTTCCAACTATGAAATTTATTATCCGTGTGAATTTCATGAGATGATTTAATTTCTCTCAGCCTCAATTCCTTATTTGTGTAATAAAGCCTAGTTTGTAAGGTTACAATGAAGTGAAAAAGATGGAATATTTAGGGAAAGTATAAATTTATATTTATTATCCAAAGTGCATAATCTAAATAGTGAAGTCTTTATTATTTTTACAATTTATTTAAATTTATTTATATATTCATGATTATTGGTAGGTAGTAGTTGTAGTAGAGGAGTATCAGTAATTATAGTTGTAGTGATAAGAGCTACCAAATTATTTTTTTAATGATGACATTTCATAAACAATAGGGAATCAGAGTAGAAGAATTAGTTGGGGAAAAGGAAGAGTCTTTCTGGTGCCATTAAAATATGTATGTCCATGTTTAATATAATGTCTCAACTAGTCACCCCGAGTATGTTTTACTTTGTTTCCTTCTTTCTCTTTCCTCTGTCTTTCCTCCCTTCCTTTCTTCCTTACTTCTCCATCTTTCTGTCTTTTACTCTTTCTTTCTCTCCCTCCTTCTTCATTTCTTTCTTTTTGCTTCTTGAATATGCACCCAGTCTACTTTTGCAAACTCCAACTCTTGATGCATTCCAATGGAAAGTCAAGCCAACCACAGGTAGAAACGTTACCCTGATCCATCTGGGTCAACAGCGACTACAGAAGGCATTTGGTGAGGACGAAGGAATTGGTTATTTCACCTGGAATTACAGACTTGAGACTTGGAACCATAGCTGTCCTTTGGCAACCTAGCAGTGGTGTACAGACAAAATGTGGCATCACGCTCGTCTTGAGTTACTAATTGCCGAGGTAGATTTTCTTCTAAAGATAGGACTCCAGGCAATATGGTCCAGTCTCTCCTTGATTTTCTCACAATGAGCATTACTTAGAGAACAGAGAGAGAGAGAGAGAGAGAGAGAGAGAGAGAGAGAGAGAGAGAGAGAGAAATGAGAGAAGCCAAAATCAGAGATTATGGGAGAGTCAGGCTCTCTTATAGATCTTCAGTAGGAAAAAGAAAACCTGCGATACCAACACAGATTTCAAATAAGATCCCTTGGCAAGAAAGCCACTTCCCACCACCCCACCCCTGCCTCAGCCTTTTGCACATTCCTGTCCTTAGCCTACTTCCCTTTCACATGCTAATCGAACCAGGATGGTTGGACTGGACATTTTTTCCAGCTCACCTCCCTCTAGTTGCCTCTCCTGGTGTCACCTTTCCCCTTCAAGTTTGCTCTTGTCACTAAAGCTTTACCATGACTTTATTTCGACTGGAGTGAGGAGTGAGCATATGTTATCATAGAGCCATTTCTTAGTGACAGTCCTGGGCCCAGGGAAAGCTCTCAACTGCCTGCTCCATAAGCCCTTCTTTATTTCTTTCAGTCACATGGCAGCTCTCTCGATGCCTCTCAGCCTGACACACCCAGCCAATATGCTACATGCAAGAGGGTTTTTACTGCAATGGGAAGGAATCTGCATACATCCTGGTGGGTACTGGTGCACCTGATTTTTATGTAGGTTTTAAGCAATCTGATCAGTTTATTTAAAGACCTTTTAATGAGCATTTATATTATGATTGTTCCCATTATTTGCCACTGCAATTCCACATCCAGGGGTTTTCTCTCCAGGAGCTAGCTGCCTTCCCTACCTGCCTGTAACACATTCACAAAGTTAATGAGGACATGTGCACATGGCAGTGGGTGTCACCATTTTATTTGCTTCCAAATATGGCTAGCATATGTTGTCTCAGTATAGACAATCCGAATTAAAATGCTAAGTCTTTTTAGTATTGGAAAGAGATGATAGTCACCAGAGCTAGGGCTCTTCTGAGATATTCGTGATGTCTCCAAGGTCTCCTTAGAGTTCAAGTTTCTCAATCATAGCATCTTGTTATGCAGCCCACATTTTCCCCAACTCAAATTAAGTTCTGTTCATATGATATTTCATTCTATTCAAACACTGATTCTCATTGCCTTTTCAGGCCCCATTTCTGAATTTATCTTCAGAAATTAGTTTTTGTTCTTAATTTTTCATCCTGTGGCTTGATGTCACAATTGGATTTTAATTATCAAGGATCCTGGCCCAGAAATGCTCAGTTATTTCCTAATAAATTAGATAATCTCATTGTAGCAGAACTGTTCTTGCAGGGATGTTTAGCTCTATTATCCTCTTGATCTCTTTGGGCTTTTAATGTTTCAGTAAATAGTGATCTGGTAACTTGCATGAGATAAGGTCTGGGCTAGAGTGGGTTGTGACCTTGCTTTCATTAGCATGTGTCTGAACACTTGACCCAGGAACCGTATCCTTTATGCTAGCTTTTCCGGTTTAGTCACTTTCCCCCCTTAATTTATCTCTTTATAAGAAAAGGAACTTAGTTTTATTGAGGTGTATAATCAGAAAATTATACTTATTCTTTGATTATATGCTGTGAGCATGAATGATGTGTGAAAATTTTCAAAAAAGAAAGTATGTTTCTTGTTTGCAAGAAGCCTACTATTTCTTAGATGAGATAAAATACCCAGAAAAAAATTTTCTTAAGAATATTCTACATTCTGTTTATAATAGCTACAAATAAAATAAAATACCTAGGAATAAACAATAAAGAAGTGAAAGATCTCTGCAATGGAAACCACAAAACATTGTTGAAGGATACTGAAGAGGACATTACAAAAATGGAAAGATACTCCCCATCCTCATGGATTTAAAGAACCAATATTGTTAAAACATCCATACTACCCAAGATAATCTATAGAGTCAATGTAATACTCATCAAAACACCAATGAAATTCTTCATGGACAGAAAAAATAATATTGAAATTTATATGGAACTACAAAAAACCCAGAATAGCCAAAGCCATCTGAATAAAAAGAACAAAACTAGAGGAATCCCATTATCTGACTTCGAATTATACTATAGGGCTGTAGTAACCAAGACAGCATGATATTGACATAGAAACAGACACATGGACCAATTGAACAAAATAGAGAACTCAGAAATAAATCCACACATCTGTAGTGAACTTATCTTCAACAAAGTCACCAAGAACATACGGTGGGGAAAGGACAGTCTCTTCAAAAAATGGTGCTGGGAAAACTGGATAGCCATATGCAGAAGAATGAAATTAGACCCTTATCTCTTGCCATATACAAAAATCAGATCAAGTGTCCATCAATACATGAGTGGATTAATAAAATGTGGTGTATGTGTACCATGGAGTTCTATTCAGCCACAAAAACCAATGGTCATCTAACACCTTTTATATTATCCTGGATAGAGCTGGAGCCCATTCTACTGAATGGAGTATCACAAGAATGGAAAAACAAGCACCACATGTACTCACCATCAGATTGGTATTTACTGATCAACACTTATGTACACATATATTAATGACATTCACTGGGTGTTAGGCATATGGGAGTGGGGGAAAGGGGTTGGGTATATACACACCTAATGGGTGCTGTGCACACCATCTAGGGGATGGACAGGCTTGAAGTTCTGACTTGGGTGGGGCAAAGGCAATATATGCAACCTAAACATTTGTACCCCTGTGATATGCTGAAATAAAAAGAAAACTGCAATGAGACATCTCACCCCAGTTAAAATGGCTTTTATCAAAAAGACAGGCAATAATGAATACTGGTGAGGATGCAGGGAAAGGGGACCCTCATGTACTGTTGGTGGGATGCAAATTAGCCCAATCACTATAGAGTACAGTATGGAGGTTCCTCAACAAACTCAAAGTAGAACTACCATATGATCCAGAAATCCCACTGCTAGGTGTATATCCAAAAAAAGGAAATTCAGTATATTGAAAAGATATCTGCACTCCTGTGTTTATTGCAGCGCTATTCACAATAGCCCAGATTTGGAATCAACCTAAGTGTCCAACAACGAATGAATGGATAAAGAAATTGTCGTGCATATACATAATGGAATATTGTATAAATGAATGAAATTCTGTCATTTGCAACAACATGGATGAAACTGGAGAACATTATGTTAAGTGAGATAATCCAGGCACAGAAAAACAAATCTCTCATGTTCTTACTCATAGCTAAATATTAAAAACAATTTATCTCATGGAGATAGAGAGTAGAATAATGGTTACCAGAGGCTGGGAAGGGTAGCAGGGAGAGGGGCATAAAGTGAGGATGGTTAACGGGTGCAAAAATATAGTTAGGTAGTTAGATAGAATGAACAATATTTGACAACACGAGAAAGTGAGTATAATCAACAATGTTAGGCTATACTTTAAAATAACTAAAAGAGTGGAATTGGAATGTTCCTAACACAAAGAAATGGTAAATGCCTGAGGTGATGGATACTCCAATTATCCTGATTTGATTAATTCACTTTGTATTCCTGTATTGAAATATCCTATGTACCCATTATAATTAAAAATTAAAAGTTAAAAAACCATATTCTACAAAGCAAAATCGAAGAAAAAATAAGTGTATGTAATGTGTGTGTCAAGCAGTACCAGGAAAGGAGATTACTTAAATAACTGGAGAAGGTGGGAGCAGAGGATTCTACACAGAAATGCCAGAGAAGTTCAGATTTGATATGACAGGCTGCTCTAGTTCCTATTTGGAGAACCTGAAAAATAATGTGCAAAACACACTATGTTCTTGTCAGACGATAAGACGCCGGAGGCAAGAGATCTTTCTCCGGTGAGTGCATGTGTGCGTGTATTTTATGAGTTTGCACACTATCATATTTTATCTATTCTTACTGGAAAGGAATATTGGCTCAGTGTATAAGCTAGTAAGAATTTTATAAAATAAACTGTCTAGTGCAATGTAAGAAAAGGATACCCTTTTCTTCACAGATGATAAAATATATAATACTTTGATTAAAAATCAAACAAACCCTTCATCTGGGTTACACAAATAGGTACAAGGTAATTAATGGGAAAATCTTATTTTACTTCCTAGGAAAATAAATCATATACTTGGCTTGCTTGGCTACCTGTCAAGAAAACATCTTAATTCTCCAAGCACTGAAATATCTTAGAGGCAAACTGTATGCTCGAGAGATGAAGTCTGCAATGGAATCAACGTTTGACCCTCTGCAGACAGTGGGCCAGCATACCAAAGGCTTCTGGTATAGATGGGCTTCTTATTACTGTTTCTTACCATAAAACTGTCCCTGTAGAACTACGAAGTATTTTACCGACTCCCGGATAGCTTCAGGGCAAGAAAGAGAAGTGAGAATAAAAAATAGAAAACAAATCACTCACTCTGTTCTAAAGTATAAAAACATATATTAGCACGACGTTATGCTTTTAAAATGAGTACTTTTAAAAATCACTCCTTTGCTTTATTAAACAAAGAGAATCTTCAATTTCATGTACAGGTATACAGAACATTTTTAGGTGAACAGTGTGAAGATCTAGGGGAAAAGTCTATGTGCCTGAGAAGGGGCAATAGCGTGTGTGACTGGATTACGGATGATCTATGCCCTCGTGTATAGATATGTAGATGTGGTATTATCTGTACTTTCAGCAAAATCTATCTGGATCTGGACATATGTAAATCTGTGTGAACCATCAAGAGGTGCTGGGCTCCTTTTTCTTGAGAAAAAAGAAGTCCTTCAAAGTCTGGTACCCTTTGCGGGGTAGGCTGGCTCATTAGCACAACTGCAGTGTGTAGACAAGTCTTAGGTGTTCAGGACCTGGCCTTGATAGGGTGCCACTGCATGTATAAATATTCTACATGGCAAAACATTCTGATCTCTCCTGCATAGTAAAACACTAACTAGCTACACAGACAAATTACAGCTCAAACAAATGGATTTAGTTTATACTAATGAACTAAGGACTTATTCCATCCTAACAAAGTTAAACAGAGAAATGAATATACAAAACAGTGTGAAAGCCCAAAATAACTGACATGTGGCTTTGTTTTGTACCTGGAGAGAGATGTTCAGACATATGCATCATGCCTCCTGATAGGAGCCTGAGGTCCCAGACAGAAGATCTAGAATATGGAAGGAAAAAGCTAAACTTCCTGTAGAAAACGTATGTAAAACAGGTTTTAGAGCCAAGTAAGCAGGGGTTCAAATCCTGCTTCCTACTATTATATTTAATTTACACAAAATTTTAAATCACAAAACCATAGTTTTCTTGTTTACAAAATGGGAGTAATCCCTGCCCTGTGGGATTTCTGGGAGGAATGAATACAAGAGCATTTGCCCAACGCAGAGTAATGTGATGGTCAATTTGATGTGTCAGCTTGACTAGGTTAAACTACCCAGTTATTCAATTAAGTATTAACCTAGACTTTTCTGGGAAGGTATTTTATAGATCTTGTTAGCATCTATAATTGGTTGATTTTCAGTAAAGCAGATATTCCTTCATAATCTGGGTGTGCCTGATCCAAGCAGTTGAAAGGATTTATGGGTAGAATGGAGATTACCTTCGGGACAAGAAATTCCCCTGTGGACAGCAGCATGAGCTTCAACCTAGAGTTTGCACTCTGCCCTTCCTGATAGCCTGCTTTATGGATTTCAGACTTGCCTAGCCCCTAAAATTGTATAAGCCAATTCTTTACAATCTATCGATTATCTGTCTATCTATCATCTATTTATCTATCTCAGTGATTTTTTTTTTCATGACACTGATTGACACACATAGGAACTCCCAAATTTTACTTCCCTTTTAATGCAAATATGAGGGTACATATTTGCATACACAACTCTATATTTCTATTACATTGTGGTTGATAAAAATAGATATTTGTTTTCTGCTCACCTTCCTTGATTAAACTAGAGGAGAAAGGAACTGTGCCCAGATGTTCCCCTCAAGTCTTTTCTTCTTAGTGTATTAGCATAGATTCATTGATTTAAATAGTAGCCATCATACATTGGATAGCCTAACCTTGAGGAGATCAGGTGCAGGGCAGGTTGATTTCTCTGGCCAAGAAGGGGAAGGAGGATTTGAGGGTGAGAACATCAGCATCAGCATCAACACGGAACACCATTTACCATGTGCCAGATGCTGTTCTTAACAGTTAACTAATAGGCATTCATTTATCTCATCTTCATAGTAATCCTAAGAGGTGAGTACCAATATCATTCCCACATTCTAGGAGGAGAATCTGGAATGTGGGGTTTAGGTAGCTTGCCCTGGGATGTGGTAGAGGCACCATGGCTGTGGCAAAAGCAGGGCTCCACAGAGCAATGTGGCTACAGAGTCGATTCCCTGCTGTGGGTGCCTCTTTACCTGGAAAGATGGGAGACAGGTGGGTTACTTAGGCAGAAGAGCGCAAGCCCCTGGAACATGGAACATCCACAGTAGGCCACTGTTATGGAAGGAGAAACAAAAGGGAGAAAGAGAAAGGATAAGGAAATGGAGGAGGGACCCCGGAAACAAGAGTGTTAGAAATTGTGTCAATGCGGCGAAAATTTCTTGGTCTGTCTGGCCTCTAGAATCTAGCTCAGTGCCTGGAAAATAGGATATGCTCAAAATACCTGTCATGAATTGAATAAAAAGGTTAGAATGACATTTTACCACGAGCTGGCCTAGCTGTTATGATTGGAAGAGAAATGCACAGTGTATCTTCATCAGCTGTCTGTGATTGAGGCCATGGTTATCAAGGTTGTCTGATTTATAAAAACCCCTTAAAGACTGCAAAGAACACTTTCGAGTGCTTTAAATGGTGTTTAAAAACATTTAAGGAAACTTTTATTATGAGGATGAGATATTTAGAAGAAATGAGAAGATTTGATCATATTTGTACCTTTCGGTTTGCCACTTGCAATACAAACCCATGACTCAAATGTACATATCTCATCCAGGGACAGTTCCCATGTCACATTAGAAAAGTGTTGGTGGCCTCAGCCCAATTTCCATCACATAAATTATTCTAATTGATAAACCTCTGCAGAAAAAGCAGGAACTCAAATTTCGGGGTGAAAGCTTTCCTTTAACTTCTCATGTTAACTACTTTGGCGAACAGCACGCATTCTTCTCACAGTGCTAATAACAGTGCTAATATTATGATGGTAAAGTTAGGTTTTAAGTATGCAAATTAACCAAACTACCTTACTTCTGTCAATAAGAGATGTTTGGTTTTTCTAAATCTGCCAATTTGATTAATTAGCATAAATTTCTTAAATGTAGAAAATTTGAAACATAAAGTGACCACTTCTATGATACTGAATTTTTTCAACAATAGATTCTTACTTAAAAGATTGTAAGAATGAGGGTAGCATTATTACTGTTTCTTAAGTTCTTTCTCAAAGGAGAACTTGTTAATCAACAAGCTCTTATTGAGTATCTACCAGATAATCTTATCCTTTTTTTCAGAGGATTTTAACCAGGGTTTCTTAGTCTCCAAATTAATGACATTTTGGGCTGGATAATTCTTTGTTGTGGGGGACAGTCCTATGTTTTTGGATGTTTGGTAGCATTCCTGGCCTCTGCCTAGTGACACCAATACTACCCCTTCCCCGGTTGTAACCATAAAAGTTATGTTCAGACATTTCCACATATCCCTAAGGGGGCAAAATCTCTCCCAATTGTGAAATGCTGCTTTAAATTCATGAAATCTGTGACAAATATTTCTAACATCTCAGTTGCCTAAGATACTAAAAATTTACTTTCTGCTCATATCAGAGAACAATGAGGGCCATTATGGTGGGAATTGTGAGCCTGTTCCATGTTAGGGACCCTTTCACTTTCCACCTGCTGAGGCCACATTCCATTGCCCAGAATTCAAACATGTGGGCCCACCTGAATGCAAGGAATGCTGGGAAATGCAATCTAGCTGCATCCCAAGGAGGAAAAGGGAAAAAAGTTTTGGTGAATAACAGCCAGTCTCTGCCACAAGGACTGTAATGAACTAAGATCAAATCATGACAAACATATTAACTTGATGTCTTTGGAAGGGATTCCAAAAGGGATTCTCACAAAACATCATTAGAATGACTCAGTTCCAATCACGGAAGTCAATATTTGCTTATGTGGTCCTCACGCACTAGGTAAAAATATGAATGGGCAATAATCCTCTGCTCAGGTCACTAGTGTGCATTTAGTGGGAAACTGGACCCTCTTCTAGTCCGATTCTCTGAGTCTTTTAAGCCTGTCTCAGATCTATTGGGGTTACTCTGATCCACTAGATTCAGATGAAGCTCATAAGAAGAACCTAGAAACAGAACAAAGCAAAACATGTAGCTCTAATTTAGGGATGTCAGCTAGGAGAGCAATTCAGCACCAGAATTGAGAAGGAAGTAGAGGATCCCCGTTTCAATTTCTGGCTTCAGAATCTCCTCTCTATGAGACCTTCGGGATGCTTCTTCACTTAAAAACAACTTCAGTTTCCTTATTTTAAAATGCGGGTGCTAAGTTTTCAAGGTTATTGTTAAGATTAGTTGACCTAATGTATGTAAAGCACCTAGTGAGTATGGTGCTTGGCACATGAATATTTATTCGTTTACTTTTTAAGTGTCTGGAATCATAGACTATGCAGGCTGATTGACAGACATGCAGGCATGATCAGAAAGAGAACAGAAAGAAGAGGCGGAGAGGAAGTCAGAAACTGTAACAAAAGGAGAGAATAGAGACAGACATGCAGAGTTCAGTGCAGCATTAGTAGAGAGTTATAGACTATCGGGTTTAATTTTAAGCAGAGTGCATTCCATGAGCTCTGTCTGGTTTGTCTTTGGTTGTCCACTCTGTGGTGCCGGCCCCTCTTCCCTCTGCCATCTACCCCTATCTTTTCTGGAACACAGGCAGTGACAGATGCTAAGATTGGTTTATCCTAGACGATCTTAATAAGCACATTTTCTCTACAGAATGTCCTGATTCTAACCAGCCCCAAACTATAATTTTTAGCAGCTGCTCAAACCTTTTCATAATGATGGTGATAAAGAGTGCTACCATGTATTGGGTGTCCATAATAATCTTTATTGTGTGTCTGTTTCAGTTCTTACAGCTCCCTTCATGAGAGGAATTTGTTCTGCTGGTTACAGGTGAGGCATCTGAGACCTAAGAGATTAAGTGATTGGCCTATGGTCAAGATCCTGAGATTTTAATCCAGGTTTTCTGATTCCGAAGCCTACCCTATTCCCTCTCTAACACGTTGCCTGCCTATTTCAGGCACTTACAGTGTTGCTAATGTCTGACATTATTTACTGCCTCATCTTCTGTTAACCTCCAACACGTTCTTATTTGTGGCCAGGTTGTCAGATTATACTCCCCAGAAAGCCCTCAATGATGGAGACAAGGTGGCAGGTGAATAAAGGTGGCAATTCCCTGGGTGGCTTAATTGCCCACTACACATGAGGCGTGACCCGGGCATGTCCCCCAAAGTATAAGCCAAAAGAGAGCCAGGCTTTTAAATAAGAAACACTGGGTGTTTTCTGCAACTTAAATACAAGTAAGCTTGGGGGACAGGGAAGGAAATTGTGTTATTTGAGACTAATAGTGTTTTGAAACTTTCCCATTTTGGTGGCATATAATCAAATTATCCTTTAAGAGCAATCAGCGGCTCCATGGGGTGGCACCATGGTGTACTGAGATTTTAATTCTCTCTAACAGCCTTGCACAATAAAACAGCTACTGAATTTGAAAGTCATTGGGAGTAATTCTAGCAGGTCTTGTTTATACATCTTACCAAGGCTTCTCAAGAACTAGTGGCTTTAGATTGAGTCATTTTCTACATTTGAAGCTGAGGATAGAAGCACAAACAAAAAACTGTCGGTGATTTATGGTTCATGCAATCTCAGGATTCACATTTCTCTTGATAGGACCTTTAGTAATTCAGATGGAGAAACATTCCAGACAGATTCCAACTGATTATGTTTGGAAACTGTGAAGGAGGAGCCTCCACAATTTCCTAGGCTTATTTTTTTTCTAGTTTAACAACACTCGCCCTTCCTCTATCGCTCCTGTGAGCTATTTGTTGATTACAGGGGCAACATCCCATCTTGGGGGATCTCCTGTGGGCTACGTGTTGCTGAGGAACAGTCCTACAATGAGCCGTATGACTTGCACAGCTTGTCAGAAACTCCCCACTCCCCTGATAAGCACTTTGCCAAGCGGGTGCATGTCCCTTGTGCACCGATGTAGACTTCCAACCCAGAATCCAGGTTCTTGGACTTGTGAGAGCACTCATTATTCCTTGTTATTACAACCAGCTTGACAGAAGATCCAAGTGGGGCCCAAGTGTGGCAGGGTTCCAGAAAGAGAAAGTGAATGCAGCAAAATGCCCTTTCTCTCTTTGGGGTACTAAAAACAGGCCTGCCTTTTAGCTGTACTTGAAATCTAATTAATATGTGGAAGAAATATACTGAATATTATTGTATTATATAACTTTAAATAAGAAAACCAATTCTGAAATGAAAAAAGCAAATATACTGTATATTAGGATAAATATTCATTTCCAAAAACTCCTTATTTTTCAAGAGGATTCACTGTGTGACATTTAATTAGGTCTTTAAAATTGGATTCCATTTACACATTTACAATTAGAATTAGAATTTTAGAAAAGTTCCTATTATGCAGAAGAAAGTAAAACTATGCGGTCCATGATATTTCCACATGGAGATTTTGAAACATGAAGATTTTTCAGTTGTTCATAGCTTCCTCCACAGGATACTTTATCCCAGTCCAGGGGATATAGTTTCTCTAGTTAACAGATATCCTTTCTTTGGAAATGTCAGTCTTGACACCTTTTCAAGAAGGCATCATCATTGTAAGGTGCCATTATGAATAATATTCTGAGATCACCTGAAAAGCTAATTTAAAAAAATCTGACATGTATTAGTGTTGATTTTTAAAATCACAGCTTGTCTTTATTTTTAAATTATTAATCTATCATAAAAGAAACAATGGGTTCATTTTTCATTCTATAAATTGTTGGGAATTACTTTTGAAGGTAAGTAGGTCATTTATAAGATTCTCCATCTGAGTCTTCAATTATTACAGCTATTTAAGTAATAATTGCTATTCTAATTCCACTAGGATTCCAACCATGATAGGAAAAGAGGTAAATAACTTTCCAGGGGCATGCATTTGTATTTATTTGATTATATAAGAGAAAATAAGAGAATACATTCCACTTACTTTTGGCAACTTCTGTCTGTGCATTAAGAATTCTATAGCAGTAACGCCAGGAGGACAGGACCACCCTACATTCGAATTTGGAGACACTACAAAGTCATCTTTAGACCACAGAGTCAAGCTTTTCTCATCAAACCAGCCAGCCCCGATTTTCTTTGTGGGTCGTTTGTTTTCATTTCAAAATGAATAAGTTGCCGTCAACATGTTCAGTGTAGTAGTGAAGTGTAAGCACTTGCTATGTCACACAGAGAGCTGAGATGATCGTTTGAAGTACTGAGATTAATGGGGGAAAAAAATATGAAGCCAGACTCTTCTCCCATTCCTCCAGGTTTCTAGCTCGAAAGTTCACTTCTGAAGATAAGCCAACTTTCCTCCCGCAAAGTAGCACAGGTTTCTGTCTGCCGAGGGCACTGAACATCTTAAGAGGGCAGCGAGCCTTCTGAGTATTGGTGCTGTCTGTCCAGTGGCAGTCAGCTCATTTGGGGAGTGGGTGGGCTTGAGGTTAGTATTAGAGCTCACTTCGTGGTTCAGTCCTTGTCCCTAGAGTGGCAGAGACAGGAGGGTGGGCTGAGTCTGATGATAGAACAAAAACCAAATATCCTCCTGCTGCTCCAGTAAAGAGTGGCCTTTACACGATTGAGATTCCAAGCCCCCAAACCAAGGCCAGAATAAGAAAACATGAACAGGAGGTCATGCTGAACTCAAGCCTTCCGTGATAGTTAAATACTACATTAGAATGACTGTTGGTAATACGATTGAGTAAACAGAACTCATAATCTCGTGATTACCTGATGCACAATTTGCTCTAAATTTAATTTCTGACAGTTGTTAGGTTTCACTTTGGCATAGTCCCTCATTGTGGAAGCTGCCGATTCAGAAAGAGATGTTCCAAAGCTTATGTATTTCCCGGACACACCGTAGGTACCAAACAAAATACTGGTTAATGAATTAATTAATTATGTTTCCAAGAAAGACACCACTTACTTTTAGATTCTTCTGCTTTCTGAAGCAGATGTGTGCACATTCAGGAGCATAATTGGAAGGAGGACAGAACGGGCCAAACATGGAACTGCTGGGGGCTCAGCCAGGGACTGAAGATGACGCGGAGGCTTGGTGGAGGGGACCGTGTTGCGCGTTTGGTAACTGGAAGAACGAGACACTCAGACTCATTCTTATCTTTTCACGAGTTGGCAGAATGAACAAAGAAGCATGGGCAGTGAAAACATTATTTAGGGTTAAATACCACTTTCCAGTTTAATAGCACCACAGAAAACATTTTATTTTTCATGGAAGTTCAAGAACCTTTATTCATTTCCTCCTTTCCCTGAGCAGCATGGGAAGAGTGAGGAGATTTTGTAAGATGATAGCAACATACTGATTTCACACAGCTGCTGGGACTCTCTCTAGTCAGAGTTAATTAACGTTAGTTAACAGCATTAATGTACCCGCGTCCATAAAAAAGTAATTTCCCTATTGCAAAGTCATCTAAAATTTTGTGTCAGCTCAGACTTTCCTATTTCCCCTGAATGTCATTCAAAGGGAACACCACCAACAAAGAGCTAATTAACTTCCATGGAAATAATTTTCAAATCCAAAGTTTGATGCCCAAATTCCCTAAGCAAGATCAAAAGGGAAGCCACCCAAACCAGGCTGGTAGCTGTACCCTCAAAAGTAAATAAATGGATCATAAGTTCATAAAGTTATTGGTCTCTTGATTTGTACCCAGTAGCACATATCAGGAAAATACTTGCCCTCCACAAAAACATCAGAATTAAAGACATCATGAACTCACTTTTGACAGTTTGAACACAAAATTTAAATTATTAGAAACTTGAATAAACTTCATTTTATCTACCTTCAATATGTTAAATGTGGGAACCTAGAGATATTAAAATCGTGGATTCAGAAAATTTAGAGTTATCAGTTTTCAATTCTCAGACTATTTATAAAATGTGTTACAAGCCCTTTTAGACATTTTACACATTACTATTGGCTTTAAAATATAAAATATTTTATATGTAAATATAAAATATAGCTTGAAATAAGACGTTATTTTCAAATGGAGAAAGAAGTACTGAAATATAGTCTCCCCCAAGACCAAGGCCTCTTTGCACTTCCACCTCCCTTCTAATGACCTCTGCCTCTGGCAAAGGGGCAGAGAAATATGCTGATGTAGTGCCAAGAAGGGAAAGACCTCCATTCATTTGTAAGTTTTTTGAGCACCTTGCATGCACCGTACTTGAGTCTGCAGCATTTTTATTTTAAAACAAAATCTAATATGTATCTCTTCTTTTTTTGCTTGCTTTTGGGAGTAGAGATCAGATTTTCAGGTAATGAGAAAAATCTCACTTCTTCACTGTGCAATTCCCCCACTTTTATTTTATAATAAAATTGAGTATATCTTTTTTTTTTTTTTTCGCTTGCATTTTGGAGTAGAGATTACACTTTCAGGTAATGGGAAAAAATCTCCCTTCTCTGTGCAATTTCCTTCTAATCTTTCTTTTCTTATTTTCCCACCTCGAGAGGTCTCTTTGCTATCTTACACCCTAATAGATTACTCAGTGCTCCATAGACATGGCTACAGATTTATTTAAGCTCTCCCATTCCTTCTCCCTTCTATCATTCAAATACAAACTGTGCGAAATTCCTGTCTTTGTAGCCCTAAATTGGCTATTTAAGATTACTTTTCCCGGGAGTCACTGAAGGGCCCTTCAGGAAAAGAGATGCTCTTGGCTGTGCCCTGGAACACCATCTGCCTGGGGACAGGTAATTGTACCTGCAATGGGAACCAAAGGGGAGCAGAGGGCGCAGAATAAGAACCCCTCCTGCTGGCAAATTCAGCAAACTGAGTTATATCGTCCACGCGCGTGAGCCGGGAGCAGAGCTTCTCCACTTTTCTTCAATATTCCTTTACTGCTGTTCTTGTCGGCTTTAAATTTTATCTAAGAAAATGATTCTTTAGACAATTCAGTAGGCTCATGGCATATCCTACACTCAGCCATGGGCCTTCAAAAAAAATCCTTCCAAGAAGCATGCTATTAATATAAAGCAGGAGTTCTGATTCAGGAGCGATTTTTGTCATCTCTCCCCTACATTTTGGCAAGGTCTGGAGACAGTTTTGATTGTCACAGTTGTGTGGGTGCTACTGGCGGCTAGTGGGTGGAGGCCAGGGATGCTGCTAGACATCCTGCCATGCACAGGACAGCTTCCACCACAAAGAGTGATCTGGTCTTTGTGCTGAGGTTGCGAAAGCCTGACGTAGAGGTCTGACTTCCAGAAATGACATTAAGACGTGGTTGAGAGGCATGCAGCGTTTCTGATAACAACAAGTTTTGGGTTTTATTCCACAGGCAAAATCAAAACTAGCATTTCATCAAGGATCTCGCTAGCACGCACTAGTGAGAGTCATTTTGCTAGAGTCAACAGCTACTTATTTCTAAACATGCTTTTTCATACACAGAGACAGCTGTCCATGAACATGGCATGATGTGCTTCGTCAGAGGGACTCTTCTGAAAACTTGTCTGTATAAGAGAAAAGAAGAAAATGAAGTTGCTCTTCTCCCTCAAGGGAAGAATGTGCTTTGAAAATAAGCTCTTTTCAAATGGCTCTCCCCTTCTAAATCTTCTTGAAGCCACAGTGCAGAGCATTTTCTTGGAAGTTGCTTCCAGTTGTCTCTCTTTATGAAACCCGCTCCCCAAATGCATGGAAACTCTGTTACTACATTGTTTCCCAAAGACTGAGGATTCTGAAGTCTTAGCTGGTTTAACAGTAAAATGGAAGGACACTTTACAAGCTATCCCTTCTCATAGCACTTTCCTGGGTTTACCTAATTATAGAAATCCCTAAGGTAGCTAGACAGCAACTCTCTCTGCAGGACTGTATGACTCTCATATGCTTCATCCATAGGGAGGATAGAATGCAGCCCATGGACAAGGGAGACATAAAGTTAGAGCATTGTAAAGTGAGCCACAAAATCATTGAGTATTAATGCATCAGAAAATCAGGGGAAATGTCAATTAAAAGAGTGGAATAGTATGTGTTTTTTAAATAGCTTGTAATTTGAAGTCTTTTTCTAGATATATCCCAGATGTGTATGGATGTCAAACATATGTGGTAAAACAGAATTTATTATCTATACATTATAGCATCTTAATGGCATCCGCAATGATAATGGAATTCTTTTGAACATTTTCTATAATTAATCTAGATGGCAATTTACTTGTATGTATGTGGCTTTTAGTGCCATTAAGGGGATACAAACTCCCTGCATTATGTAATTTGGGGCAATCTTCACAGAAAAAAAAAGAGTTTGTTTAGGAGAAAGATACAAAAACAAACAAACAAACAACAAAAAAACAAACCACAGAAGAACTGCAAGACAAAAATTTTCTATAACATAAAATCTTTTAAAATACAGGGCTATGGACATTGTGGGAGGAAGCACCTCATTAATATATTTATTTCTCTAAAGTAGGGAAGTCTCCAGTGATAATAGGAAAACAATTTTAGAGGTCTCGAAAGGCTCTCACGCTTCAACTTTTAGTAGGGTAGTGATGGAAGCAATTCAAGCAGGCTTGCCTTTGAGTCAGATGTCTCTACTGTTCTTCCCTTTCATTTTGGGTCAAGTTAATTTCTCCTAGTTGAAATTCTCGTGTGTGTGTGTGTGTGTGTGTGTGTGTTTTGTATAACGGGAAGACCCTCAGAGACAGAACATTGGCATTTTACTTCTATGACTTGGTGTTTTAGCTTCCCTTCAGATAAAATTATTCTTAAGCTTTTCTTAGAGAAAATTGTTCTGTTGTGCTGGCGGCAGGGTCCTGGCTCCCACTCTTCTGTACCAGAGGAGATGGTGTACAAGGAGTAGAAAATGCTCTCCCTCATGCAAGGTACTGTAAGGTGTTTATACAGGGAAAATTAATGAGGGTTTTTTGATTGGATGACCTCTTTTATGGGGAAGATATTCTTTAGGAAGCAAAGAGACATAGGAGCTGATTCTAGATATGCCTAAAGCTTCCTGGCTTTGAAAAAGTCACTTATGAATCAGCTGGTTTCATCTCTGGACTGGGATAATAAAATCTGATGCCAATTATCTTAGTCCCTTGAAAATTGAACCTGATGCCAAGGCTTTTGTGCAAGTGTTTTATTTGAGATTGTGATTTGGGGGAGCAGGAGTATAGGACAGGCGATTAAAATAGAAGAGGACGAAAAAACAGTACAAGGATGTATCACTGAGTTGGCCACCACTATGAGTAACTGGCACTTGATTTTACAGGGACTTTCTGAGAACCTTCTGAATAGTATCTCAGAACTGTCCATTCAAAGCATGAAAGAACAATCATGGTTTAGAGGTTTCCACCCTCATTGGTTAGGAATGGCTCCGTGGGTGCTAACATCTCTCTACTCTTGGGTTGTACCGTCAGGAGTGCGGGAGAGATAACACCTGAATCCCATGCTACAGACCTGTGCTTACCTCATAATGTTGCTAGAAGATTAAATGAGAAAATGCTTGTAAAGCATTTACGATAGCACAGTCTTGGGAATAGAGGTAGCAATCTATCAATTATTGTTGCAATTATTTTTCTCATTGATTATTATATCTTTTAGAACAGTAAACACGATGAGAGCAAAAACTGTGTCTTAACCATTTGTGAGTACCTCACACAGTGCCTGAGAGCTAGTAAATGTTTGTTATAGGTTACATTGTGTCAACCACAAAAAGGCACGTTGCATTACCAGCTCCTAGTACCTGAGAAGATGACCTTTCTGGGAGATAAGAGGTTTTATCTTACTAGCTTTTTAGAGGTAATCAAACCAAAATGAGGTCATTAGGGTGGGCCACAATCCCATGTGACAGGTGTCTTTATAAAAAGGGGACATTTTGACAGAGGCAGACATAAAGGTTCGTCCTCTTAAGATCCTGATAGATTCCCGCAAGTTATATTCTACAGTCTTTCCCTGATCTTTTGTACATGGAGAGATCTCTTCTATCAGTAAGTACATAGTCCTTTTTACCAACTGATACGAACACTGCTTTATAACTTTCTTGAATGACTAGATAACTCACCTCTTAAATAAATAGTCCAAATATATATGTAAGTCTTCGTCCTTCACTTTATGTCATCCATGGTACTCAGCTTCACCTAGCTAAAAGTCCCAAATTCCCTAAATGTAAAAAAAATGCTCAAATCTGCTTCTCTGATAGTTCCCCTGTCTGGGGCTGAGGCTCTGCTCCCTACCATATATGGCCTTTCTAACACCAGTGGTGCTAAAATAGTAGGGCCCCAGGGAAGCTGATGACTCTAACAATGACCCTTGTGAGCACTTGTGGTATTGGGACAAATGGACAAATGACTGCTAATGCTGATATATACTTGTACAAAACGCGTACATGTAGCCACCACTGTCTCCAGGCAGGGAGGTGACCACAGGGTTACTGAGAATCAGGAAGAGACATGCATTTCTGGGACACTCAAACCCATATACTCACAATAGGATTTTTAAAAACATGTGACCTAGATAAATCTAGTTCATTACTGTTGTGCAAACAGATAAGTATCTTCATTACTGCCTCTCTTTCCAACTCTCCTCATTAAGAACAACTAATAGACATATCTTATTTCAGTATTTGTTCATGGTTTGTACAAACATTGTCTTTGGAACAGTAGTTTCAAAATACTTCCATAAGAAATTCACGGAGGCAAAATATTTACATGCCCGGGTCCTCAGTAATGGTTGATGCAAAACTGAACAATTAGTACCACTTTATTTCAGGATGAAACAAAACAGTGATTTTCTTTTTAATAAGTCTTCTAAATTAGTAATTGGGATGGGTCAGAAGGGAATTATTGACACCAAAGGGTAAAAATAATGTAATGAGTATGGTTGTATTAGGAAATTTTAATTAAATACAGTTTTATATTATAATTTGTCCTGATATTTTATTAACATGTTTCCACATGTAACTCTATCAAAATATGCATATATTCATGCCAACAATTTTTTATCATTTGAAATTTAATAATTCCAGTAACTTCGGTGACTCCAGTGCTTAAATTAAAAACAATTCCAACACTTTCTTTTATCTAATTTACTATAGCTCCTGTAAAGTATTTTAAAAATCACTAACTCTTACTACGTCATTCCTTAAAAAGAGCAATTTATTCAATTTTCTGCCAGAGAATTTTATACATCTATTGGTAGAGCAGGGACTTCTTATTATTCATAAATACAAGGATCCCAATGTTTAGTAGAGTGAAAGAAATGAAATAAAAGCTTTCTGGGGAAAATGAATTATAAAGGAACCAATTATATTTACTTTTATTTCCATTTGATGATAATTGACTTTTGTTCCAAGATCAGTGAGGTGAGTGATCAACATAGTTTTGTATTTAGGATGAGCTGAGGTTTTGGTGAAGCAGAAGTCATGTTAGTCAGTGAAATGTCACTCTTGGGCTTCAAGTTTTCCTTCTATAACAAATGAATACTAGTCATGGTTGGTACCTGGCTCATGGGAATGGTGTTCCTACACTTGATGCCACACTGTTGGGAGAATGTTGATCTGCTTGGCTACACAAACTCAAGCCAAGGTGGGTTGGACATCACTGATGAGTAAATGACATCTCCCTGGTGAAAATCACATGAGGTTGATATCGACCAGTAAGCACCTTTTGGATTTACCAGTAGTTAAAATATAGAAAATGGTGCAGTAGCAGTGGGTAAATAGCTGCTGCTTAAAGATCCTAGGAGGTCTCCCTACCCCCGTCATTACTTGACCCCACAGTTCCTCCTGTGGGGTAACTAGTATTCCTCCAGTTCTAGCAAATGAAAGATTAACACTTGGCAAGCAGCTCTGGGACAGCCAGATCCAGTCTTTTTAGTTGATATCAAGCCTCCTAGTTTTAAATATTTTGAATATCACTCCTGGAGTTATGATATCAGCCTGATAGCTTATTCAGGCTATTCAAACTCACCTGTTCTCAAAGGATCAGTGCATCTTTTAGAAAAAAGAAAAAAATAATAATTCACTTTAGAAGACCCGTTTCTTCTTAACAGGCATATTTCTTTCACTTCATTGAATCTTTCTAAATGAGAATGTTTAAACCCACTTTGGATATTTTTTGTTGAAATGTGTGTCTTGGTCCATAGGTAAGAAAATCAATCGAAGAAGATTTTTGTTCATTGCTGAAAAAAGCCATAAGTCAGTCATATCTGAGAAGTGTTTGCTACTCTTTTGCATTTATATTATGAAAAAAATGACTTCAGTTAAAACTAGTTTTCGAAAGTGTATCATTATTAGTCCACACCAGCGTTAACACTCTTAGAAACACTCTCAGGAACAACACTTTGCTGCCGTCTTGGAGCTTATTTCTAATTTTCCAATAAGCTTGTGTAAATAACTTCTTACATGCTATTTCGACAGAGCCCAAAATCAATGGCGAAATGTTTCAAACTACAAAAACATAGTCTTCCATGTAACCAAGTATCTTTTGTATTATTAATATTTCAGAATGGAATACAATTAACTGCTTGTCATTCTCTCTTTTTTTTTTTTTGAGGAAAAGCTAATTTCAAGCCTAAAATTTTCCCCATTAAAAAAGATCACTACAGAAAAATCAGTAAAACAAAAAGTTGGCTTTTTGAAAAGATAAACAAAATTGACACACCTTTAGCCAGTCTAACTAACTAAGAAAAAAGAGAGAACACACAAATAAATAAAATCAGAGATGGAAAAGGAGACATTGCAACTGATACTGCAAAAATCTGAAGGACCATTAGAGACTGTTATGAGTAACTATATTCCAATAAGTTGGAAAACCTAGGAGAAATGCATAACCTACAGAGATTGAACCAAGAAGAAATCCAAGACCTGAATAAGCCAATAGCAAGCAACAAGACAGAAGCAGTGATAGAAAGTCTCCCATCTAAGAAAAGCCCAGGACCCAATGGCTTCACTGCTGAATTCTGCAAAGCATTCAAAAAAGAACTAATGCAAATCCTACTTAAACTATTCCTAATTGGAGAGGAGGGGATACTCCTAAACTTATTCTATGAGGCCTGTATCACCCTGATACCAAAGGCAGACAAAGGCACAATAAAAAAGAAAACTATAGGCCAATCTCTCTGATGAACACAGATACAAAACTTCTTGACAAAATACTGGCAAAACGAATTCAACAACTGATTCAATAATCATTCAAAAGATTATTCATCATAATCAAGTGGGATTCATCCAAGAGATGCAAAAATGTTTTAACGTATGCAAATCAATCAATGTGATGCATCGTATCAACAGAACAAAGGACACTCATATGTGGGAGCTAAATATTACAAACAATTGATCTCACGGAGACAGAGAGTAGAATGACAGTTACCATCAGCTGGGAAGGATAGCAGGGAGGGAGGGATAAAAGAAAGATGGTTAATAGATAGAATGAACAATAACGAGAGATGGTCAATAGATAGAATGAACAATATTTGATAGTAAAACAAAGTATCTATAATCAACAAGTTAGGGTATGCTTAAAAAAAACCTAAAAGAGTAGAATTGGAATATTCCTAACAAAAAAATATTAAGTGCTTGAGGTGATAGACACCCCAATTACCCTGATTTGATTAATTCACATTGTATGCCTGTATCAAAGTATCATATATTTGCTATAAATATGTACAACTACTATGTACCCATAATAATTAAAAATTTTTTAAACATTTAAAAAAGCATCAATTAAAACTAGGTTGTAAATTTGCATATTCGAAAACCAAGGAAAAGCTCCTTTAAAGATTCAAGTACTAAAGTTGTGCAAAGGGCCATAAACAAATCAGGCAGAAGGAGCTCGCACAGTAGGTGGGCCCATTTGCTTCGCCACTGTACAGTTGTGTTGGCTCTGTTAATTATACATATTATAGATACCATGTTTCAGAATTTTTTAAAGCTTACATTGATTTTGCTACTATATATTTCATATATTCTGTATCAACGTTTATGTCCTGGATTTAAATTTCCAATGATTGTATTTCTTGCTCTTTTTTAAAGCCGTGTTTCTCTAATACAGTGGCAATTAACAGACATTGTTACTGATGACGTTGGTGGTGATGTTGAGGAGGAGACTGATAAGGAGTCCACATCATGTACAGAGGTGTGTGAGAATGTAAATTCCTCAACAGGAATTCTGGAGAACAAATGCTTTATGAAATTCTATAAAAATACCTTTTTGTATTAGTTATATTGAAACAGTGTAGTAAGGAACAGGTTGTCATCTGCTTTGCATCAGTGTAAGTTCTGCTTTTGAACATTCTGCACTCAAGAGGACTGGCAAAAAAATGCACAAGACACAGAGAGCCCCGTTTCCTCTAGGTTTCCACTCATTTTGGCCTACAACAGTATATCCTGGAAATATTTCAAAACGAGCACTGGCAAATGTTCAGTGACAGAGCTGGCTTTGCTTCTTGACCTGTGTTAGGTAATCAGCATCTGCCCTTGGCATTCCCAAGTTTCCTCCTCGTCTACTGGAGCTATGCAGGCAATTCGTTTTGACATATGGCTACCTGTCTTTTGCTGAGGGAGAGTCATGGAATGTTTCCTTCTGCCTTCTTTATCACACTCTACAAAGAGCACAGCCTACTTCATCAAACACAGGCAGTAACTAGATCATCCCACTCGGGTCCCTATATATCTGCACAAGTCAGAGCACCAGTGTTTAACAATCTCTTCCACACCATGCCTCCTCTAGAAAATAATAAAAATGTGTACAGCACACAGGGGCAATGGGATGGGGGCATTCAAACTCAGCACATTTTGAGCACATTTAGAGGGGCATGCATGCACCTGGTCGGGAATTCTGTCCTAAACTGAAGTATTTTGCACTGTATTCATTCTGCCTGAATGGAAAGCAGCACACCTTCTCAAGTCTAGTCCATCCCTTTTCTATCTGAAAAAAATCCTTCATTCATTCAGCCACTCAATCCAACTTTCATTGTTAGGCCTCATACAACTAGACTATGCCTCTGTGCTAGATTAAGCATACAAAGAGAAGGGTACAGTATTTTTTGCTACTCAGTGGATTTATGTATTTCTGAATATAAGCTCTACCAGCAAGACGTCTATTTGTCTTTCCTACTTTCCCTTCTAACTCTTTATTCTTCTGCAGGGAATCATAATATCCTTATATCCACTGGTTTCTTGGTTTATCAATAGAAAGGACTTTTGTCCCCTTGGTTTACTAATCCAGAAGGCTGTTTTTTTTTCTGCTAAATATATTATTAATAACACAACGATAAAATATTACTTAAGCAACTCAAACTGTTAGAAAAATATAACTTTATAAATTCTAGATGCAAGTTTGAGACGCAGAATTGGAACAGAAGTTAAGGAAACCAGACAAACATTGAGTGCCAGTATAGAGAATCATGTGCTGTTTCTCGACCTCTCCATTTTTCTAAGCTGGAGCCCCTGCTTAGAAATCAGGGCTGGCTTCATGAATGCGAGATCTGTCCAGTCACACAGAGCCCACATGCAGAAGGATGCTGTGCTTAGTTTTGTGCAGTGCTGTTGCTGTCTTGAGTTTCTTAATGATTTTTGAACGATGGATCCACGTTTTCACTTTGCACTGGGACTGCAAATTATGTAGCATGTTGTGCCCCTGACAGACTGCTCTGGGATTAGTTCATTCGTTGCCTGTGCTGCTGAACAATCCTCCGAAACCCACAGTTGCTTTGACAATAGACAGCCTTTACTGTTGAGGGACCAAAGAGTTGGGAATTCTAATACTGCAGGACGTGTGGACTTGTGGACTTGCAATACTCAAGTACCACGAGGCATCTGTGCCTGCCTCCTCTCTCTAGCCATCAACTAGTTCAGCAGCCAGGGAGGTTAGAACAGCAGCCAGCCTGTTTGTCAGGGACTGGCTTCTGTACTCCTGGAGAGGTCCAGCGAGACTCACCTTGCTGGGTGGTATTTTCCTGCCAATTCTCATTACTTGAACTTGCCTCCTTCCAAATCAGAATAGAAAAAAAAAAAAAAAAATGGACAATAGAAAAGGCCAGGTCTTTTGTCTCTCTGCTCCATGATGAGCCCTGTCCAACTATGGTATTTTACTTCTAACAGGCCATGAGTTTACTGCTGTTACCGTGGTGATGAGTTGCTCTCTGCTAAGTCATTTTTTACCTTTCTCTTTCTTCAACAGGAAATTCGCATTTTATAACTTCTCCCCAAATCCTGTTCTTCTTAGCATCCCATCCTTCCTATATGAACAAGATGTCCTTTTTAGATATAAGGAGCTAAACCTTCCTTTTTAATAGCTTTAATATGTATATGATTAAACTTTTCTCTTTACTTCATTATATACCTGGATAAGAAACTGTAGCTTAAATCTTGATATACTGTAAATATTCAGATTGTGTAAGGTGAATATTAACAGAGTTTGTCTTAACAAGACACTGCCCATGTCATTGACATATAATTTGAGTTGCTATAAAGTTAGGACATACAATGAAGAAAATTATAGGAAATAGTGTACAAGAATGGGGCTATTTCTTAAATTTTATTTATGGGGTTTAAATTTAAACCTACACAGGTGTGTAACACCCCAGTTAAAACAAAAGGGGAAAATGGAGAAATAAGAACATTTATTTCCTAGTGTGGAACAGGTGGATGATATTTTATTAACAGTGAAAAAAAGGAGGCTATTTTTAATCTTTTTCCTCTTATTGATAAATCATATGAGCCTAAAGTTTAGAAGAGGTTGTTAGATATTACTTAAACAAGCAAATGTAGATTTTTTTCAACGAAATACTGTTTTGCAAAAGTGGTTGAGGTCACTTTAGCCAGTGATCATGAGCCAGGGGTCTTACGTTAACATCCGTTTGACATTCATTTTCTCAGTGCATTTTAACTGAGCAACTACCGTGTCTGATTCATTGTTCAGACTCTGTCTGAACTGCTCAGATACAGTGCCTACCCTTGTAAACTTTATCTACCAAGGATGTCAGACAAGAAAAGAAGAAAATAAAGACGTTAGGTGTGAAGAAAGGGAAGAACAAGACTGGTCTTAGATTAGCCTAAGGAAGAAGGTCTCATCCCTGACTATAAGTTTGAATCATGTTGGGGTATTTAAAAACAAAAAATAACAGAACAATCAAATGCTCAGACCCCATCAGGTAAGTCAAACTTTGGAGATGGGCTTGAGGCCTCAGTACTTTCTAAGGTTTTTTTTAACAATTCAAAAGGATCATTTTTT
This sequence comes from Indri indri, assembly GCA_004363605.1. Lineage (NCBI taxonomy): Eukaryota > Metazoa > Chordata > Mammalia > Primates > Indriidae > Indri > Indri indri. The sequence goes on along the minus strand of RJWJ010000691.1, from coordinate 68,610 downwards.
AAGTGTGTCATGAAGATTTGAGTTCACCTGCAGGGAAATGGTGTCAAACTTCAACCAGCCTCAAAGCAGACATACTTGTTAAAGCACACATTTTGGGTAACACCCCCAGAGATTCTGACTCAGTAGGTTTTGGGGCCCTAGAATTTATGCCATTAATAAATTCCCAGGTATTGCTGACGCTATTAGTCAGGGGACTGCATTTTCACAACTACTGCTACATGAAAACCATGAAAGCTTCCCAAGGATATGATTTTTTTCCCTGTGTGTTTTTATGTTTTTAAAATTTTTCATTTTTAATTATTATGGGTACAGAATAGTTATATATATTTACAGGGTACATGTGATGTTTTGATACAGCATACAATGTATATTAATCAAATCAAGGTAATTGGGGTATCTGTCACCTCAAACACTTATCATTACTTTGTGTTATTTTACCCAGGACCAGAAGGATGCGTGGACAAAGAGAACAGGTAATTGGGGAGGGTTTTGCACCTGGAGAGTGGCATTGGAAAGGTCCAGATCAAGAAAGAGCATTTGAAAAATCGAAAAGGGTCTAATTATGTTTGGAGCACAGAGAGTGATGCTAAGAGTGTGTGGAAATATAGTTGAGGTGGCAAACAGGAGACAGATCTCCAGTGATATCATAAACCATATCGAGGACTTTGTACCTCATCCTACAATTAATAGCAACCCATTGAAGGACTTTATGTAGAGCGATAACACAACCTGATCCTTATTTGGGAAAGTTAATGCAGGTGATAGACTACAGGCTGTTGCAGTAATCTTGGTTGCAGGGTGAACGGAAAGAAGAAAACAGAATCAAATATGAATCCGCAGAGCTTTAAGACTAATTGAGTGGCAGCGGGGAAAGGTGAGGAAGGAGTCAATGATGACTCCTCCAGTTTGGGTTTGAAGAGCTGGGTAGAGGGTGAAGCCATTTGTTGCAAGGCAGAGCAAAGAAATTGGGTCAGTGATACACAGCTGTGTGAACTTCAGCAGGTGATCTTATTGCCTTGAACTTCAGGTTCCTCATCAGTCAAAGAAGAATAAAGGTATCTAAACTACAGAATAATTGTGAGGATTAAAAGAGGTCACGGGTGAAATACTTACTGTGGGACCTAGTACGCAATTCTCCTACCTCCTGTCTTCCCAATTTAGTGTCCATTCTTTGTCCCAGCTGAGGAAAAGCGTGGATCTCCACGCACATAACTTGGTGTTTTTAATAATCGTCTACAGTAGTGATATTTTCTTCTCTTTAACCCCCAAATATTAATATATATGCTCTTAATCTCAGGAAGATTACAGAGAAAACTAAGGTGGTACGAACACCACCCTGGAATCAAAACACAGGGTAAAACCAAATTTGTTGCTTTCTCATTTGCCAATTTTTGCAAAGTAAAATTTTAAAAGTGGCTTCCAAGAAATATTTGAATCAATGCTCTTGTCCAGTTCTTTGAAGTGACTCATTGCTTCCTAAGGGCAGTTTATTGTTTTGCGCGTACACCAGGACCCCTTTAGGAAAGGTATTTGATGGACGGGACTAATGTCTGCTTCATATGCTGACTCTTATCAGAACTTTTCTGTGTGTACTTAAGCTTCAGAGGCAATTATCTGATTTAGGATAGAACAAATCCATCCAATAATCAGCCATGTTTTAACAGGGTTTTTCTCTACACATGCTCTAGCAAGAATGCAATTCGTTGACCATTGCTCTGTTTGGTCCCTCCTCTCACCCCACACAATAAAAGTGTGACAAAAATGGAACTTTAATTTTCCAGGTCAGTTACTGGAGGGTGAATAAGTTGTTCTGAAACAGATGGAAATCCTTGACTTAGAGTAGCAACTTCAATGAAGCACTTAACTGGCTTGACCACTTCTGAGAGCTCCCTGTGGCCTGGCACTTCCCGGCGTGATCCTCTAACACCCTTATTTCTCATATTGCTAAGCCACAGGGCTTTTCAAAAGAAAAGGGGGAGGGATTATGCTAAATCAAAATTATTTGTGAAAATATTTTAAAGTGCTCTTCCTTGAAATATTCCATTTCAAATCATGAGATAATGTCCCCAAGAACATAAGTCTTTCTATTTGGTCTGAGCGTGTGGTGATCTCAGACACAGGCCACCCGACTGAGCACAGGGCAAGCTAGGCTTAAGGATAAGTGTCTGAAAAGAAGAGGAAATGCTCTGTTTTCCCAATTCATTGAGAATTACTTTTACAAAGGTGACATATTTGCTTCCAGTCTCCAAAGCAACGATCGTTTTTATGCTTTATCCTCAGAAAAATATGTCAAATTTTTTTTGACTCTGCGGGAAATGATTGTGATAAATCAGACAGAAAAACCATTTCTTCTTTGCCATGAATAAAACATTTTGGGGGTCAGTGAGTGAGAGTGTGTATGGGCATGTGGGTTTGGAGGCTTATGTGTATAAGGGAGCTTATGATTTTCAGTGACATCAAGTTTATTTCTGTTATAATAAGACTGTAAGAGTAGTTTTATGTTTTTCCCTTTCATGATGTGTGTGTGTTTATGCTTGTGATCCCAACTAAAATGTGTCACTTTTACATAATCATCTCTACCACACACAAGAAGTGCAGTTTAGGCCAATTCAAGAGGTAAGCAAGAAACTATATAAGAGAAGACCTGATGGCCATAAATATAAAACTTGAGCCCTAATGAGTATTCTCTGCTCAATATCTTTTCTTCCAAACAACTTAAGGGCTCAATGGCTGAGCCAAATTAACTGGACTCTGAAAGTTCCACTAATTTACTATGATAATATCTTTTTAAAGATGCGACATCATAAAAAACTACATCTCCGTGGAATAAGTTTTGCTGGAGGTATCTAGCTGACAAAGTGTCGGTACGGCGATTGGTGAAGGTTAATTGCTTACATGGCTGTGGCCTGCAAGATGCAAGTACAAAGAGAAAGGAAAGCCCATGCTTGAGTTTTCTCCTTGGAACACTAAATACCGTGCAGTGATTGAATTTGAACTTCAGCTTTGGCACTCATTAGCTTTGTGGTCTTGGTCAAGTTATCTAACTTCTATGACCTCAAACTTACTCATCTGTAAAAGTAGGCTTAATTATACCTGTCTCGTAAGTAGATATTACCTCTTAATTAGGAGGATTCAATGAGATAGAATATGTAAATACTGTAGTTAATTAGGTACTATCTAGTATCTATTTACTTTGAAATTAGTAAGTGTTAGTGGGAATTTCCTGACATTTACTTGTGGGGACTAGTGTTTTGAACCACATCTGTCTTTTCAACCATGTCCATGAGATTATGAAGGACCTCCAAGATTCATGCATTTTGGGTTTGAGCTAAATTCACCCATCTTGCACATACTTACCCATTACTTTATAATAACATTATTGGCATATTTACAAGCACAGTGACAGAAAAATGTCAAGGCATTAGATAATTCAGGAAACACACATATTTTGAAAAGAAAGCAGGTGCTATCACTTGAATCATTCATGCTGTCAACTACCCCGGAATTTGCCTAAAACTTCATCCCACTCTGTGAAGGTAAACCCCCCTGAAGAAATAGAGATTTTGCTAGGGGAGCCCTGCCTGCAACAGTAGAAACAGCAGCAGTTCAATCAAAGCAGGCAAGAGAACAAGCAGCTTTAGGGGAATTAGGGCAGGAGTCCCTTGTGGGCTCAGCAGCATTTTGTCACTTGGTGTCAAGCCAGGAAACTTGTTTTTGATGATTAGATATTGTTTTTAATTACAGAAGAAGCATCCTATGGATTTCCTATCCATCTTAATGGTGTATTTCAATATTTTGTAACTAAATCACTATTGCTTCTGTCACACCTGCCTCACATTTGACACATAGGAGGGTGAGGGAAAATGATTAGAGACCATGTTTATATAAAAGTCATGTCAGGAGAGCAGCAGAGAGGATTTGCTGTGCCTAGATACATTATTTCTTCCTGCAACCCCAAATTATGCCACCCTCCTACCTCAGATTATAGGTATAACACATTCCCATTTGGAATAGCTAAGCAATACAAAAGAAGTATTAAAAAATGTAAAAACCATCTAATATCTCACTCCCAGGGTGACATCGAGGAATATTTTTTGTTACGAATTCTTTCTGACATTCTTTGTATGGGTACACATGCACACACACGGAGACACACAGACAGACATGCACACCCTCTCACACACATATATACACAAAATTTTATATGAGCAGGATCACACTGTTTGGCCTTCTTTGTAACATGCCCCTTCTTTTATTCTTCCCATCCTCTGTGCATTTCTCCTCTCCTCCATCCTATCTGCTCTCCATTCTGTTTTATTTTCTATCCAGGAACCGAGAGTTGAGTTAATTGTATACCCCCATTAATGGCATATTATCATCACTAGTCCATGCAATATCCTTCTTTATAAGTGTGTATGTTTCTGCCACTTTATCCTTATTCCCTACTCCATAACTCTCCAGAGAATTCCCTTGTATTTCTTTTTACTTTGCTTCATTTTATCAACCCTCTAGTGGCATACATTGAGGCTTGGTTTTGGTTTTCTACTCTTGCAAACAACACTGCAATGAATATCCTTATTCATATAGTAATACATTTGTATGCACTTGATCATTTTTCTCCTTGGTATATTAATAAAATCCTATATGTGAAACTGCTTCAGCAAAAGTCATATGCATTTTGCTTTTCAATGTGTATTATATAAATAATATTTCCCTACAAAAGACTGAACCATTATACAGCCTCCCACACAATATATGAACGCATCCATTTCCTCTCATTCTTAACTAGTGCTGAATTTATCAATCTCCAGTAATTTGATGTTTGATTGTTTTTATATTTATTCTTGGATTTTAGTGAAGATGAATACTTTAAATACACAGTGTTTATTGACCTTCTTCCTGTAAATTTTCTGTTTGTATACTTCACAAATATTTTTCTATTAGTATATTTGTAAGATCTCCACTGGGGCAAAGGAGATTTGTGCTAGTATTGTGGACCTCTATTTCCCATTTTTTAGCCCTTGGTAGCTACTCAATAAATGTTTATTGAATAAACATTAATATTTTGTCTGTCACGTATCTTGCAGTTTTCATTGTTTGCTTTTAAATTTTATTTTTTCTATATATATATATATTTTTTTTTGTATAGCAAATTCAGGAAATTCAGGAACTCAGGAAAATCAGAAAGAAAAAAAATCAAACAACCACATCAAAAAGTGGGCAAAGAGCATGAACAGAAACTTTTCAAAAGAAGACAGACTAATGGCCAACAAACACATGAAAAAAATCTCAGTATCTCTAATCTAATGAAATACAAAACCACAATGAAATGTCACTTAACTCTAATGAGAATGGCTTTTATAAAAAAATTCCAAAACAATAAATGTTGGCATGGATGCGGAGAGATAGGAACACTCATGCATTGCTGGTGGGACTGCAAACTAGTACAACCTCTATGGAAAGTAATATGGAGATACCTCAAAGAACTGAAAGTAGAACTATCATTTGATCCAGCAATCCCATTACTGGGCATCTACCGAAAGGAAAACAAGATATTCTATAAAAAAGACATCTGCACTAGAATGTTTATAGCAGCACAATTCACAATTGCAAAATGTGGAAACAACCCAAGTGCCCATCAATACATGAGTGGATTAATAAAATGTGGTATATGTATACCATGGAGTGCTATTCAGCCACAAAAAACAATGGTGATCTAGCACCTCTTGTATTATCCTGGATAGAGCTGGAGCCCATTCTACTAAGTGATGTATCACAAGGATGGAAAAACAAGCACCATATGTAGTCACCATCAAATTGGTATTAACTGATAAACCCTTATTGCACATAGAATAGTAATATTCATTGGGTTTCAAGCAGGTGGGAGGGGGGAGGAGGGGATATTCACACCTAATGTGTGCAGTTTGCACCCTCTAGGGGATGGACACACTTGAAGCTCTGACCCGGTTGGGTCAAAGGCAATATATGTAACCTAAATATTTGTACCTCTTTAATATGCTGAAATAAAAAATATATATATACATTTTGATGTAATCCATCTGTCAGACTTTTCTTAATGATTTTTGGTTGTCACATATTTTTAGTCCTAATTACTCCCCAGATCATAAATATATTTGGCATCTATTTTATTATAGCACTTTTATGGTTTTATTTTTTAGCATTAAATTTTTCCAATCTATGTGGAATGAACTGAGATCAGCAAAATAAAGATTCTGGTTTACATTTTTCCAACTGCTTTTATTGACTGGTCTGTCTTTTACACATAATGTCACATTTACCTTATACTATTTAATAAATTCTTATGTATACTTGGGTCCATTTAAAGAAAAAGAATTCTCTATTCACTTTTACCAATTTATTATTTAGGCTCTCTTTCTTATAATTTTAATTTTATTTACTTTGAATACATAATATAGTCACATAGCCACATAGTTCGAAATTCAGAAGGTTCCAGGGATATGTAGGAAAATGTTTTTCTCACTGCTACCCTAGCAATCAGCACTGTGAACAAACTGGCTTCTTGATTGCACTTTTTAAAACTAGTATAGTACAAGAGTTGTTACACACCTTTTTTAAAGCTTAACAATAAATCATACTATGTCAGTACAAAAGAAGGTTCTTCACTTGATCCATTGCATAAATGGAAAAATATATTTGAACAGTCTCATATTGATGGATGTTTAGGCTTTCCCAAACTTTTACTGCTACAAAAGTACTAGGATCAATAACTTTGTATGAACTTCTTTTTGCACATTGAGTATATGTGCAGAATATTTCCTAGAAGTGTGATTACTGGGTCAAAGGGTAAACACATTTATATTTCTCTCAGCTACAAGTCTTGACAAATCACCCTCTGTAAAGGTTGCACTAATTTTTATTTCTACCAAGAATGGATGAGAATGTCAACCTCTGTCCCCCATACACATATAGTGTGTGTTATTTGGCGATATTCAATCTTTTCCTAGGCTATTTTTAATCCCATTAAATAGTAGTTGCTTCTTCTCCTTTTTGAAAATTTGGAGATTTATGGTCTCTGAGACACTTCTATTTAATGAAACATGACAGACACAAGAAATCTCTTTATTTTTCCTTTTAATTTAAATATGTACTTATTCTAGTAAGTGTATTTTGTCTGCTTTTAATATTACATTTTAGTAAATTAAAGTGTAATGCAAATAAATGAATAAATAAAGTTATAAATCAAGAAGCTGCCCAAATTGATTTAGAAATGGCTCCCCCCAACATCCAGTGTTTATGGTGCATTTTAAAATGTGTGATTATATTTTAAAAAGTTCTTCCTGACAAAATATTGGGAGTATAGCCACATTGCAAAAAGAGGCTTGCCTAAATACTTACTGCTAAGAGATTATCACCAGTCTATTAACAAGATAAATTTTGATGATTTATTTTATCTTTTTAAAATCATCTCATTTTTATGTTGTTATATTCTGGTATCCAGGGGATATCATACTCCTGGCAAAGTGCATAAATTGCACTCACTTTAAGTTATGGCTGCGTGTACCCTGTGTATAAATTCCTGTGGCTGCTGTAACAAATGACCACAACCTTGGTGGCTTAAAATAACAGAAATTTATTCTCTCACGGTTCTGGAGGACAGAGTCTAAAATTAAGGCATCGCTTCACAGTGCTGCACTCACTCCGAAGGCCCCAGGGTAGAATCCCTCCTGGCCTCTCAGTGTCTGGTGGCTCCAGGCATTCCTTGGCTTGTGGCTGCGTCACTCCAATCTCTGCCTCTGACTTCACATGCCCACCTTCTCTTCCCCTCTGTGTCTCTCTTCTGCATTTCTCTTATATGGACACTTGTCACTGCATTTAGAGCCCATTTGGATAATGTTGGATGAGGCTCATCTCAAGATACTTAATTATATCTGCAAAAACCTGTTTTCCAAAAAAGGTCATATTCTCAGGTTCTGGGGTTAGGATGTAGACATATCTTTTTTAGGACCACCTTCAACCCACTATATCCTTATTCAAAAAAAATTTCTTTTTTTTTTTCTTTTTGAGACAGCGTCTTGCTTTGTCTCTCAGGCTAGAGTACAGGGGCATCACCATAGCTCACTGCAACCTCAAACTCCTGGGCTTGAGTGATCCTACTGCCTCAGCCTCCCAAGTAGCTGGAACTACATGTGTGTGCCACCACACCCAGCTAATTTTTCTATTTTTTGTAGAGACAGTGTCTCACTCTTGCTCAGGCTGGTCTTGAACTCCTGGCCTCAAGTGATCTTCCCACCTGGGCCTCCCAAAGTGCTAGAACTACAGTGTGAGCCACCACGCCCATCCCCTATTCTAAATTCCATCACCATAGTTATATTTTGCCTATTCTTGAACTTCGAATAAGTGAAATCATACCTATGTCCTTCTCAACATCCAGCTTCTTTCATTATTTTGATTTTTGAAAAGAAATCTGCTCAGAAAAGTCTCTGTAGCATATCCACACTTAATCAAGTTCCCTGTGGAACCCCAAGGACCTGAGCAAGGCATTGATGACTTTGTGATACATAAATGATAAAATCAGGCAGCTCCTGCAAAGCACTTGTCAACCCAGCCTTCCCATATAGGGTACCCTACAGCAAAATCCTACATTTCATTGGGAGTTTTAACTTGAGATTCCTCAGGTCTAAGAGACTCTGTGTATAGGAATTGAACCCACATGCATTAAGCCTCAAGATAAGAGTGCCTCTGAAAGAATCCACTGATGTATAGCCTTTCTTTGAATAACGATATCCTCACACTCACACATACAGGTGTTACTAGACCCTTTCATAGCTGTAGATTCAGTCCTTTTTATTTTACCTGAGATTCATTGTAAATGCATTTGTTTCTTTCTCTTTAATGAACAGATATTGCTTCCCTAAAATTTAAATTTAGTTTCAAATACCTATTTATGATATCATTGTGCTCAAGCAGGCGATTTTTAAGATGATCTGTAAGTATAACCAGGCAAATTCACTGCTCAAATGAGTTCTGCCAAGATATTTCTCATTAATCTTGGGAACATTACAGGTGCATTTAGTAATACAGAGGACTTAGTGTTAGAATGCCATGATCCTTTTTGACATATTAAGCCATTTTTAATTTGCTCTTATCATTGAAATCCTCTCTTTTTCAAAGATATTAGATTAACTCTAGGGTGTTAAGAAACAGAGTGATTTTGGGGCTTAAGAGCGAGCAGGAGGAGTTATTAATCTTACATAAATGCCTACTTAATTTTCAAAGGATCCAGGCACCACCCAAAATGGTAAGATCCATGGACCATTGGGGGAGAGGGAGAGAAGAAAGCTAACTTTCTGTGCATTTAATTGATCATCTGTAACTTTTCTATTGGCAGGTATAGCTCATTAATGGAATTTGTGCAGGGCAATCATTATTAGAAATGTCACTGTGACATTTGATTAATCTAGTCTATTTAGATTTGGAACACAAGTCATATATTTATTCTAACAACATAATTAATTACTATTTCCTCCTTTTGGTTTTTCCAGCATATGTTATTTAGAGATTCCCTTAACATTTTCATCTTTAGACCACAGATGCCTCATACTTCTCTGTAGGCTAGGTCCATTCCAATGTGATGCTACAGACTGACTGTGTGGTAAAGCACCAGGAATGTGTAACAATCGTGTTAGTGGTTTCATTTTAATTTTAATAAATTGTGCATTTCTTTGGCAAAGTTTCTAGTGATAGAAACTGACAACAGGGTTTTATACCTCTCTATTTTAGTGTCCTTCATTTTGTCCTTGTTTTTCCCTGGTCTCCTGAAAGAAATTACTTCTTAGACCACTAGTGGTGAAACTTTATGCAAAGTTTCTCAGTCCGAAACAATATAATTAGTTCTATCCATTCATTTAATCATTTGTTTGCTTGTTCAATTACATAACAGACAGTTGTAGGTGCTAAAGATAAAGATACGGTAGTGAATAAAAGAGACAAAATGTGTGTCTTTCTAGAGCTTACATTTTTGGCCAAGGGAGAGAGATCACAAAACTATCCCAAATCTATACAATATGTCAGATTGTGATAAGTATCACAAAGTGAAATGAAGTAGAATGAAGAGCTTGGAGGTGTGACTTGTTATGAGGAGGAGCTGTTGTTTTATTATAGAAGGTGGTCACAGTAGGCTTTGTGAAAAGATGATGTTTGGGCAGACACCCAAGGACAGTGAGGAAGAAAGCCATGTGGATATCTGGGAGAAGACCATTCCAGGCAGAGCCCAAGCAAGGCCAGGGAGGCCAGCGAGCCCATGTGACGTGGGATGGAGATGACTCACAGCGTGGGTGGAAGTCAGACCATGCACTGCACAATAATGGGTTTGTCTTGAGTGAACTGAAAAGCCACTGGAAGTGACCATGTTAAACTTTTCCTGAGCCCTGTGCTCCTAGAAACCAGCAATGATGAATGAAATCCTACCACTCTTTGTGTTCCTGGAAATGGCTTATGGCCATGAACCACCCTTCCCCACATGACTTAGGTAAGAGTTGGAGATTACCTCTTTGTTTACCTAGGGCAAGGCAAATGCAGACACTCCAAATTCCCATTCTTAGTCTCATAAATGATTAGCTGAACTGTTCATCCTCACTGGCTAATCAGTACAAAATGCCTGCTAATTTGACTTAACTTTACTTAAGTTTCACTCTTCACCACAGGATCCCCAACTTGACTTGCCTCTAAGGTTAAGCAAGACTTGGAATCATAATAACCCCTCCTGAAAATCATCTGCAAGGAAAGGCATCTCCTGTTCAGCTGTCTGATCAAGCCATCTGCTCTTCCCACTTCCCCACACCTGGTTCTTCTAGCCTGGCTCACTCCGCTCTATAAAAGAAATGCCCTGTTCTGCCTGAACTGTGATTTGCTTACTTTCTTAAGATTTGTTTTTTATTTGTTAGAGATTTTGAATGGAGGAGGGACATGGACCATGGAGGTTGATGAATGAAGGTCTCAGCCCGAGTGCTGAGTGAAGAGCACATAGAAATATGCAGAAGAAAAAGGGAGCTAGTGGAGAGACTAGTGTTTATTTATGTGTTGGGAACTTTGAAAGGCTGTTTGTAAAATAGCTGCAGAGTTTTGTAAGAGTGGGTCCCACCCACAGGCTGTGTTTGATCCTCACAAAACACATCTTTGTGAAGCTTGTGGATGAATAAAAATTGCTGGATGGGAAATCAAGCTGAGTGACAGGCTCACATAAGTCCCCCTTTACCATAATTGAGATATATTTTACCAGTGAGAAGGTCCAATAAGATGTTGATCATGAGAAGTATCCATTTTAAGAGATTGATCTTATTCACCGATTTACTTACTCAATGAGTGCTTAGCAGGTGCCTCTAAAAAAAATAATACTATTCCAGATTCTAGGATACTACAGTGAATGAAAACCAATGTCTTAGGGGGGTTTACAATCCAGTTGGGGAATATGGATTCTACACAACTCATCAATTTAAAAGAGGTGTGTGGTTGGAAGAAAGTAGCTTAAGGCCCCTGAGCTTGGGGAGGACAGGGACCAACTTTATATTGGATGGTCTGAGGAGCTGACACTGTTGCTGAGAAGCAGTCAGAACAGTAGTGCAAACGTCTTCAGAGACCAAGACTGGGCACAATCTAGGAGCAGAAAGCAGATCACCATGGCTGCATCTGGAGGAGAGTGTAGTGTGAGCTTTGGTCAAAGAGAGATGCTGGGCCAGAGGCCATAATTCTTTGTAGGACATGGTGAGGAGTTAGAATTTTATCCTCAGTGTGACGGAAAGCCAGAAAAATCTGTGAGATATTGATGCTGGAGACCTCTCTCCCTATGAGAATTTTCTCTTCTTCCACTGCTAGGAGCAGAGGGGGCAAAAGGGGGAAGGAATTTCTTGGTACTGAAGTTTGGAGAAAGAACAGGGCTCTATATGAATGGAGTAGTTCCTGTAGTACAGGACTATGATTCCTATTGAGTCCCGACATAGACTGACCAGATTCAGCTGTACGCACATGTGAGGGAGAGTGGGAAGGAGAGAGAAGGAGAGGGGAAGGGAGACGGAGCAACTTAAATAGTATAGTTTAGGTAATTCGATGAGCCTGAAACAGTCAATGCATGAAGTTGAACTATATGAAAAGCAATTCTCAAGGATTTTAATGGATTCTCAGTTTTGGCAAAGAAAGAAAATTCATTCCTCGGATGAATAGGCAACTGGTCAGTGATGGCTGTGTAATAGTCTAGTAAAAGCAGCTGAAAGTCCTAGAGAAATATTGACTAATGAAGAGTTGGAGGGCCTGATAATATACAGGAGAAAATGAAGATCACTGTAAATCGAAAGAAATGACACATTGGAATTTTAATATGTTTGCTGAAATATTTTAAGCAGAAAATTTAAATAAATTAATTTCTGAATGTGAATTCTCTCCATGGAAGTATATATTCATAATACTGTAAATATAATAAATGTTTACACACATATAAATGGAATGGACTGTATATTCAAATACAAAACATGTATATATTCTGGAATTTCAGGTCATTTCAGGATTTTCAGGATTTTCAATTGACTGTATACAACTTTTGCTTTATAGCCTGATTTAAGAACATAATTTCTGTAAGTTGGAATTGTGATTTACATAACATCATTGATAGAAAAAAATGGGTTTCAGAGTTTAATAAAATAATTTATATATAAATTTTGGAATTTAAGCCATTTGTAAATTGGAAACCAACTATCACATGTGTGTGTATATATAGTATATAAATATATATATATGTGCTTATCTGTGAATATATAGTGTGTGTGTATATATATATACACACACATACACATATACATATGGCTTGAAATACAACCTTTGAATTTATTGGAATAAGAGTCATTTTCCCTTTGTTCCATCTGTAAAAGAAGAAAAGGATCCCTATGGTTGCCATGATTATATGAAACATGATAAAATTATAAGTTTGGTTTTAGAAAAGCTCTCATGACCACCATTATTTGAAATTTCTTGTGGGGGAGGTGAGAAAATTACTTCCTGAAGATGCATGCACTCTTTCAGGGCACCGGCTTGCCATTCCCCATCATTATGAAGTAATTTCCTAAAAGGCACAGCCCTTTTAACACGTGAAGTCCTAGAGTATCACTAAAAGCAAGTTTTGTCCTAAGTACACTGTAGGCGCTCCATAAATGTATGCTGAATGGATACAATTTGAGCAGCTGGTGGTGATAATTATGATTTAACTACAACCGAAATGTCCATTATGGTTAATTAAATATGTCTGCTCTGAAATGTTTCCTTCACTTTGCTCCAGTGCGATGTGGTACACGGATTTCCAAAGGCACCGGGCAGGCTCACTGCTAGGTTATGCTGCACACTGCAAAGCACACCTATTCCTATTCATGTCGTGTCTTCGTATGAAAGTGACAGCACAAATGTAAACAACCTCATTAGCAGCGCTTACTGAATTCAAATATATAGCATAAGGAGTAATTGTTTTACTGGGGAAAGAGAGAACGTGTGCTTTTTTACTTTTAATCAGTTTACTAAGAATATGGGAAGAATAATTTCCACTTTCGTCTCAGTAGCACTTAGTGCAATCAAACCTATATAGATAGTGTCACTGTTTCCTAATACTCTGTATAAATTAATGCGCCTTCATTGCCTATTAGCAAATCTGTTTCTCTCCCTCATAATAATGGTATAAATGAAAGCTGGTCCATGTAAACAGCCCAGAAAAACGTTACTGAGAAGCTCCCTGCTTCTCAGGGTGGACGGTAGTTCTCCTTTAATATACACACACACAGCATCATTGTACTTGGGCCTAGCATGCAATACAACATAGGGCATCAGTGGAATTTAGCCAGATGGCATGAGCACAAGGCTATTACTTGTGGACAGTCTTGATGGCGACTTTTTTTTTGTATAATGTTTAGGGCCATAGCCTTGGATAACTCCAGGGGCCAACCTCTCACAGTATAGTCCATATGAATGGCGTGCCCTAAAGTTCCATAGTACATAGCTGCAGCCATAGATGATGGCCCTGCTACAGGTTATGGCTCATAAGTCTATTCAAGAGTATGTTCTCTCTCTCTCTCCCCCTCTTCCCTTCTCTCCCCTCTTCTTTCCTCCCCTCTCCTTCCCTCCCCTCCTCTCTCTCTTTCTTCTTCCTTGTTTTTCCCTCTCTTAGTTAAAGAGGATAATAGAGAAAGACAAAGAAAAGGAATCTACCTTTCTCAACTGAAAGAGAAATATCCTAATAATGTAGCCCTCATTGGGTGGATAAATAATTCAGGTTAACCAGAAAGGGCTACTGGAAGACCAGAAAATTAGCTGGTTATAAAATAAGTACTTAAACTATTGCTTTCAAGTAAATACAATGAATAGAGGGTCAGAAACTTTTGTCTGCAGCTGTCCTCAACAGATTTACTCTAGAGATTTATTTATGATTCACTTATAATTGTTTGCCTGTAAACTGGGTGTTTTGTTGTCGTTGTTGTTGTTGTTGTTGTTAAGGGAATTGAAATATTCCAGACACTTTTTAAAACTTCTTCACAAACTTTGTTCTCATGGAAGACACAATAGTCCATTGAAGCATGGCTTTGTTCAAATTATGACAATTATTCGAAATGCAAGTTTATATATAAAACATAAAAAAAGAGCTAATGAGAATAGAAGGATAGTGTTTTGTAGTGTGAAAACAAAACAAAAACCTGATTTTACTTCGAAAGTGACCCTCATTAGTCATTTAATTTTTCCAAACATTAAGCTTTTGTGTCGTAAAATAGTGATAACTGCTTTTTCTATAAACATTGCAGAGATTTCATAAGGCTCAAATAAAATGATGTATATAAAAGAGATTTCTTTAAAGACAGCTTATAAATCTCCAACAGAAGTTACTGGAAAGAAATCATCATTGTTAAATTACTAGCACAACACTTGTAGATTTCTAAACGTTAATTTAAAAAACCTGACTCAATATCACATTATATTAAAATTCAGATCTGTAAATGTTACTATGTTAGAGAAGCACTATCTAACTTTTAAAAACCAGCAAATATTTTCACAAACTTGAAACGCTATCTAAGGAAGTTATTTTGGGCTTAGTCTCAGCTAATATTATAGTTCCATAATTGTCAAGCTATGAAACATCATCATCATTGTTGAAAGTAAGTGGAAGCAAAATGTATCTAGTTCTTTGTGGACCGATGAATTAACAGTTAATTAACCAATGCATGGAGCCTTCTTTCTGAACAGTACCTGGGCAGCTGTATAAAATATATTATGCATTAGGCACTGGTTCCTTTGCTGTTGTGATTTTTTTCAGATACAGGATAATGTGGTTGGGTTTATTGGGCTTTTGGGTTATTATATAATTTGCTTTTCATGGCAAGTAGAAATCTGGAACAAAAGGAAAGGTGCTTCTAAGTAACCGATTGGTAATTGGTAATAATTCCATCTGAGATTCTGTCCGGAGACAACTAGTGAAAGAATGCTTCCTCTACATTCACTCTCCAGGAAGGATGACCACGTAATTTATCATTCCAAAGCAGAGCACCTTTGGGTTGTTAGTCAAACAGATGTAAATCTGGGCTGTCTTTGGCAAGCCAGATGTAAGGTTGCTCTGTTGCTTAGTAAGCTCCTGAGGTTCCTGATACTTTGCTCCCTTAAACCTGGATGATTGCCTGTGGTTTCTGTTTTCCCTGATCTCTCACCATCAACTCACATCAGTGTGAAACCCTTTCCTGTCAAGCCACCCTCACTACCCACTTCCCCGATTTCCCAGCAGCCGAAGTCCGTGTTGGCCCAGGCCTTCAAGTCTCTCTGCGTAAACTTTGATACGTTTGCCAAGGAGGCTCATCTGCTCCACACATTGAACCAATACTATTATTCCTTTCTTATCTTATTGCCCCAAATCCGAATTAATGTTATCCTTTTTTGTAATTGTTTCTCAGATGCTAATAATTTCAACAAAGTCTTCAAAACTCCAACTAGTAAATTTCACAAACACTCTTCATCCATGCTACTTGACGTCTTCTACACAGAAATAATTTTTGCTCACCGTGTGGGCAGGTAGAGTCTCATTACTTTTTAAATTTCCCAATAATTTATTTCTTCTTTTTTTAAAAAAATATACTAGCGAGATTCTTTGTTTATAAATCTTCTCTTCTGATGGCTAGGGTATCAATTTTTTCCTTCTTTTGCCTCCAAGTCTGCCTACATTTCCTCGTATTTTGAGAATAAGCCCCTAATTTTGTCCAGAGTCAGCAAAATCATCCCTCCTTCAATTAGTCTGCCTATTCCATGGATATCGGAAATGGCCCCGTTTGAATATTGTTGCCCTGAAGATGGATGTAATTTGTGTATGTTTCTAATTCTCAGATATGTTTCTTGAAATGAAGGACAGGATTCGGTTTTTAACTATTCTAATTTTTGTTTCTGTTTTATAATATCAGTTCTTATTTATTAAGGAATTTTTGTAAATATGTATTCATACATCTGTAAGTTTCAGAATTTGAATTGCATCTGATTCTTGGTGGGCTAAATGGTGTAAAGTAATGTGGAGGAATTTAACTCTGAGGGTGGTCACCATTTCTCATTTCTTAGTCTTCATTGTATCCCCAAGGCTGAGTGTGGTTCTTGGATCTTCGAATCCCCTAGACTATCTAATTGATGGGACCAAAGGAAAATTTGGAAAAATATTTAGTCTGCTCTAATTAATTTAATGATAATCAATACAGATCAGTTATATTCTTTTAATATTTTAGATTGTTAATTTTCATATTTGAGATTATATAACTATTACATATTTATTATATTATATATAATATAAAATATTATACAAGGCATTGCATAGTTTTAGGCACTCAGCAATTGATGTGATCCCTACTATAATGAGAGCAGCTTTTCTGTTTTTTTGTTTGCTTTATTACATACAGTTAAAAAAACTACATCTAAACCAGCACTAAAACAGAATTGAGTTAGTTCCTAATGCACTGGTAAACACTTTGATTAGTCAGGGTAGAAGGTGAAACTTTCCTATAATCAGGAAGTCAGGTAATGACCATCAAGCGGTCAACAAGACAGTGTTCTTAACTATGAAAAAAGAGGATTGAATGAAGCTCAGAAATATACTGACCTTTTGTGCTGTGTGGGGGAAGGCAGCAATCATTTTCTTAGGCCTGTGTGAGAAATGTTTCTGGTACACTTTATGTCTTTGTCCAAGGGAGGAGGGCCTGAGGAAGCCACACAGAAGGCATCAGTGGCCAGAGAGTAATTGCTAGCAATCAGGCCTTTCCCAGCCAGGGTTCAGAATCGGAGGGCTTGTCATATGTATAAATGAATTCCAGATGTGACAGACTGCTGTGAGCAGTGACATTTGGCTTCCGCCTGCAGTTGACTATATTATGAATCTACTTCTAGAGTACAGAGATGTTGTGACATTGAAGCCATGTATATAAGAAAGCTGTGCACTGTGTATGCACACTTTCATTTTCCACTCATTGATACATTTTTGCCTGGACAAAATAATTCCTTCATGCAGTCTCAGAACGTATTTTTAGTTAATCTGTAACATACATGTAATTAGTTGCATTTGTCAATATAATAAGTAGATGGTTGAATTTGCAAGGTGAATAGGTTAAATTAATCACTAATATTTGATCAATTTGAAAAGGACCATTCCTTTAAATGTTGTGGAATTCTAAAAGAAGGACAACACTATGCCCGAGCTTGTTCTTTTTCTTTAACAATGCCCTGCCTAGATCTCTATTGGCAAAAAAGAGGGGGAAAAAAAAACTGCAAGGTTTTCTCCCACTAGATGAAATTTCCTTTTGCAATGCCCAATCCTCCCTTAATTATCATCTCCTCTGAGTAGATACAGCATCCTACACTCTTCATGAAATCCACCTCTCTTCAGTGATGACTCAAATAAAGTCTTCTTCCATTTTTTTCTTTTTAGTTCCAATGAGTAAAATCTTGTCTTCTTTTGCTTTTGTACTCATGAGTCCCCAAAATGCTTTTAAAACAAATTATAGAGGGTAGATGGCATCTATTCACCATGATGAGTCCTGAATACAGACTGGAAGAAATTGACTGCATTTATTAAAGATCCTTTCTATCTACTGTCTTTTATAATATACTTGGCTGTCTGTCTTGCATTGATTCAACCTGATAATAAGCTTTCTTAGGTCTCTCCTCTGAACATTCAGGGATACTGCTAAATGTTCTTAGAAGAATGGGAAAAAATCACCTACTAGATTCTGAATTTAGGTTTTCCTGGTAACTGCACTGAAAAAGCCAACAATAGCATTGATAAAATTTAACTCTATTATTTGTGCCAAGGTTATCTTTCATTACTTTAAGTGATGTTAAGTAGTTTAGTGTAACTTTAAACAGACTGGTTCTTTTCCTTACAACTGTATAGCTTACAGCCGTAAGACGATTTAGATGTTTGGAATTTTTGCTCCTAAAATGATGCAACTTGGATAAATATGAGGATTCCAAGTGAATTCCAGTCTTAATATTGTATCACATTAATTTGAAAAAAAAAAGAAAACCAGGACAATAACTGCAATACATTTAAGAATCCTCTGTTTGTTACTTATGTTCCTGGAAGAACTTTAGAGTGACTTCGATTAATAATTCACAGAAACACTTTCTAAAGCCCACCTTCCTCTCAATTTCAATCCCCTAATACACCCTCAGCATGTCCAAAACCTCTCTGCGTGGTTTAAAACAGTATTAATGTTCTCACAAGTTCTGGAGATTCTGTGCATTCAATTTGTCTTGAACATCGATAAGTCAAAAATGTCTTTGTATAGTCCAAAGCCATCACCTGACTGCGATTTGCTTTATCTGATGGTTAGTTTAGTTAGATGCTGTGTTTGGTGGAGGACGGCATGGGAATTGGAGAAAGGCTAAGAGAAACTGATGTTAAATCAATTCCATTTCTCCCTACTGATAATCAACAAAAGATTACCTCTAGAGAATACAATCTCATAGAATTCCTGAGTACTGTGAACCTTGCCTGGAATTGCCGGCATTCTAAGAAACCTTACCACCTACAATAAAAATTAACAACCCTTTCCTGCATCAGTCATGTTACATAGAAATAGTTCTATTTTCTTCTGTCTTGTCTGTTACATTTCAACTGTTAATCTGCTATCAAAGCACTAGATTTAAAAAATCTTTCTTGTATAATTTTATAATTGGAAGAACTTGAAAAAATATCAAGTGTTTTAGGATATTGAATTGAAAATGGTCACTTACCATATGCAGTACCACATGGCATTATTTTGTGCAATATATGGAATATCTCATTTAAGGTAGAAAATAGAATATCTCCCAATTAAGGGGTAAAGTGAACAAATGTTTATACACATAGGTACTTTGTCCAGGGTCACAGAGCTAGTAAGGGCCAATCCCAGATTTGAACCCAGATGAATCTGAGTCCAGAGCCCAAGCTTTTTAAAACACAGTTAATGTTTATAGTCGAGTAGAAATTCCATTTATGGGGTTAATAAACGGGTCATTTTAAAGTTAAACAATTATTTTCTCTACAATAGGGCGAATGAGTTTTGTTAAGTGGAAAATAATAAAATTCATTTAATCATAAAAGAGCTCTCCGAACTTCTTCAAATGAGGTCGTTTTGCTGGATAGTCTCCTGGGATCTTACCAGCTTGAAGAGTACATCACTCTCTTATGCCGTAGCATGAGAATTCAGACAATTCCTTTTTATGTAGGTACGTGAAAGCAAATCCCTTATAAGTTATCTGGGTCACAAAAATGAAAAACATGATCTGGCTTTCTTAAAGCCTACATAGCCCAAAGCACTGGCTCTTTAGCTGCTCCCTGTAGACTTGCAATAATTCAATACTACCAGTCATTTCCTTTCTTATGTGTCAGGGTTTATCTCTGAGAACAGGAGAAAGTGATTTTGCAAATAGAAAGGAAGACAACTTTTTTCCAACACGTGTCTACATGCATACACACTCATCCTCACCCCACCCCTGTCTTCCTCACTCTAATTTAAAAGCTTTTAAAAAGAAGGCACCTTTATTAGGCAAGCATCACAAGTCAGTGCTATTGTGTTCTCACATATATGACAGAACAGGCTGTCTCAAGGGTATGGACTCAGGTCTTGCAACTTTGAAAAGGGAGTATGTTCTTAACATTTCCCAGTCATCAACTGTTCCTAGATTGTATTTGATGAATTCTTGTTGGAATTTCTGTTGACTCATTAGACCAAAAACTCTTTGAGCGAAAATAAAACATCTGTTAATGAAATGAACCAACCTGTTCATCCATTAGGCTTTTGCTGAATATCTGCTGAATGCTTAACACTGCAGCAGATTGCGTGCAGAACACAAGAAAACGTAAGATGTTGTCGTCTATGCCACAAAGCTCACATGGTATATTGGAAGATGAAAACTATCACAAAAACAGTGAACAAAAGACAGGTAAGACACTGTAGGTAAACAAGTCAAAGGTGAGGGACAGGACCCGTGGTCTACGCTAAGTGCCTGCTGACGGGTCAGGCAGGTGATGGGAGAGGGCAAAGGATGGTATTTTCTTTGGTTTTGCCACATCACCACTCTGACGTCAACAACTGATTTACAAAATTAGGCCACGATCTCGCTGAAAATAAATATTACAAGAGATCCGGCGGTGGAGATCATCGCTTTTAACGCTCTCATTTCACAAGTGAAGAAATAGGGACAGACCAATGTCAAAGGCCTTATCGAAGACCTCATGGCTGACCAAGGACAGAAATGGACTTGGAACCCTGGAGTAGTGACCCTTTTTGGAATGCTTTTAAGTTGACCATTTTCTCCACACAACAATCCCATCTGCTCATGTTCCTTTGTAACTTACTCTTCTAAGTGGTACTTACATCTTTTTAAATTTAGCTGACATTGTCTAAAGAGTGGAAAAGTCACAGTCAATTCTTTTCATTCAGGCTATTGATCAGGGGCTTCAATCAAGTACCCAAATTGAATTCAGACTCCACTAATTTCCTGAAGCTTGAAATGGGAATAAAAAAAAAAAACAAAAAACTTAGTGTTTGGTGACACCTGGATTGTCATTTTGGTTGACTACTGGTGTGTACTAATTGGTAGTATTTTCAATAAAATTGTGATAAAGCACTTTTTATAAGAAGACAGCTTGAAGATATAGGGATACAGAGTTCTGCAATTCTGTGGACATATTTTCAATTGATTTTCATTTATGTGGATATTTACAACTATACATGTACAAGGACACAAACACTTTCAAAAACAATTCTGAATTCAAAATGTATTGGTTCAAGTAAAGGAATGTTGTTGTTCTACAAATACAACCTGGTGACAATTATAACCTAGGATTCTATTAGACTTTATTTCACAAAGCCATTCTACCACTTGTCTTTTATTTTGTTTTTTTAGAAATAAGCATTCCTCAAGTCTGACAGCAATAAAAAGAGGCCAGGAGATGGAAATTCAAAGGTGCAAGGAATTTCTCATGAATATCTTGGCATTCATTTCTCCCTGGGGGAAAAATGGATAGAGCCATTTCAGAAGCTGAGTTTTTCTTGGTCACACTGATAATGAGAGGAAACAGCTCCTCTCAACTGCTAGATGCATAGAAGGAACTAACTGGGAGGTGCCCTAATAGGACCAGAAAGATCTGAATTTTCAATTGCCTCTCAATCTAAAAATTGTGAAATTGGAACTCTCCCCTTTTCTTACATCAAAATGTCAAAGCCTGCTGTTAATCTTTTTAGAAAATATCTCTACGACTTTCCTTACTCATTATTTCTCTGACCACCTTAAGGCTTTTTTACCACATGACTTCAATAAGCATCAAGCTTGTTACTTTTGTCTGTTGACAATTTACTTGACTTTCTCTCTCTCTCGCACACATACACAGTGGAATGGCTTATTTTCCAAAAAAAAAAAAAAAAATACATTGCTTTCATTACTTTCCTTCTCAGCAAACTATTGTACCAAGTGAAAATCTTTCTGTCCAGCTTTCATCACCCTCCACTCTACCCTCCAACGTGATTTACTGTGTGTCACGCTCTCCACACTCCACACAGGCTTCTAAGATCACCTTTGTGGTTTGGTTCATGCTATTCACACTGCCTGAAATGCAATTTCAACCCTCCATGTCTATACCAATAACAGAAACAGACTCCAAAGAATTCCTGCTTGCCCATCCATCATCTGAGACCTATTTGAAGCCTTATATCTTCCAAGAAATGTTCCTTGACCAATCTCACCCACATAAACTACATACTGACTTATTTTCTCAATTACAACCTGGAATTTGATCCCTAATCTTCCTTTAATATTTTTATATGACTCACAATAAGTTCCATGCTCCTCATGGGAGCAATTCTGGGATGCTGGACACACAGCTGCAATGTGCTGGACATTCGTAGTGTCCAGCACAGTCCTATAGCCATTAAGATTGATTATTATCAGAGACTTCAAGCAAACAGTACAATTTTCTTATGGAAAATGGTAGTTTTATTTAGACTCTAAGGTTAGGTGAGATGTGGATATTTGTAGTCAGGATCCAATGATTGGATCACTGCCCCTTAACAAACAAACTGGTGGTCAGATGGAAAGTAACCACAGCTCCATCCTCCCCACTGCTCCACGGCCTTCTGGGTGAGATTTGGCCCAGAACTCCAACTTTATTTATTTATTTTTTTAAATAATTTTGTGAAATGCAAAAAGAGCATTTTGACAAGTCAGAAAATGCCATAGTTATACTTCTTGCAGGACTAATTTATTCATCTTTTGCAAGCTAAATGTTAAGGCATACATCTAAGTGCCAAAGTAATCAGCAATTATATGCACCTCCTAAGCACACGAACATCTCACGACTGTCATCTTTATATTTCCTGGCTCCTGTCCTCAGGGCAGGATTCATGACAGTGTCAGCAAACTGAAGAAGATGCCCTGTGTGGAGTTGAGGGATTTTTCTGGGGCTGGGCTGCTCTTTGAACCCCAAGGATAATGCTGGGTATGGGCTGGTGCAGAGGAATCCTGGTGGCTGCTCTTCACTGTGGGCCCTTCAGGAGGTACCTGGCCCCATTCAGGTGGATGTGCCCTCTGCAGAGTTGCAGAAGGTGGGTTAGCTATATTTCCACCCCTGTGAAGCTGTGGTTCAGCTTTGCTCAAATCCATAGCTCACTGCCTTGCAGAATTGGGAAAGAAATCTCTTATAATATGTTCCCACTAACAAGTTTCCAGCAATGATGGATATTATTTTCCTTATCTCAGCATCCTCCCCTCATCCCTTTTTCCAAGCAAGAGACCCCATTCCTGGTCCTAAGGATGTGCGTATGACTGAGGCTGGCCCCATAGACTCACTTCTTTGAATTATTCCTGCCTAGAGTTGGTAATGAAGACATCCTTTTCTCTTCCATCATGGAATGGAAGGAGGAAAAGGGCTGATGACAGCCAGGTGTCTGGCGTTAGGCAGATAAAGCTGGCCTGAGAAAACAAAGCTGGTGCATGAAGACAAAGGGTTGAAAGATGGACAGAGGCCTATGAAGGCATTAGAGTGCTTGACTTCATCACTTCCGTCTTTCCAGAGCCTGCCACTTCAGCTCTTTTCCTGCATGTCAGCTCTACCCCGGTATCTTGATAATAAGTCCCGCACTCATCCATTTTCCCCCAAACCTACCTCTCACTTGTAATCAAAGAAAACTGTCTAAAACATCAGCCAAGACCAGGGAGGAATTTTTAAACAAAGTTTTCATCAAAGAAAAGGAGATTCTAAATATTTGCTACCATCCTCCATCAGCTTGTCTCGTTTCCATACCTGGCTTGAAAATTCTTGCACCAAAGTGCTTTCTGGGAAACAAATTGTGAACTTAAAGGAAATATCTTTAATTAGACAATAGAGCAAGGCTCGTTTTCAGTTCTGATTAATGAAAATTAAAGACAAAACACAAAACTTTCCTCACTAAGTGCAATATTATTTGAATGGAATGAAAATATAGAAGCTGAATCTAATTATAAAGTCAGTAAATGATAATATCAGGATGTTAAGGTTAATGTGTTTAGCACTGTATGATAGTAGGGTAAATTACTTTCAGTTTACTTGTGAGGTTTTCTCTAAAGAAATAAATGATACATTCTGTGTTATCTGTTGTCACTTATAATAAGTTACAAGAATATGAACTGCTAGTAGTTTGGGAACTTTCCCATGTTATTATCCTAGCATGCAAATTGCAATTTGTATGTGTAAAAATAAATGTATTTGAGGGAAATTAATTATATACTAAGGCCATCAAAAATAATAATAACAAAGAATTGTATAGTATTTACCATGTACTATACCAGGTACTATTCTAAACTTTCTACATATGTAATTTCATTTTTTTTTCTCAGAATAGTCTCATGAACTATTACTATCTGCATTTTACAGATTAGAAGACTGAGGCACTGAGATAGAGCAAGTTTGACTTGGCCAAAATCATGCTAATAGTAAGAGAAAGTGACCATGTTCAGATGCAGGGATTCTAGCTGCAGATGCTGTGCTCCTAACTGCCATGTGATGTTACCTCTCAAAGGCAGGCTTTTATATGATGGTGTAGACACTTTTGGTTGCTTACCCGCCTCTATTCCCCTCTTTTTTTCTTTATCATAAGTTCCCAGATTTTTGTGGAGGTATGCATCCTGCAAACTTCGTGGGAAGCTGAGCCCTCTCCGA
Organism: Indri indri; assembly: GCA_004363605.1. Lineage (NCBI taxonomy): Eukaryota > Metazoa > Chordata > Mammalia > Primates > Indriidae > Indri > Indri indri. The sequence goes on along the minus strand of RJWJ010000691.1, from coordinate 43,907 downwards.
GCCTGAATGGCAAAAGTCAATTGGCACATTCCATCCCCAAAACCCCCACTCAGCCATAGCTATTAGTTCAAAAGTGGACCTGGGACCTAAGACAGCCATGAAGGGTAAATCTTAGTCTTATTAGATTGCTAGAGCAGGCCCTGCTCTCTCACTCACAAATGGTGTAGTATGTGGCTATAAAGTGGGTACTGCTGCAGCCACTTTGCCACCATGACAAAACAGGTTTAGCATGAAGCTGACAGTGTGGAAGGCAGAGAAGAGTGACAGAAGTCACTAGGTCCTCCTGACATCATTGGGCCACTGATCAAACTGGCCCTGAAGTCTGAGCCGCTATGAACTTCCTAAGTGTTGTGAACCAAGGAATCCTCTTTAGGTGTTAATTTAATTTATCAGATCAAATGCAGTGTAATTCACCTGCCTTTAATATTTTGAAGACTAAGAAGAAATTAGTCATTTTTTTTCTAGTGGATAATGCCACTAGAGTAAGCTGAGTGAGAATTAGGTACTTTATAAAGTTAAATTGATTCCAGGCAATAGAGCAGTCACTAACATACATTTTTGCTTTTTATCTGTTTGTTAAAGTAGGTGAGAGATGGTAAAGGCACAGGGTGCCAATCTTCCCCCGTCACCTGACACCTGTAGCAGACATCACTAATCAGCCATGACAATGTTCCTACTGAGCCAGCATTTCTTCTCATCACAGTGTTTGAGGTAACCACGGTCAAGAGATCAGAGTTTATGAATGGAACTTGTGATCATGGATATAGTTACTGATTGTTACTAAAATATAAACTTGAAAATTTTGCAAAAGCTCTTTATTGTAAATCAAAATTTCTCCACAGAGATACTATTATCCCTAGGCATTGCATTGCCATGTAAGAAACTAAACATACCATAAATCATAAAATAATGAAAAATATGACATGAAAACACGTCAACTATAATTTTATAATAATTTAAATTAAACAATAAAATTGTGTTGTGAAGCCTATAGAAAATGCTTGCATTTACTGTTTGCATTTATTTTATAAGGCATTCCACTATACTATATGTGGTACTTACAGTTTATAAAATTATAGTTGCATTGCATCAAAATTTTACATAAAATGAATCTATAATCTGATATAAATATTAATTGAAACTTTAATTGACATTGATGTTTTAATTTAAATAGGTTTTCTTTGTGTGATTGACTGACCCCTCCAGGTCATTTAAAAGCTAACTAATCAGTCAGCCAATAACAAACCAATTATCCAATTAAGTTAGAAAGCTTTTTTTTTCCCTCTGTAAAAAGACCCTATTAAAAGTAGACATATCTAGAATCATTCCTCTACTACTACAAAAATACTTAGATTAGTAGGTTTATGATAATGCCTGTGGCACTTTTTCCCACTGAAAATGATTTTAAAACATAATTTTATTTGACCCTCTCCTGTCTCGTCAGCTATAGATGTAACTATTCCATATCATTCAAATATCAATACTAAGGGGTATATTCATGTTGATCAATCACTAGTTAGGGGTCTTTTAAACCACTTATTTAAGCAATCATCCCATAGTCCTCCATTAAATTCTTATCGGAGTCCAGCATTAATTAATTCATATGTTGAGTACTTACCTTGGGCTGGACACTGTTTTATGCGTTGGAGACATGTGACAATTCACATAACACACAAGATCTCTGCCCATGGAGGGCTTATCCTTGTATTTCTTCAGTGGAACAAAAGTTAACAACAACAACAAGCATTGGTAATTATGCCTATATGTAGCCCAAAGGTTTTTTAAAAAATACTTTAATAAGTGTTATTGCTGGACATGATCCATGAAAGAAAGTGTGTATTTTACTACGCCGGACCATATATGTAGTCCTTGTCTTTTCTCATTATGCAGTCCCCTCAGTCCCTTTTCTATACTACTTGATTAAGATCAGATCTCTATCCTCCCAGCCTTCCTGCTCTGAAGGGCATTTCAGCATGGCTTGAACACGGCAGAACAACAGCCTGTTCACAGTCAGCGTGATGTCTTAAGTCTGTCTCAACAGTTCTTCAGGACACGAGTTGAAGCTTCTTTTAAAAGCTATTGCTCATGACCTGATGATTAACTGTATTTATGGAAAGCCAGTGATGTATGAAAGTATCCTGATAGCTTGCCAACAGAATGTCACTTCCCTGGGGCAACCGTGGAGTGTGAAAAAGAGACATGTGAGTGCATGTACACATTCCTGGGGGCAGCCCAACTTTGATCTGACTCTCATGTTCTTCTTAGCAGCTGTAACTTTGGCCATGATGGTACCAGGAAAGCAAATGAGGAAGGTAATCCTAGAGAAAGCCCTGGAGCTTAAATGCTACGTCCTTCCTCTTGTAGGTGTTTTTATAGGGTCAGATTGCTGTTATCTGTCTGTCTTGATCATGTAATACTCACTCCCTTCACATAACCACCAGCTTGGCGCAGACAAGTACGGCAACCGTAGGGGCCACACATTGAATGTGACCTGGATCTTAAAAATTGGCCTTTGGAGGAGAGGCAGATGTCAATCAGCAACACCTGCTTTGAACCTCATGCAGCTAGGAAGGAAAAGACTGCATTTGAGCCATTAAACAGTTTGAGATTTGTTTGTTGCAGCAGCTAGCATTATCTGAACCAGCACAGTTAGTACCTAGACTTATGATTAAAATCAAAAGAATAAAATAGATTGACTTTCAAATTGAGATGTTCCCACTTAAAATTGTTCTTTTAAAAATAGTTTTCAGAATCCATAATTACAAAAGTCATAGCAACAAAGCATGGAATTTAAGAACCAATTCGTTGATATGTATTTTTACACAAAATAATTGTTTATTATTTAAGCTTTTCAGACGCTTCCTAAAACGAGAGCTGTCCAATATTTTTCTCTCATGGGTTTAGAATAGGTAATTGCACTAACAGTAATTTTTATTAATTTCTCTAGCTGAGTCTGGAGTGTTAGCACAAGCAGTGAGAGTCCAGGCTGAGTTTCAGATTCCTGAGAGCCTTGTCTGTGGAATTGGGCTTCTTCCATCTGAAGGCTCAGCTTCCACAGTGACACGCACTGGGCATACCTCAGGTCTCCTCGCTGAGGGGCTTGACAAGGTGCAGGCTGATTTTACAAAGAGAATATGTTAAAATCCTTGCACGAAGAAAATAATAGGTCCCTGAGCACTCAGACTTGGCCTCTTCTCCACTGGATTTGATGATTTCCTACTGGGAATGATGGATGGAAAAGGGAAGTCGGAAGAACCTGGATTATCATTTTCATAGAAATTTCCAGAATAAGGAAGAGAAGTTTTGTTTTCAAGTCAGGGCTGAAGTGACCAACGAGAATTCGTGAGGCCCTGAGGAAAGCCACAGATGGATTAATTGCATTCTCCAGCCCTTGCAGTTTTGGCTCTCAGGCAGAGGAGCAGAGCTCATTGGTGAGTTCCAGCAATCCGCTCCAATACTGAATGGCTGGAAATGAATCAAAAGCTGGCAAGAGCTGAAGTGAGCGGGCTTGCCTCTGGCTCACAAGCCAAATGCACAATTTCTGAATACACACCGACTGGAAGCATTGAGAATGGGACCTGTCACTGTGGACCAGCCTTTGTGGGAGATTATTCTACCACCAATCTGATATGCTACATGTATTAGAGTAATTATCTGGACATTCAAAGAAAGGACCTGTTAACAGAAGATAGGTTGTTTTTATTTTAGCAGATGAATAAGAGGTACATAAAGCAAGGCCATTTTTTTTTTTAATTTCTAGCTTCATTTAATGCCAGTGTTCCTCCTTCTTGCTTTGGTTCCTTCTAGAGGTGCTAAAGGGAATCGTGTGCCTGTAATACATGCCACTTATCCATAATTCCTTTTGAAAATGTGTCTTTCTGATTTTCAGCTTTCAGAGTCAGCCAGACCCTCCAATGCCCCCTGCCCTTCAAGGTGCAGTTTATAATTTTCCTTAAACCCCCATCCTCTTGCCACTGCAATGTGTTGGGTAAGATGGAAAAATGTGAAAAAGCAATATACTTGAAACATACAAAGAGAGTCAAGGTTCCTTCAAGTTCAGGTGGGCTGATACACCTTTTGGATCTCAAAAGATTGACTAAAGATTACATTCTCGGTTGTGTTTCCATTTAATAATTGGCTTTTTTCTCCCTGTCAGACCATCTTTTCCCTCAGCACAAACTTTTCTTACTCATCCTAATTTATCAAAGGTGTGTTTTTTTCTTCATTAAGTATTTCCCTTTCAATGCACTTTATATTAACAGAAGCATAATGAAAAGTGGGAAGAAATTTGATGAAAGCATTGTAATTTCATCTAATGTTTAAAATCAATGACTCTGTTACAGGTTAAGACTGTAATCAGACATGATTAGCTAATATATGCATGTCTCAGAGATGTCGTGGGTTCAGTTCCAGACTGCTGCAATAAAGTGAATATTGCAATAAAGCAAATCACATAAGTTTCTTGGTTTCCCTTGGCATACAAAGGTTATGGTTTACATTATATTGTAATCATTAAGAATGCAGTAGAATTTTTTTTATAAAACAATGTACCTATTTTAATTAAAAAATATTGCTTAAAAATGATAAATATCATCTGAGTTTTCAGCAAGTTGTAATCCTTTTGCGGGTGGAGAGTCTTACCTGGATATTGAGGGCCTTTCATGGGATTAGGCTTTGGTTTAAGGGGATGTCGTGGCTGGTTTGAGTTTCACTTTCTTATCACTAGTGTGTTCACTGGAGTAGCACTTTTCATTTCCTCCAATAACTTTTCCTTTACATTCACAACTTAGCTAACTGTCTGGTGCAAGAGGTCTAGCTTTCAGCCTATCTTGGTTTTCAACATTCCTTCGCCCCTGAGCTTAATCATTTCTAGCTTTTGATTTTAAGTGAGAGATGTGACAATCTTCCTTTCACTTAAATACTTACAGGCCATTGTAGGGTTATTAATTGGCCTAATTTCAATTTTGTTGTGTCTCAGGGAATAGGGAGGCCTGAGGAGAAAGAGAGAGATGTGAAACCGGCTGGTATCAGTGGAGCAGTCAGAACACAGAAAACATTTATTGATTAAGTTTTCCATCCTTTATGGGTGCCCCAAAATAATTACAATAGTAACATCAAAGATCACTGATCATAGATCATCATAACAGACATAATAACAATAAAAAAGTTCTAAATAGTGTAAGAGACATGTAGTGAGCACGAGTTGTCGGGAATATGGTGCCAGAAGACTTACTGGGTGCAGTGTTGCCACAAACCTTCATTTGTCAAAAATACAATATCTGTGAAGCCCAATAAAGCAAATCTCAATAAATAAAATGAAATATGCCTATACAGTTCCCCTTTTCCTTCTCTAAAGTCCTGTGATCTTATTTAGCTAGGCATGTCAGTCTTTGGGACCACAATTACCTTATTCTTTTTTTAATTTATATTTTCCTCTTGCATTTATTAAATCCAAGAGAGAGAAATGCATGGAGTTAGTAATCTCAGTGATTTAACACGGTATCACTGTACTAGCAGGAGAGTTTAGAGAGAGAATGCAAAAGACAGAGAGGTATTAACAGGTGATTCAAAATTCTGCCGTGATGTTGGGTTCAGCCGCACCATCTTGAAGTGTTCATCAAGCATCTATTATCATTCCCATGTGCGAGGACAGTCTGTATCACCAGAGCTACAGGCTCAGATAACAACAAAGGTGATGTGGCAGCTGGCTTACTCTGGGAGTGGGAACACAACATGCCGCCAAAGTAATAAAATTTCTTATTAAAAGGGAAGATATCTTTAACCAACCCTTCATGTCCCTCCTGAGGCTGACAGGCAATTTCAACTGTTTATTTTTACTTAGCTCCAATGAATGCCTCTGTTCCATTCAGCTTCATGATAATCTGGTGCTCGCGCCAGTGGAAGTGGAAGTGGAAGTGAAGGGCGTCATTAGGGGCATTCCACGGCAATCTGGGTGAAATTAGATTCTTCGGAAACCAAATCAAGCCTTAGTTTCACGGAGGGGAAGTTGGACAAGAAGAGTGCAACGTGCAATTGGTTGAATTATCCCTAGCTTTCAAGGCATTATGCGAGGTCAGAAAGCCAAAGTTTAAATTATATTTTTGCTCATGTGTGCACCCCGTCCATAATAACGAGTTAATGAGCATATCGATATTTATACTATGTCTGTTTCCTTTTAGAGATCACATTTTCATTAAATTGTACAATTGTGGGAACACAGATACAGTGCTATTTGCTGAATTGCTTTATTCTCTTGAACTGTAAGTAGATTTTAAGTACAGCAAATACTAAATGGGGCCAAAGAAAAAATTTATTTCTGTCTATCATGTCCTCCTTCTATTTTTATGTGAGGTTTCCTAAAGCCGTGGTTCTCAACCTCTCTCCTCCTTTAGAGCACACACGCTGGACTCCATTCATAAGTGTGATGCCTTTCTATCATTCCAGCACTAAAATTGTACGTATTGGAACACAAGTATCTTATTCACCCTCACTCAAAATCCTCCAGTGACTTTCCATTCTCAGTCAAAATAAAATCAAAAGCTTTAACCTGCATTCTTATCTTCCACCCTCATCATATTCTAGAAGCTTCCTGCTGCTTTCTACAGAAGCCATGCTGGTCTGCATGTTTCTCTGGGGCGTCAAGCAAATTCCTACCTCTGGGATTTCCTATTCGCATTCACCCCTACCTGGAAACCTCTTTTCCTCTATCCTCAGATGGCTTTTTTTCTTACTACATCATTTCATCTCTGTTGAAATGTCATCTGTCAAGAGAGCCTTCCCAAACTGTCCCATTTAAAATGGTTCATCAATCTTAAGTTATTCTTTACTTCTCATCTGATTTACTTTCTACAGGTTAGTTATCTTCATATGAAATCTACATATACATACACACACATATACACACATATATTTAATTTTAATATAATATCAATTACTTTTTTATTTTCTAAACTCTATGAGACTTTGCCTGTCTTATTCACTGCAGTAACCTCAGCCCCTGGAATAGCAGCAGACATACAGTAGGGTTCTTCATGCATTTGGCAAATCAATGAATGAGTAAGGGAAAGAGAGGCATGGTGCCTCATGGTGGTAGGAAAGTTAAAATGGTGCTTATCAGATTCCTAGCCAAATACTTCTAACTTTATCCTTTACCCTCTTATGTAAGATGGCATTTCAGAACATAAATGAACAGCAGTGATAGCAATTAAAGTATACCCTTGAATCCTTTGCGTTTTAGTTAAAAGAAAAAAGAACCCATGATCTCAAACTTTATTTTTTAAGTTTCGCTGGTAATGATTCACTTCCAATAGGGATAACCGTGTGTTCTAACATCTTTCTTAAAGGCCCCACAGTGTGAATGCAATTGTGCCTGCATCAGGGTGACAAACATGCTGCCTTCCTCTGTGAACACTTTAATTGCCTTTGGATTCTCACAAATAGAATAAACAACATCTAGCATCCCACACTGGCTCATTTGTGAAGCCACTAGGAAATGCACAGATGAGTGAATATGCTACAGTGATTCCAAAACATGCCAGCCAGACTAGGTCAGCTTGGAGGGGATGTTGTCTGTCAGTTCCCCTTGTGTCTCATTAAAGGGTCTGCTCAGATCAGTGTGCTAAAATTTCCAAAGCCAAGAAACCTGGGGTGATATTTTGGTTGATGGATTTGACATCTCCTTTAAGCATTTCATTCTTTATGACTGAGCATATGGACATAATGAATAGGGTTTCCAAATTCTATGAGAAAAAAATGTACATAGGGAGACAAGATATTCTGGGTATAGGAGACGTCACAGACTTTTCTGTGCATTTGTGTCAGTGCAGTGAATACAGCACTGTGGTCACCTGGGACAACCTGGTGTGTAGAGTTTCTCTAGACAGCTTGCTCAGAGCATGCAATACTTTCTCTTTCCCATGCCTGGCAAATGCATGTAAAAGTTTGCATTATTGAAGGATATACTGCCAAGATTTGGTGGCAATAGGTGTTGTGCAATAGCTGATATCACATACCTGAAACATTATAAGTAATGGCTTAATCATGATTTGGACTGAGGTGCTACTAAACAGTTAAGTAATGCCCTCAAGAATTAATTCTCATCAGAATAGGGGGCATTTTGTACTTTATTCAAACCAAAGTGTTGGTTCAGACATATTTTTGCACCATCAGAATGTAAGTTAAATTATTGCCTAAAGAGATGAGTTTTTCTGCTAGCTGTAGAGCACAAGAGAAAATAGAGATTGAGAAATCTCTAGGAAAATCCAGTCATTATGACAGCCTGTGACAATATACTTTGTGCATTTGTTGAGGAACCAGGTTTCACATGTATTTTTGTATCAACATAAGAAATTCAACTTTTAAATCTGGTATTGCTGAGTACCATGGACATATTATGGACATTGAAATAAACATGAGTGTGTGTCATTAAACAATAGGGAATGTGTCTTAAGCTGCTGTGTCTAAAGAATGAGACATTCAGTATACTTTATATATTATATGAATATATTCATGTGTATAGCAAGGTAATAATTCCTTCCTTGAGCCCCAGACACATGATTTATATATTGGTTTTCCTTATAGTGTTTGATTTGATCTCCTCACGTAATACTATAATGCAAACCAGATTCATGCTCACCCTTGATTCCAGCTGAAGAAACTGAGACCCAGAGAAGTGAAGTGGCTTGTTTATCCATCACACAGTAAACACTCAGGCCACAGGTTAAACCCTGAACAGCATTCTATTTTCCTGTTTGCTTGCAGCAGTTTGTGGGCCCTTTGTGATAAAAGAGAGATATGCAGATACATTCCACATTTCCTCCTATTTACTCTGTATAATTTTTTATGTAACTTAGATGCTCCTCCTCTTCTGATTTTGGGATCTTGGGTGCTGGAGGAGCACACATATGGATGAGAGATGTCCTACTGGGTTCCCATGAGCCAGGAGTGCACAGAGGCAGCTGCACCATTTACAGCCTAATTGGCAGCATCATAGATCACAGGATGCCCAAAGTTCACTAGGAGGAGATAAAGATGTCAGAGAGGACCCCTGAAGAGATACATCAAAAGTGTTTCCCTTCTGCCTCTCTCGATAACGATGCTGACTGTGTATTGCAGGTTGTGAGTTGTTATGGTGACAGGAGGGAAATAACTTTGGAGGCAAAGGAAGAAAATAAGTTGAAATGGGAACTCATCTTTAAAGTCTTTGGATGTGAGATAGGTTGAAATGATGGTAAGTCTGGTGGGCTGTAGCATGTAGGGTGATTGTGGGCATTTTGAGGTTAAGTTTTCCAATTATTTTTTATAAAGGCAAGAATGCGTAGAGCCTACGAGTGCAAACTCTGACACCAGAAAGCCTTGTTTCAAAGCTAGCTTCCAACACTTACCCAGTTGTGCAATCTTGAACTAGTTACTTAACCTCTCTGGACCTGTAAAATAGGGGATAATGATCACAACTATTTTAGGAGCTTGTTTTGATGATTAAATGAATTAATGCATGGAAATAATACCTCACCCTTAATAAGTGGTCAATGCATTTTGGCTATCAGGATTATTCATATCTCCACAGGAGGTACTAGAGTATGGGCAGCTCTGGAGTCAACTACCTTGTCCTGTCCTTTCCTAACTCCATGACTTTGGGCATGCCACTTAACTTCTCCAAGCTTCAACATTCTCATCTGTATATTGGAATATTTGTGTTGGATATCTCATAAAGAATTTTTCAAATGAGAAAAACCTCCCTTTAAAATGCTTACCACAGTGTCTGTCGTATTGTATAAGTGCTCAGTAGATGTGAGCTGTTATAATTATTCAAGGAGATTATGACTGAGGAGGTGATAGGATACTGCAAGTGGGGATGGGTTAGTCCCATGATATGATTCATTGTTCTTCTTGCAGTACTATTTTTCTTCTAGAATTAGAGTTACCACTGATTAAAGAAGGATAATCTATGAATTTTCCCTTCTCCACTCTCAAATATTATTATAAAAAGAGTACTTATAAAAAGTATATCTATAAAAAGAATGGTTTTATCATTCTATCATAGGTAATGTTGAATTATTAAGATAATTATTGCTATGAGCATAATTTAAAATGTCCAACAGCTATCACTGGTCAATAATTATAGAGTGAACATGAGAGATTTGATAGCACAACAAAATGACTATAATCAACAATAAGTTAGGGTAAACTCTAAAGTGATTAAAAGAGTAGAATTGGAATGTTCCTAACACATAGAAATGATAAATGCTTGAGGTGATGCATACCTCAATTACCCTGATTTGATTAATTCACATTGTATGCCTGTATCAAAATATCACCTATACTTTATAAAGACATATGCCTGTATCAAAATATCACCTTTACCTTATAAAGATATACAACTAGTATATACCCATAATTATTAAAAATAATAATAAATAAATAAAATAACAATAGTTATTATAGTGTGAAAATTATGCTATGTACAAAAATCAACCCAGAATGGAACAAAGACTTAAACATAAGATCAGAAACCATAAAGCTACTAGAAGAAAACATAGGAGAAACACTCCAGGACATTGGTTTAGGCAAAGATTTTATGGCTAAGACTCCAAAAGCACAGGCAACAAAAACAGGAATAGACAAATGAGACTATATTAAACTGAAAATCTTCAGCACATCAAAGAAAACAATCAACAGAGTGAAGAGACAACCTATAGAATTGGAGAAAATATTTTCAAACTATTCATTTGACAGGAACTAATACCCAGAATATACAAGGAACTCAAACAACTCAAAAGAAAAAAGAAAAAACAAATAATCTCATTAAAAGATGGGCAAAGGATCTGAATAAACATTTCTCAAAAGAAGACATACAAATGGTCAGCAGTTATATTAAAAATGTTGAACATCACTAATCACCAGATAAATGAAAATCAAAACCACAATGAGCTGTCATTGTTTGAATGGCTATTGTCTAAAAGATAAAAAATAACAAATGTTGGTGAGGATGCAGAGAAAAGGGAACTCTTATACAATGTTAGCGGGGATGTAAATGAGTACAGCCACTATGGAAAGCAGTATGGAGGTTTCTCAAAAACTAAAAATAGAACTACCATGTGATCAAGCAATTCCACTACTGGGTATTTATGCAAAGGGAAGGAAATCAGTATATCAAAAGAATATCTGGACCCCACATTTATTGAAGCACTATTCACAACAGCCAAGGTTTGGAATCAACCTAAGTGTCCATCAACAGGTAAATAGATAAAGAAAATGTGGTATACACACACACACACACACACACACACACACACACACACACACAATGGGATACTCTTCAACCATAAAAATAGAATGAAATCCTGTCATTTACAGCAATGGGAATGGAAGTGGAGATTATTATGTTAAGTGAGATAAGCCAGGCACAGAAAGACAAATATCACATGTTCTTGCTCATATGTAGGAGCTAAGAAAGTTGATCTCATGGGAAGTAGAGAGTAGAATGATGCTCACCAGAGGCTGGGAAGGGTGTGGGAAGGTGATGAAGAGAGGCTGGTTAATGGGTATAAACGTACAGTTAGATAAGAGGAATAAGATCTAGTGTTCCATAGCATAGTAGGGTGACTATAGTTAATGACCGTGTATTGTGTATTTCAAAACAGCTAGCAGGGTGAAGATTCTACAAAGAAACTATAAATGTTCAAGGTGATTTGAATGCATTGACCTGATTATTATACATTGTATGCATGTATCAAAATATGACATGTACCCCATAAATATACACAATTATTGTGTATACATTAAAATATATATATATACCAGAAACATCTTATGCCAGAGTAAAGAAATGCTCAAAGAAAGATGAGGTTACATCTAAAGGGCACAGGGGCCAACTTAATGAAACTTTGGTCAAATTTGGTACAATTTGTGCATCAAAAAGAGCAATGACTGTATTGCAACACATTGCATGATAAAAGTCCACAAGTACATAAGGATATTCATAAAAGAAAAAATAATAATTATACAGTGAAAATTACAGATACTGAAGTTGATTAAAGTACACTGTCTCTTAATGCCCAATTACCACCAAAATTGACATTTTATAACCCCATGGTTATCCCTTAATAATAGTAAATTATTGGTATGTATGTTAGATTATTGTTCCTAAGTATTCACTGCCTGCCAAGAGGCAGAACATGCTTTCTTGTTTTGATGATGCTGGGATTGGCCACATGACTTTTTGATCAGTGGCAGGTAGGTGGAAGTGATGAAATACTGGTTCTGAATAGACACTTGGGTCATCTTGGGTTTTGTCCCCTCCTCGAGTTTCTGCTCTCCACTGTGCCAACAGCATGCTCTTGAGGATGCACATTCAAAGTAGTCACAGGGAACCCAACTGAGCCAAGCCCAACCTGGCAAAAATCACTGCTGACCTGCAGCCATCATGAAATGTGAACAACAAATTAAATGTTTGCTTTTGCAAGCCACTGGGATTTAAGGGTTGTTTATTGCTGCAGCAAAAGCTGAATGATAAATATAGAATCATTTATACAGGACTTGCTATGTGCCCAATACTTGGTTGGGTAAGCACTACATATATTTTCTCATTTTATCCTCTCCTTATTCCTATAGCTTAGGCATTATTATTCCTATTTGGCAGAAGAGGAACAGAGTAAAAAATGTTGAATAATTTGTTACACAGTTCATTAGGGACCAAGTTAGAATTCAACTCAGGACAAAAATCACACTGGATGATATACAAATGATTTAATTTCTCATGAAGAAAACACGCCAGATTTTTAGGATTCAACTCAGGACCATTTAACTCCCAAGTCTAGAGTCTTAGACAACATGGTGACTGCGTTCTGAGGATAGAAACTGTAAGGGAAAACCCCGTAATTGGTGTTAAAGGTGAAACATGGCTGAATCCCAGCCATTCCATATAGTTCAACCTAAGAATTCTTTCTATGTATTAATAAAAAAAAAAAAAAACATGTAAAAGAACGCACATAACATTTTCTGGCCATATCCCATAGCCAGAAACAATAAAAAATTTCTAAGACCAAACAATTTATGAAACGGAATTTATTTAGGTGACCCAGACACAACAAAAATCACACTGAATAATACCCAAATGATTTAATTTCTCACGAAGAGAAGAAGCCAGAATTTTTTAGTCTAATTCTTCTAGACTCTTAGCATTGTCTCCATGGCCTTTTCTATATAAATTCTGCACCTAACGGGTGCGGTGCCCACCGTCTGGGGGATGGACACCCTTGAAGCTCTGACTTGGGTGGGGCAAAGACAACATACTAACTTAATCTGTACCCCAGTAATATGCTGAAATAAAAAAAAATTAGAAAAAAAAAGATAAAAAGAAAAAATTCTGGCCTTAAGAAAGGCCCCTGAGCCTTCTTGACTTTCTCTCCCTGGCCCAGCTTTGAGGATTTCTCTCTCATTTGAGAAATGAATAATTCAGAATTAGAAACTGCACATGAGTCCCACCACTCTTCAGCCTCCCAACTTGGTCATATCCTCATTATGGGAAAAGCCATTCTAAAAGGCAAACAGCTTTTCATAATTGTTATTGAATGGATATTGGCTGCTCCTGGGATTTCTGTCTCAGTATCTGTTTATAATGCAAAGGTCAGAATAATACCACTGGCATACACAAGGATTCTGAGAGATTTGTTCCTCCTGATTGAAATTCAGATACAGTGACACAGTAGATTAGTTTAGGAGACTTTTATGTAGTGTGGGTCACAGTTTGGATGAATCTGACCTCATTTTAATTCTGGGTCTTCACCAGTCACTAAGAAAACTGACCCATGAATGTGGAAAATGGTCAGGAGAATCTGTTCACTAGTCTGGCATAAGAGGGAAGTCACCAAGTGCAAAGACTTCGTGCTCTGCTTTGGTCATTATCCCTCTAACTGGCCCTAATACCACCTAAATGGGTTTCTCCTTAAGGTAATTTAAGCAGGAAAAGGTGGTCCCAGAGAGTAATTTAGGTCTCATGTATGTACATATTTGCAGGATTTATATGGCAAGCTACACTGAAATTAGTAATGAAACTCTCATTTCAAGGTATTATATATTGAAATATTATTCAACAAGAAAGCTATTTTCCAAGTAGGCATGAGTGATGATTATTTATTAGTTTAAAATGCATCCCTTCTCCCCATCTCACCAAACACCACTTCCATTTCAAATGAGCTTGAAGCTCTCGCACACTGCAGTTTATGCATAAAGACTGGCTGCTTGGAAGCACTTGTGCCTTGAGATACAGGGGAGAAAAATACTACCATAAAGTTCACAGTATTTATGGTTAGGAGATTGTTTACCTCAAAAACAGAACCAAATTAAAAAACGGAAAGGACAAATTCTAGGGCTACCAGCACAGTTTCCATGGAGAGCGTGTGTGTGTGTGTGTGTGTGTGTGTGTGTGTGTGTATGTCTATGTGTGTGAGAGAGAGTTTTCATTTTCTTCCGTTTCTATTTTATAGCACGATATTTGGAGTTCACTATTGAGGTTATTTCCAATCAAATTGTATTCAACCCTGGAACAATGTATAGCTTGTCCGCATGGATGTTAGTGGGTTATGGGCCACACATCCTCTAGGTTTAAATGGAGGATATAAAACTAACTTTTATAAGGTCAACATAATTCCTCCTCCCCCAGAGAAAATACGACAGCAATTTTGAGGATAGAGGTTTAAAGGCAGCAGCCAAGAGTACTTGAAATAAAAGCTAAGAGAAGAGTTCAAATTTCAAATAGGGCAAACAAGGTCAAGGGGTCAAATTTACATATGAGATCCTGACCCAGATGACAGGGACCGCCCTCCAACACACCCTCCCACCCCTCACTGCACTTTCACCCCATCAAGTTCTCATACTGATTTGCTGGTCTTTGTTCAAATAGTAGCTCATAGATAAAGGCCAGAATGAGTCTAAAGCAGAGGCTAGGAGTTTTGTTTTTTAACATTAAATGTAAAGACTTTGAAAGAAGATGTGATCAAAGAAAGCTGCTTTTTCTAGAACTTTTGAGAAAGATTAACGGCAACTGCAAACTGCCATACTGCATGCTCACCATAAAGCAGATGCTGTATGTGGAGCTTTACATATGTCATCCCAGATAGAGAGGAGAACATTGGCTATGCAGTTATCAATCCAGTGCACACATGTACAGGTCACTCTAGGACACTTAACATTTATTATTCAATTAATCTTTGCAAAAGCATCTAAACTCACTGTTTTCAATTGTTTTCCTCCTGCTCTTACTTCCAAACCAATTATATTTTCTTTCCCGTTGTTTCACTACAACTGCTTTTTTCAAGATCACCAGTGGCATCTGTTGTAGTAAATCCATTGGTCATTTCTCAGTATTTGTCTTTCTTGACCTATCAGCAGCATCCGTTGTACTATTTTTTAATGATAATGAAGAATGAAATGGGAACCTGAGAAGAGACATTTCTTGAGAAATTCTAATTAGAACTCCCTTTCTGAGGAAAATTGTGAAGATATACTGGAAAAAAAAAATAGATGGCAGAATGGGAAGAAAAAAAGACATAACCAGAAATCATGGGCATGATATGTCATGTGGCTGATTAGGGTTGTAGGAAAATCACCACAAGACAGCAATGAGCATTATTGTTATTAATACGTTACTGTATCCCATTTGCTTGTTGAAAAATTCTGGATTGTAAGTGCTGTAGTTCTCCCTCTGGTGCTAATTAAATTAAAGCCATAAAAATTTTTTAGTAGGGAAGAATAATAATTGATATGGTTATTGAGTTTTATTATGTGCCAGGCACTGATCTAAGTGAATTGCATCCAATAATTGACTTATTCATAGGCAATGATGATTTATATCCCAATTTTACAGATGGCAAACTGAAGACCAGGGAGGTCAAAAACTTTCCCCAAGTTTACCCACTTAGTAAGTGAACATGCCACGATTTGAATGCTAGGAGAATAATAATAATTTTTAAGTCCACAGCTTTTGAAGTGACCAAGTCAGTCACTGGAAACCTCTGAGCAACATCCCATAAAGTTGGGACTCATAACAATATTAGGGGCACAGACCATCTGCGGAGTAGAAAATCCACATATAACTTTTGACTCCCCCAAAACTTAATCACTAGTAGCCTCCTATTGACCAAGAAGCCTTACCCATGCCATAAATAGTTGATAAATACATATTTTGTTGATAAATACATATTTTGTATATGTATTATGTATTATATTCTTACTATAAAATAAGCCAGAGAAAAGAAAATGTTATTAGGAAAATCATAAGGAAGAAAAAATACATTTAAAATACTGTATTGTATTTATTGATACTGTAAGTTTGAGTCATATGTTTATAAGATGGATAGTCTGTCTGATACGGTAGACAACTACAGCTGTAGACTTCAATCTCTGGTACATATCAAGTCATTCAACTTTTTCTTGTAATGTTATGACTTTTCTCTCCTTCTTGGTCACACTTCCAGCAACACTAGTGGCACTTCATGTGGGTTCCATGGTGTTATTCAAGGTTTAAGGTATTGCACAAAACAAGATGAAAAATATGGGAGATCCACAAGAGATCACTTTTTACTGCGATGCCCAATTTATTAGACAGATGAACTGCTCATGCAGAGATGATTGGCCTCACATGGTGTTTTAAGTGGATACTTGCAATACTTGAGCTCACCACAATAGCAATAGGAGGTAGTTACAAAATTATTACAGTAGTACAGGATGTATTGTAGTTAATTTCATTCAGTTATGATTTAATACTGCATCTTTATGCTTATTTACATTTTTCTTGACTGCAAATGGCATCATGTATGGTCTGTAGATGTTTGTGTAAATTTAACTTTTTATAATAGTTCTGTGTATATTTTATGATAGCAAATTATAAAATAGACAAGTATCTAAATATTTTATGCATTCATGACACACATAACTTTTTCTTAATTTTTCAGTATTTCTAGGCCACAATTATCTGCAAGTTTTTTCATATTGTCTAATATCTCCCCCAAATTTTCCAATGTATTTATTGAAAACAAACCCATGTGTAAGTGGACTTGCACAGTTCAAACTTGTGTTTTCCAAGTGTTAACTGTACATGTAACTGTACATGTACATGTAATGTACTGTAATTTGTTGGGAGGTAATTTTTTTAAAATTATGTTTATTTAAAAAACTTGAGCCCACTGATCTAGAGAAGGTATTAGGAAACTTTTCTGTAAATGGTCATATAATAAATATTGCAGAGTTTGCGGGCCATACATTCTCTAGTCCAACTACTCAACTCTGGTGCTGTAGTGCTAAGGTGGCCATAGACAATACGTAAACAAATAGACATGGCTTTATTTCAATAAAACTTTATTTACAAAAACTGTAATGACATGGATGCCATTATGCTAAGTAATATTCTGTTTAATGAGAGTAGTTCAAAGCCGTCTCGTGATTTTAGCCGAGAATTTTACTTGATTCCGATATACAAATTCTCATTTTCTTTTTTTGCAAATAGAATCCAGATTTTTTTTAACTTGACATATGACGGCCCAGAATAGATGTTCCCCTCATCCCCAACCCCTCGCAATAAGCTGTGACTACATGAAAAGTTCTGGCCAAAGGGAAATAAGCTAATGTATGCACATCTTCTAGGAATTATCTGAAAATGCAGAGATTCTACTCTTTCTTGGGAGCTGGTATACAGATGGACCATCTGGAATTGTAGCAGCTATCTTGGAGCAGGTTACGTTTAGAATAAAATCACACACAATACAGCACAAAGATAAACCTAAGTTCTTCAAACTGTGAAGCACCAAAGCATCCTATAACTAGATTTCTTTTATATGAAAGAGAAATAAGCCTCTACACTGATTAATTTGCTATTATTTGAGTTTTCAATCATACTTAGTCTGATCTAATCCTTCCTGATGCAATGGCCATGTATCTTTCTTAACTACAATAAAATACACTTGTTCCACAATATCAGGGAAATGACAGGATGAGAAGGTGCTGTGATCTAAGAAAAGGGCACTGACTTTGAAATCATAAAACCTGGCTCTGCTACTTAGTGTGTGGTTCTGTACAAGTTGCTTTAATATCACTGCCAGCTTTCTCACTCATAAAATAGGGTTGACTACAGCTAATTCAGTGGTATGATGCTAAAATGAAATAAAATATGTGAAAGTGACAGAGTAATATTTACTTAATATTTGTAGATATATAAATATGTATATAAATATGTCCATGTATAATTTTTATGACCATGGAGATATATACATACACATACATGCACACAAAGTACACATACACACATACATATATACACACATATAGAAAGACAAAAACAACACTAATATATTTGTTACTTCATTTGTTACCTCAGTATGGTGAGAGTGAACATAGTACCAGAAAGATTTAAAATTTTTCATAATTTTATCTTTATACACCTATATATTTATTATGATAAATTGACTTACAAATTTTAATTTGTATATATACACTTATATATTATACATATAATATACAATGTAAATATTATAAAATAGCCTAGCATAACACTGTACAAAATGATGAAACTGAAATTGAAAAACTACAAGGACCATCACTTGTGGAGGTGATTTTTCTTTTGATTCACCAATGGAAGAAAGAACATAGGAGGAGGGAAATTTTAAGGAACTTGACCAAGGTTATTCTTCCAAGCGAGACTAGTATGAATACATCCCAACCATGCTGTCTGACTTATGATTTCCTGAAGGTGCTAGATGTCTTCAAGCTCTCTGTACATTGCCCTATGCTTTTTCTTTAATATGCATGCCATTTCCCACTTAACGAACTTTGGCTTATCTGCAAACTCAAAAATCTTTTGCTTTTTGAAGGCTTTTCCAGCTCTTCCAAGACTACGTTCCTTCTTGCAATTCTTCTATATACCATAAACGTATTTATTGTATCATCTAATAATTATTTATGTATATGCCTTTATTCCAAAGTAGAATGGAGCCTCTGAGACATCTTCTATTTATCATCCATTCATTCAAAACATTTTTATGAGTGCTGCCCATACCTCAGGCACTGTTTCACATTAGGGTTTATCACAGTGTACAAATAGACAAGCATCCTCTTTTCATGAAGCTTGCATTCCACCGAGGGAGACAAAAAACAAATAAAAAGTTAAATATGTAAAATACCAGATGGTGATAAGGACGGAAAGAAAGGTCAGTGTATGGGAAATGACCAAGGAGATGATTTTTTACATGGAATATTCAGAAAAGGCATCTCTGCTCAGATGTCAATTGCAAGGACAACTCACTAAACAAAGGCAGGAGCACGCTGGTCATGCTAAACGAACTTCAAGTGAGCCTAAGAGACTGAAGCGAAAGCGGACAGAAGTCGCCACATATAAATTCAGAGGAAGAGGGTCGAGACCGTGCAGGGACTCCTACGTCGTGGTAAAGATTCGGCCTTTATTTTTAGTATTTGGAAGGCTATGGAGGACCATAAGAAGACAAATGACAATGAGTCTACTTTGACAGGATCCCAATGACATCTCTGTGGAGAGTAAATACACCTAAGGGGGCAAGAGCAGAGGCGTAGGATCAGGGAGGAGAGTGCAATCATAGGGGTGAAGGGTGATCATGACAGGGGTGATTATGACGGTGAGATGTGGTCTGATGTGGGACGTATTTTAGAGACAACTGGAAATTACTATCTCCAATTATAAAACAAATACTTAAGATGGGATTGTGGAAAGAATGAGTTATTTTAATAAATGATTAAAGGTTAGAGCTGGAGAGCCTTATCATTTAAATGATTATTAAATACTTCAGTTCCTATGTGGAGAGTCATCAAAGAATCAAAAAAAGATGTTGTGTGTTTCTTGAATCTTTGTTTAAAAAGTTACACATTTTTTACAAAACTCTGAAGTTTGTGGTTATAAGAGCAAAGGCTTTAAAAAGCAGGGAAGGAAGACTTTATGCTGTATTTATAAGTTTTAAAACAATAGTGAGTTTGATGTTGAGAATATAACTAGGGTGATTTAGAAGTTGGTAATAATGTTAAGAAAGCAAAAGTATTTTCACTTCACACAACCCAAAACATAGCTTAGATAAACAAGAAACAAACACATCAGAAATGTTTACATGATTTTGATAACTGTGGTTTTGAAGAGAAAAATATTTCAGGAATTTGCATACTCTTTTAGGTGATATAGTATATCTTTGAATAGCATATGGATATGTTAATATTACATAAAATGATGACAAATGATGTTTTACTAGCTTTCTGGTTAAAAAGGGTAATGTAGCTAAATTTGATCATGATGGGCTGTTTTGCTAGTGGGACTTTTAAATTTCTGTGAATCATTTTAAGAGATCACATACAAGAAAAATATGAGCTATAAGAATGATCAAAATCTCACATTGTTTTTAGAGAAAAGGAGCGTTGGTCTAAATAGAAAAATTTAAGAAATACATTTGGGTTGTCTTCCAAACAGCACCCTTTACACAATTTTTAAGTCTGTAATGCACATGCAGTCAGAACCTGGATCATGATTGTTTAGATCTGAAACCAGAATTGTTCTGACACATCTTATTTGAATTCTAATTTACTGAGTGATCCTCTCCCTCCCCACACAAACCTGCTTGATCTTATTTAATAGGAATTTCTGCTCCTTTTAGAATAATTTCAACAAGTAACTTGCAGCCTCCTCTATGACTTCACAAGCACTGCACTTCTCCAGGGGAAGGTGGTGAAATGGGATAGTAGGACTGAGAAAGCACGAGGCACACACCTGGGCTTCCTTCCCACACTCTGTGCAGTCTTCTCTCATCCTCATAACAAGATTCCTGGGTGAAGGTTTGTACACTGGTCACGAATGTGGGAACGTTGAGTAATAGGAAGTCCATTGGGTTATTTTTCTAAGCCCTGGCCTCTGCTCAAACACCACTACTGTTATTCATCATCTATGTGGTACCTGAGACTATCTCAAGATGAGTGTGATGGTTAGTTTCATGTGTTAACTTGGCTGGGCCTCAGTGCCCAGATATGTGGGCAAACATTATACTGATGTTTCCATGGGGGTGGTTTTGGATGAGATTAATATTTAAATCAGTAGACCCTGGGTAAAGCAGATTACTGTCTACAATATGTATAATGCAGGTGAGCCTCATCCAATCTGTTGAAGGCCTGAATAGAATAAAGACTGATCTCCCCTGAGCAAGAAGGAATTTGGAAGCAAGATGCCCTTCAGACTTGAACTTAAACATTGGCTCTTCCCTGTGTCTCCAACCTGCCCCATACTGCAGATTTTGGATTTGCTAGCCTCCATAATTGCTGAGCCAATTTCATATCGATATCTATATATATAGAGAGAGAGAGAGAGAGAAAGAGAGACAAAGAGATAGAGAGAGAGATGGAGAGAGAGACAGAGAGACAGAGAAAGAGAGAGAGAGAGATTGGTCTGTTTCTCTGGAGAACCCTAACACAGTGGGATAGAGGGACTTGACTACTTCTCAGTCCTCAAATCCCAGCAGATAATATTTTCAAAGTATCAGTAGAAGGACCAATTGCTTATATTATAATATATGCGTAAGTAATAAATCTGAAGTCTTCTACATAGTCCGACATGTTTGAAATTAGGGATATTCTCATAGGAACTCATGACTTCATTTCAAGAGCGAATTAAGTAGCCTTTGCCCCAAACCATGTTGTTGTGTTAAAGTGATTCAGCTAGATCATAAGGCTAAACAATCACTCCTTTTGATAAACTTTTGAATTTGTTCAAACTCATCTTCAATAAAAATTAACTATATTTATAGTTGCTTAACTGGTTAATTAGAATCAGAAAGGCCTGACTTAATAAAGAAATGCAGTGAGAATAATGCTGAGGAGATACACTGAAATTCAACATTTAAAATTCTTACATTTAGGTCTTGACAGTTGCTATTTTAATTCTGAAAACACCGCTTAAAAATGTGTGGTGCATTCTACTAAACACCACACATTTTTAAGCAGATTGTACTTTGGACTCAAGGTCTAGATGAAAATTATCCTTGGAACTTTAAAGAATACCACAATCCAACACGACAAGAGATTAATAGATAATGAAGCTTTTATGAATACAAATATATATCATAGCATTTTACAATGCCCAAACTATGATGCGTCAACAATGAGTCATATAAGTTGAAAAAGCATGACAAGTTTTACGCGATTGCATGTTTATGAAGCTGTAGGACTCTCATAAGCCCATATTTGATATAATGTTCAGCCACTGCAGCAAGTGGGTTGGACGTCTCAGGTTTCTTTGAACCTTATTATCTTTTAATTAACACGTATCACAAATGATGTAAATGACCCAAGAATTGCATTTTAGGCCGGGCGTGGTGGCTCACGCCTGTAATCCTAGCACTGTGGGAGGCCAAGGCGGGCGGATCGTTCTGAGCTCAGGAGTTCGAGACCAGCCTGAGCAAGAGCGAGACCCCGTCTCTACCAAAAAAAAATAGAAAGAAAATTAACTGGACAGCTAAAAATATATACAGAAAAAAAATTAGCCGGGCATGGTGGCGCATGCCTGTAGTCCCAGCTACTCGGGAGGCTGAGGCAGAAGGATCACTTGAGCCCAGGAGTTTGAGGTTGCTGTGAGCTAGGCTGACGCCACGGCACTTGCCCCAGGCAAGAGAGAGTGAGACTCTGTCTCAAAAAAAAAAAAAAAAAAAAAAAAAGAATTGCATTTTAGATCAGCTTACAAAGGATTTTATGATCTACCAAATGGTGATCAGGGAAAGGGGGGCATATGAGAGTAAATCTAAAAAGTGTGTGTGGTAAAAGTAGGGAAAGAAAGGAGGGGAAATAGCCCTGCTCAGTTATCCATCACTGTTCAAGTAAACACCCCAAAACTTAGTGTCTTTAAAAAAACAAAGAAACAATAAATTATTTTATTTGCTTATTATTCCCAGTTTGGGTTGGGCTCACCTGGATGGTTCTGGGGGTCTTGCCAGTGATTACTTTCCTGGTTGTATTCAGCTGGTAGGTCAGTTGGGGGCTTTAATCAGCTGGACCATTGAGTTGTTTGACCTTGTCTCTCTCTATAATATAGCCTCACGATCTCTCTCTCTCTCTCTCTCTCTCTCCCCCCAGCCCCACCTTTGGTGAGACACAGGGTGTCTCCAGTGAGATAACTGGATTTCTTACATGGTGGATTGTGGCTTTCAAGACAGCAAAGGCAGAAGCTGCCAGACCTCTTAAAAGCTTAGTCCTAGAATTGGCACAGTGGCTTTTCTGCCTCCTTTTGTTGATTAGGGAACCTGGGCAGATTCAAGAAGAGGGCACGACACAAGGGCATGACTAGCAGCAGGCATGGTTCATTAGAGATCACTGATGTAACAGACTACCACAAGCCCCAAATCGTTTATGCCTGGAAACCTTAGTAAGTGATTTGGGTGGAGGTGATCCCATGGATTAAGTGGACCTAAATATTGCTAAGTTAAACTTAGTATTATAAATCAGTACTTTCCTAGGAAACTTGGCATTATTTGACACTTTATAAAAGGCAGGGATGGTGCCAAGTACTTTCTGTCATTTATTTTCTTTAGTTCTTATGCCACCTAATGATAGTTTTTAAATATCAGCTCCATTGTACATAGGAGCAATGGGTTTAATGGTGTTAAAAATTATCCAAGCTCATGCAGCGGAGCCAATATTAAAACCTAACCAGTTTTACTCTAGAGAAAATCCTTTAAACCAGTTCCCTTGACTGTAATTTGGTTTTAAAAATCTGGTTTCCAAAATTCCAGGAGTCCATCACCATGAAGTCAATTGATTCACTTTTCTAGGGCTGATTTGGACTCATTTCCAATGCAGCTTAATACAAGAAAGATGAAGAGCCTAATTAAACTGCATAGCTGTATTTAAATTTCATAGAAAATTGTTCCTTAGGTAAAAATAAAGGCACATGTTAGTAAGTATCTTATCACATGTTGCAATGAACTCACTGAGACTCTGATAAGAGAGAAGTCCGGCTGTTCTATTTATTAATTTTAAGAGGAGCCTGTTTCTGGACCATTATGTGCTGGTATATTCTCCACATATTATGCTACTCAAGTCCATCTTCTTTTTTTTTTTCAATACCTTCTTGAAGCAAAGGCAATGTATCTCCGCCAACTTGGGGCCTCTTTATAACATGCATCATAGTAGGATGTAACTATTTTATGTGTCTTTACTGATGGTGTCAAGCTCTATGGATTCAGAGACTGGGTTATACTCTATTGGAACCTCCAACAGTGGACGCCTTATGGGAACCAAATAGGAACTCAATGAACATTTGTGAATGAATGGGTGGTAGTGGCAGATAGCTACATATTTTTCTATCTGTGTTAGCAAGCAGTGCCACTGAGTATCATTTCGCTCATTTTATATGATCAATTCTGCCACTCAAGCAAAAACACAATGAGTTGATGCAAATGAATTTAAGAAGCCTTTGAGAACTTCTCTGCCATGCAATGTTGCCTGATAGAACTCAATACTGCATGCTGTCAGATATGAATTATTCATTGACACTTCACTCCTACATCATTATACCTTTCATTCTGCTGTGTCTGCACAGATAGGATTGATTCACACATCATACCCAGGAACATTTATAATCAGAAAGACTGGAAACATTTTCACAGAGAAGAAAAACCTGTAAGAATGTACTTAGGATAACCACACTAGTAATTGGTTCTCCAGTTTCCAACTAAACAAGAGATGTGCTGGAAGAGAGAAAAAAACATGCTGTCTTTTGTCAAAATATTCATTGTTTAAGCAGTAATTCCCAAATAGAAACACCTACTTTCACACAAGGTCTAGGAAATATGAATCATTTTGTGAAATCTGACACTGTATGTTCTAAAATAGGGTATTTTTTCTGGCAATGATTGCAAAGCACTGGCTTGGAAAATCTACACATAGAATCATTTCAACCATGGAAATGTATGAATCGAGAACACTGTTCTGAATTAATTATCATTGTGTATATGTTTGTGTATGTGTCAGTTTCTGTGTATGTGTGTGTGTTTTGTTTAGTCTTTCCCATGGGAAATAAAACCCATGACTAGAGCATTAAACACACACACACACACACACACACACACACACACACACACACACACACATACCTTCTTACATTAAACAAAGAAAAAATCAAATCATAAACCATCCTGGATTTAAAGAAAATGTAGTAGACCCATTCCACCTCTTCTTTTAATTTCTTTCTGTTTATTCAAATAACTGTTTAGGAACTATACTATGTGTCATATATATTGTGAGGTACTGAGGATAGCATGGTGAGCAAGACAGTTACAAGCTCGCTCCATAAAGCTCAGTCTCTGTGATCACAGCCAGTATTTAACCTAGTATATCTCTTTGTAGTCTATTTTCACTGAGTTCTAGGAAGTGCTACAATCTTTTCCATAAGTGCAAAGTAAACACCAAATAAATAAAAGAAAATTCAGAGAACTTACTGCTGTAGAAAATTTCAGTTCATAAACTTCAGATGTTACAAGCTTGTAAATACTAATAAGAACATGATTATTTATGCTACTGTGGGACGTGTCTTACGGTCATATAAATTCCAATAAGGATAAAAATGTAAGAATTCAAGGTCGTGAAGTAATGCAACTGAGATTCAAAGATATTGATGATATTAATTTGAAGCTAAATCACAAAAAAGGTCATCATATTCATTTGGTTGGGAGGGGATATTTTAAACACAAGCAGAAAAGCAACCTCCCATGGGTCTGTCTATACGGGAATTTTTAAAAAATGATGCTTATGGTGAAAATCTGCTCCTTTAAGGTGTGTACTATAATAGTCTATTACCACCATTTATCATAAGTGATAAATACATTAGAAAATGAAGTGGTTACAGATTTCATTGAAACACACAGAATTTACTAGAGGCAAATGTTTTGTGCCTAACCCATGCAAATGAGGAGTGAGATAAAGACAGAAATGTTTGACCACCCTACCTGGTACTGCCTTGTTGGGCTCCACTTTCCTTCTGCAGCTTCCTAGACCACCATCCCTGCCCTTCCGCCCATTGGCATCTTTCAGTCCCTTGAATGTTCTGTACTCCTGCCCACTGAAGGACTTTTGCAAATGCTATGACTCCCAGCAGAAATAGCCCATCTCCCCTCCTACTCTCATTCAGCTAGGTAACTCCCAGGCAGCCTTCAGATTTCACATCACATATTTCTGCCCTTGGAAGCCATCCCTTAACTGTTGTGATTATGGAAAAATCTCCATTACACACTTTCAAAGCCTATGAACGTCTCCATGGCCTTTCCGCAAGTCCTAATTATATATATACATATATGAACAATTTTATGTATAACATTAATTTATGTAAAATGTTTTGTATGATTTTATACACATATTTATATAGGTCTCTTCCATTATACAGGATTTGCTGCAGAGCTGTTAGAGTAGATTCTCAGTATATGCTTACTGAAAAAATAAATGAATGAATCAGAGGAAAGAAACGTTAGGGGAATAGAATAGTATTATCACAAATTTTGACAACCAAGTATTTTTGCAGTTTTGATATTTTTTAGAACAGCCATTGGATATTTTTTACTACTCTGGGTTGGGCGACTATATTAATTTCTCCTGAAATCTAATTAGGTACTTGGAAGGAAATTTGTTTTTTTGGAAACTATTTACCAGAAGTGACAATATTCTAAAATATATGTGTATAGATAGATAGATAGATAGACAGATAGGTAGTCATATGGTTATTGAGATAATGGAAGAAGTTATTCTTATGTAGAATAATCTATTATCGCTACTAATGATAAATGAAAATAAGCTACTGGAGAAATTGTGGGGGATCTGCTTTCCTCACTCTCACTTTTTCCTTCACTCCTTGGTTATTCTCTCTATACTTGGCCCCTCCTACTTGGCTTTATGAGTGGCTAAAGGCATTGCCTGGGACTCTGACAGTCCAGAGCCTGCATCATAGCTCTACCCCATCACTTCCTCACCTCTTAGCTCCCTAATACATGAAACAGGAATAAAAATCCTATTTCATGGTTCTTGTGAATGTTTAATGAGGATTGTGCATCAGCTGCTTAGTGCACTTCTGGCACTAGTTAATATTCAATATTAGCAGTGGGTCTTTTTTTCGGTATCATCATCATTCTTACCCTTGTTATAATTTGCCTTCCTCTGGTCTTGAACATAGGCTTGGCTTTTCTGATTTTTATACTCACTCAGTCTTCCCGTGGGCATAATATTTCTGTGCTCTTTTTAACCACCAGTGCTCCAGGTAGCATGCCATGCATCCTGACATGCTCTGTTTAGGCTACTTTTAGTCCTCATTTAGTATTGTTTTCCTTTCTTCATTTGCCTCACTTCTAGCTCACTCTACTGTTGCTGTATTTTGTGTACTTTTGTAGGCCTCCTACAAACCCTTCTCAATTTGGGTGGATACTCACCCAACCTGCTATTCTACAGCACCTAGAAGCTTCCCCCCAGTATTATTTGCTCACTGATCACACACCTTGGTGGCTGGATCCCCAACACAGGAGAGGTCAGAGAGGAGGGAAATCCCAGAAGTCTTTTGAGAGGGAAGGCCCCAAGATGGCTGGCTCTGGAGTAAAATCATGACGTAACAGGTTCTGTTGCTTTGTCTCTGGTTGTTTTTCTTTGTTTCTCATGTGTATTCATATTGCTCTGAGACTGTCCATCAGATTCACTCATCAAAACCTTGTTGAGAACACAATTAGGTTATGAGAGTTCACTAGAGACTCTGAATCCCACAATCAGAAGACAAGATGAGGATAACACACAACTCTGAATAGTTGATCATTTGATGAGGACATTCTAGGGTATAAAAACAGCCAGTGCAGAGAGGAGTTTGGGGGTTTAGGGCCTCTCAGGATCTTTGAAAGCACATTTTATATTCCATAAATACATCTGGTCCCAGACACTAAACACAGGTAATATTCCTTTGTCCTGGTGTTTACTTAGTAAGTCATATTTCAGAATAACGCAGTGTGCAAGGATGTTCATTTCCTCTTTCTTTTTATTTCTTGTTTTGTCATTGTTTTATAAAGCTAAATCCAGAGCTCACAATTATCTGGTGGTTTTGGTCCAGTCTAATTTTAGATAATTTTGACTCAAAGTAACCTGTCCCTCAACAACAGATTTGTTTTCTCAAACCATGTTAATGTTCATTCCTGTCCAACTTCATGGCAGCAGGCACACTTCAGTGAATGAGATCTGTGGGAGAAACTGTTCCTGTTGAAAGCAATAGCAGCTTGCTCCCTGCACCAAACCTGGCAGGCTACTTGCCCACTGGTCTATTACCGGCACACTCATTTCACTTATTCAGTGCGCTGCCCTTTGTAAAGTAGAAAGTATAATTTCTTAGAAATAAAAGTAGAAAGAAGAAACCAACCAGCAGGAAATGGAACTGAAGCACCAGGAAATTTAAGAGAAAATGGTATTATTTCTTCATTTTTTAATACAATAAAAGGACCAATCATGAGAAATAGAACTTTTGGGGGGCCATGTAGGAAAAGAATAGCTATGTAAAAGTACAATATCAGGTTCTCAATCTCTAGAAATGCTTATGACATGTGGAGACAGACACACGTCCTGTGGTTTATTTGCAGATGTTGATTTTAGGTTGTTTCTATGCAGTATAGCTTCTTTTTTCCCAGCCAATTTATTCAGCTCTATGAAAAGTCCGCACGTACAGAGGGAATATTATTATGATAATTATAGTAAAATGTAAATTAAATAAAGTTCCTGCTAGATTCAGATTAAAAATGAGATCAGTTCTGATTTGCCATCATTGCATGAATCATGTTTATAAACATGAAAATTTGATTAGTATATATAAATAGCTAAACAATGCATACATATATGTATAATAATGCACAAATATATATCTTTACAAAAACACTATCATAAAGTCACAAATCCCATGATATAAGAAATCAGACAAATGCTATGCTAAATCCTGAGTCATGTGTTGATACCTTTTTCTCTATATTAAAAGACAATAATTTTATTACTAATGTGGAAAATAAGAAGCTTATTATCTTGTTTTGAAATTTTTCTAGACAGAGTTGGGGGCTAAGGAGAGGAAAGAAGAGGCAACCTATGTTTTTATCTCAAGGAGCCAAGAAAATTGTACTTTCTAAATTGCCCCTAGTTTTAGAGATAAAACCCAAACTCTTCTCTTAGGCATAGAGTACTTCATGATCCATCACCCGCTTCCTCTCTAACCACTTTGGCACATGGGGCCCTTAGCTGTAGACATATAGCAAAAACAATCTTAAGCAAAAAGAACAAATTGGGAGCCATCAATTTACCAGACATCAAGCTATACTACAAGGCTATAGTAACTAGAACAGCATGGTACTGGAATAGTGACATAAACCAACAGAATAGAACTGAGAACCCAGATATAAAAGCATCCTCATCCAGCCATCTAATCTTTGACAAAGCAGACAAAAATATACACTGGTGAAAAGAATACCTATTCAATAAATGGTGCTGGGAAAATTTGATGGCCACCTGTAGAAAGATTGCAACAGGATCCGCACCTCTCACAAAAATCAACTCACAGTGGACAACAGACTTAAACCTAAGGCATGAAACTATAAGAATTCTGGAATAAAATGTTGGAAAAAAACTCTTACATACATTGGCCTAGAGAAAGAATTTATGAAGAAGACTCCAAAGCCAATCACAGCAACAACAAAAATAAATAAATAGGACCTGATCACATTCGAAAGCTTCTGCAAAACCAAGGAAACTATCATGAGAGAAAACAGACAACCTACAGAATGGGAGAAAATATTTGCATGCTACACATCCAGTAAAGGACTGATAACTAGAATCTATATAAAACTCAGGAAAATCAGCAAGAAAAAAATCAAACAACCCCATTAAAAAGTAGGCAAAGGACATGAACATAAACTTTTCAAAAGAAGACAGACTAATGGCCAACAAACATAGGAAAAAGTGCTCAACATATCTAATCATCAGGGAAATTGAACTCAAAACTACAATGAGATATCACTTAACTCCAATGAGAATGGCTTTTATCAAAAGTCCCAAAACAATAAATCTTGGCATGGATGCAGAGAGATAAGAACACTAATACACTGCTGGTGGAACTCAAAGCTAGTACAACCTCTATGGGGGGTAATATGGAAATACATCAAAAAGCTAAAAGTAGAACTACCATTTGATCCAGCAATCTGATTACTGGGCATCTACCCAAAGCAAAAAAAGACATTGTATAAAAAAGACATCTGCACTGGAATGTTTATAACAGCACAATTCACAATTACAAAGATGTGGAAACAACCCAAGTGCCCATCAATACACGAGTGGATTAATAAAATGTGGTGTATGTATACCATGGAGTTCTATTCAGCCACAGAAAATAATGGTGATGTAGCACCTCTTGTATTATCCTGGATAGAGCTGGAACCCATTCTACTAAGTGAAGTATCACAAGAATGGAAAAACAAGCACCACGTGGACTCACCATCAAATTAGTATTAACTGATCAACACTTACGTACACATTTAGTAGTAACATTCATCCGGTGTTTTGCAGGTGGGAGGGGGGAGGATGGGCTGGGTATATTCACACCTAATGAGTGCA
This sequence comes from Indri indri, assembly GCA_004363605.1. Taxonomy (NCBI): domain Eukaryota; kingdom Metazoa; phylum Chordata; class Mammalia; order Primates; family Indriidae; genus Indri; species Indri indri. The sequence continues at coordinate 13,256 of RJWJ010000691.1, read as the reverse complement.
GTTTGTACCATCTTGAAGATGGACATGCTTGAAGCTCTGACTTGGGTGGGGCAAAGGTAATATATGTAACTTAAACATTTGTACCCCTGTAATATTTTAAAATAAAAAGAAAGTAAAAAAAAAATCTGAAATGCTATTTTATATCTTTTTCACGTGTTTTTCTGCATGGAATGCTCTTTCTCCAGTTTTTTTTTTTTTTGTAATTAAACCAGCATCATAATTCAAAATTAATCTCTTCTGATTTTAATATCCATCATGTGTTCATTTCTATTACATTTTCTGGTATCTCTCTCTCCCTTACAAGGAGAATTCCTGGAGTTCAGAGGTTTGGTGTGTAATGACCTTGTGTTTCCTGCACCTGGTGTAGGCATGGCACCTAGAAAAAGCTCAATAAGTGTTTGTTGAATGAAGGAATAAATAAGTGATTGGCACTGAACTTCTTCACTTCCTTCCCAAAGGTTTTGAACAACATCTGTTTCTTGTTTACATAGATATATCCAAAGAGGAACAACTTCTCGATATATATAACTAATTGTGAATATAACAAATATGTGATTATATTTAGTTAGAGTCACAGGAGGTAGGACTATGAGAGCACTCTGAAGGCAAAGAACAAGATGACTGGGCTACCATCAAGGTAGCATGTTGGGGAGCTGCAGCAAGAAGAGATCTGGGAAAAGAGAGACAGCTTTCACATATATGACTAGTCATTTCTGGAGTCAGCCTTACTTATGAACCTGCATTTCATAGTTAAATCGAAATATTTCTGAATGTATAAGGAAAAAGCAAAAAAGAAATAAATTTGTTTATAATTATGTTAAACTTAGCACAAAGTATTTTGCGGGCAAGATGGAGAAAAAGGCATTTAGGCAAATTATTATACAAGTTTAGCCACTGTACTTGAAGAGTACAAACTAATGGGTTAACATCACACTACAGGGAGTTTTCTAGTGTGGTTTGATTCGAAGCTTTGTCCATAAAGTTACTAAAAATTTCTGTAAAACTTGCAGATAACATGAGATGAAATAAGTAGGATCTAAAATTTTTGGTAGACTATCTTGATGCTCTAGATATAAATGTAATTTCAATGGCAATTGTGAGATATTATCCTTGAATTCAAAATCAAGAAGAGTTACAGAAGGGAAAAGGGGAGATTTGTTGGCAGATGTAAGACTAAGGCATCTGAGTTGACAGTTGGGCCAGGCGTGGTGGCTCACGCCTGTAATCCTAGCACTCTGGGAGGCTGAGGCAGGCGGATTGTTTGAGCTCAGGAGTTCGAAACCAGCCTGAGCAAGAGCAAGACCCCATCTCTACTAAAAAAAAAGAATAATAGAAAGAAATTAATTGGACAACTGAAAATATATAGAAAAAGTTAGCTGGGCATGGTGGCACATGCCTGTAGTCCCAGCTACTCGGGTGGCTGAGGCAGGAGGATCGCTTGAGCCCAGGAGTTTGAGGTTGCTGTGAGCTGGGCTGATGCCACAGTACTCTAGTCCAGGCAACAGAGTGAGGCCCTGTCTCAAAAAAAAAAAAAAAAAAAAAAAAAAACAATAATAATATAATGTTGGATTTCAAAAAGTTCCTTTTCAACCTTGAGATTAGGTGATTCTGTGATTTGGGAGAAAATATTTTCATCCCTGTCCTATTGTTTACTCTAACTTAGAGGTTAAAAATGAAAAGAAATAACAGAAAAGATGAGATTGGAAGACATACCTCATCAGCAATACAAATATTACTTTTAGGAAAGTGGATTTTAAGTCTCAAAGTGTTTGGGAATATGAAAAATTTTGTCAGTCTGATCCTTCTAAAACAAAGTCACCCTTTGCCATTTCACATTCTAACAATGCATCAGAAGGGAAAATTTGAGTTTTATGGTTTATAAATAGTCTTGTCTTTCATATATATATGTCATTTTTAATATTATATCATCTTTGAGAATATTTGGAATTGAGAGGAGGATAAGGCACAGCTATAGCTATTTATTCAACTGGAATTCCTGAAATTCAGTTTCTAAGGAGTTCCCCATAATTGAGTTGAGGAATTACCACCTAACCTATAAAAACTATCATTTCAAAACAGCCCCTCGGAAGATGGACCAAGTTTGACAGGGGCTAACAGTGGTGAGACAATGGTTTCCTTGCAATATAAATTCAGTAATTGTTTTGGTTCAAAATAAATTTTTTACACTGTGCGTGAACACTTAATGACATTTTTTTCTAGTATTCTCTTGCTGACATATCAAGATAACTCTCAGTGTAGAACAAGAAAGCTTAAGGCTGAATCCAAAAATAATGCACTATAGAAAATAGCTCCCAAACACAGCCACATGATAGCCACAATTTTATAAAATACATACAACAGCTGGGAAAAAAACATAGACAGGAGATTTAGCTTGGCAAATAAGTGGGAATAGAATGTGGCTTAGTAAGTGGGTGATTATAATGGTTGACTGAATTGAACTTTACATCTGGATGGTTTAGCATTGTTTAGCTATCTAGCAAAATCTCATACAACATTTAGCTTTTCTTATTTTTTTATTTAGCTGTATAAGCAAATAAGAAAATTCTATTGACTGCGTTTTAATTTTTATGACATTGTATAGTACACATGCTACTATGAATTGGACAGTAATATTTAACTTGATGATGATAGGTATAATAACTTTTCACTATCAATTGAAAATCAATATGTCTTTATTGAATTCAGCAAAAGTAAGCCAAGTTAACCAATTGAATACTTCCAAATTTGTAAAGTGTGCATCAAAATTGTACAAGCTTGTCTATCCCTTCTTTCTGTTTGATAAACACTGCAAATTTAGATTCTACGGCAGAGATTTTTGAACACTTCATCATTATTTTAATCTCTATCTGAGGATGGCAGACTGCTTCTAATTTGAAAATAATGCTTCTGATGCATTCTAAGAAGTAAAGTAGTTTTTCTTCCAATAGTGATAGTGTGAGCTGCCCTGGTCACTCTTTTGCCCCATCTCCTGTGAAATTAGATTCATGATTCTGTCTTATGGCCATAATAGAGCTAACAGGTCTACATATAGTCAGGACCCACAAAGAAACATAAATCATTCACAAATTAAACCAAAATAAGTTATTAGTGGATACTTCTGACCTCTGACAAATCAGGACTGTCTTCTGTCACTCTCAGTATGAGAGTCCTGCTATCATTATCACAAAAAGATGGACAAGGTATTTACTGATTGAGACTTATAGTTTCAGCAAACTTCCTATTTCTTCTACAATTGCTTTATTTCATGGCCCTTTTTTCTTGGAAGCTTTTTCTAGAAATAAAGATCAGTGTTTGCTTGGATTGGTTACCTCATCTCAAATGCCTACCTTCACCCCAGCTATAAAATAAGCAATATTCAACTCTGTATAAATATATTTGACTAATTCTTAGGCTCAACTCTACCTTGATGTAATTGTTGACTATGTCTTGCATGATCAAGTTTTTATCATTTCTAGGTGAAAAATAATAGGATGTTCTAAACCTCTAGTTGATCTATTTTTTTCTATATGCTTTGCAAATGCACCAGTCTGATCTGCCAAAAACATGTAATGCATTACAGAGGCAATTACAAATAATCTTGATAAATTCACCGCTTTGAATCACTCAGGCCATTGTTTGGTTTCCAAAGTGAATATTCAAAAGATTATATATTTTTTGGTTTCACTTGATAGTCCAAAGAGAATACAACCAGAAATGTAACAAGGCTCATCTCCCCATTTCTGTTTATTTTTGTGGTGATTTGAAAGTGTGCTGAGAATGGAAAATAAAATATTTGTTGCAAGAGGTTACTTAAATATTTCTTCTTAGGAATATAGAGAGAAGTTAGAAAGGGGGAAACCAAGCAAAGGGAAGAAAGGATCAAGAAAGGATCACTCTATTAGATGTGGGCCAATGCATTTCAGATTCTGATAGCTTACTAGAATTTTCCAAAGTTTTTGTCCGCATATTTAAGGGTCAATTTAAGATTGTTAACTTCAGAAGAAAGATCTTGTATTCAGTACTTATCAGGGCAACATGTTCTTTCTTTATTTCAGAATACTATGGGGGTACAAACATTTTGGTTACATATATTGCCTTTGCACGGCCCAAGCCAGAGCTACAAACGTGCCCATCCCCCAGACAGTGTGTTCTGCACCCATTGGTTGTGAATTGACCCATTCCCTCCACCCACCTCCCACCTGCCCGGCACCTGATGAATATTACTTCCATGTGTGCACATAAGTGTTGATCAGTTAGTAACAATTTGATGGTGAGTGCATATGTTTTTGGTATTTAGAATTGAAAATATGTATTTTTGATCATGATGGAAGAGTCAATTCCAAAGGTAAAAATTAACTTCCTGTTATTCTAATCAAGAGGAGAAGAGCAAAAATCAGGCAGTGATATCTAAAAACTATCAACATTAACTTTTTATATCATTATTAAAAACTTTAGCTTTACAGTTTATTACTTGGAAGGAATCTTAATATATTGGCATTCAATACAGCAGGAATTCTAATGATTTTTCACACTCTATGAAAAATCTTCCAATATCACTCAGAGTTTAAGACCCATATAGACTTCCTGGCTGATTTCAGAGCAGTAGTGCAGGGATAAGGCATATATAGCAAAGAATATTTAAGAGTATGTTTCCTAGTGTCTATTTCTGACACTGTAATCCAATTATTTATTTCCTTCTTTTTTCATCTGTATTCTCAGTTCTGGGCTCCCTAGCTTCATCATGAAAGGCACATGTGGAGTAGGGCTCAATAAATACCCGTAGAAAATAAGACTGAATCAAACTGATTCTTGTCAATATGCTCACGTTGTCAAAATACTATATTTAAAGCATTTGTTGGATTGGTGAATGGCTGATACTAACACCCTCAAGAGATCCCAAATAACAATTGTTGCAGCTCAAGCTAGCAACACATAGTCAGAATTTGAATCAGGGCCCTTGAGTTGAATCTAATTCTGCTCACATTGTAGCTTGATCTTTTGAGGATTTAAGGTGTTATTTGTTTTGGTTTATTTTTTTGTGTTTAATTTTATATCCTCAAAAAGGAGAGCTAGCATCTGACCTACAGTGAAGATTAAATGGATGTTTAGAAAAATATGAAACATCATAAAGGTACGATACTTACATACCTCTAATTGTGTCAATATTTTGAAACTTGTTGAAAATAAGATTTTTTTATGTAAAAGACCTTAAATTTTTTTTTATATGTAGGAGATGTGGATCTGATATTTTAAAAGATTTCTTATTTTAGAATTCTTGTTCCTGTTGAAAGCTTCAGCAAACAGCTGGGAAAGAAAAAAAAAAAACCTGCATTTCTATAGGAGAAGAAAATCCCAAGAGAAGATAGATGGATTTTAATTTAGCAGGAATAGACCTACAAATTAAATCATTTGTCAGGGTTGGGGAGGGTGACTAACTAAGGGAGATAATTTGGAACCAGCTCTCTTTTCCTCAGTAATGGAGCTCTGCTTTGCTGCTGATTTAAATTTATACACTTTCTCCTTCTGGAGTGATGATTCTTCCTTTTGACTGGTTCGGTCCCCCCAGACTCCTAGTTGTAGGGCAGGAAGTTGGTTTTGTCATGTCTAAGTTTCACTCTATGATAGTCAGTGCACCGGGAGTAGAACTGATACAGGCAACTGTCATTTTTTGACAGGAGAGTGACAATGGGAATTGTACTCAGACTCTCATTATGCCATTTTGAAAGGCATGATGTCTCCAGAGTAAACACTCAGTGTGGCTTATTGGTCTTAATTTGATGTTTGCTCTAATAGATATCTCTGTCATTCCATTTTTTTTCTTTTGTTTTAATTTCATTTTATTTCCTTATAAACATGGATTTTTTTTTTTTTTTGTACTTTAAGGATCTAGAGCCCTAATTTGTTTGACCTTTGAATACAATACATACATTCCCGCAGTTCTCCGACTATTAGGCCAATACCACCAAATATCTGACATCAGCAAATACTGTAGCACTAACACCTGAATGTCAACATTAAACTCTCAGCTGAGGTCTGCATACACTGCTAAGGAAATTCCTCAAGCCCCAAGTTTTGACTGCTGATTTGGCAAATACTCCTTTTCTTCTTCTTTGATAATCTATTAAATTTAAGTGAACTTAAGGAAACAGATATTGAAGTAAAACTAAAGAAATTATTGGAATGTAAGTAAATGTTTCAAGACAAATTAATTAAATACTGCAAATCCCTTTAGATTAAAGGAAAATATAACAAAAACATAGATGTTAGACACTATGGATTTTTATCTGTGGATTTTAACTTTAGGCAGTATCTTTTGACTTCTCACTATATGAAAGCGCTCAATGCCCTTATGTATCTTCCTACCTCATTTATTTTGCTACCTTCTTGTTTTGATGAGTTGTGTTACATCATTATTTTTACATTGTTTGAGTTTATAGCATTTATTTAAATACTTTTCATAGTCGATTGATCTTGGCTCTATTATTAAAAGATGCGATGCTCAAAACTAGTCTTTTTTTTTTACTTTTTTTTTTTTATTTCAGCATATTATGGCGGTACAAATGTTTAGGTTTAGGTTATGTATATTGCCTTTGCTCCACTCGAGTCAGAGCTGCAAGTATGTCCATCTCCCAGACAGTGCTCACCGCACCCAAATTAGGTGTATATATACGCATCTCCCCTTCTCCACTCCTATCTGCCCGGCACTCAATGGATGTTACTACAATATGTGCACTTGAGTGTTGATCAGTTAATACCAATTTGATGGTGAGTCCATGTGGTGCTTGTTTTTCCATTCTTGTGATACTTCACTTAGTAAAATGAGCTCCAGCTCTATCCAGGATAACACAAAAGGCACTAGATCACCATTGTTTTTTGTGGCTTAGTAGAACTCTGTGGTATACACATACCAGTTTTGTTAATCCACTCGTATATTGATGAGCACTTAGGTTGTTTCCACATCTTTGCAACTGTGAATTGTGCTGCTGTAAACATTCAAGTGCAGATGTCTTTTTTATAGAATGTCTTTTTTTCCTTTGGGTAGATGCATGGTAATGAAATTGCTGGATCAAGTGGTAGTTCTACTTATAGCTCTTTGAGGTATCTCCATATTACTTTCCACAGAGTTTGTACTAGTTTTCAGTCCCACCAGCAGTGTATGAGTGTTCCTATCTCTCCGCATCTATGCCAACATTTATTGTTTTGAGACTTTTTGATAAAGGTCATTCTCATTGGTCTTTTTACTACAACTTCTTCATTCCCCAGTTCTTTATTTTGACTTATCTGTTCCTTTGCTGAATATTCCTATCAAGTAATTTTTCCAGGAAGATCATCTATGTTCCACAACATCTGTCTATACCTGAAGGACAATTCAGAAGGCTACACATTCTTTCTCTCACTTTTAAAACTTCAAAGACTATACACCATATTCAGACATGAGAGGTTAATAGAGAAATCAGAGGATACATGTTATTCCTTCTTGTACGCCCATGTAAAATTTTTCTTTATCTTTAAAGTTCAGTAACTTCACTGGAATATGTTTATGCCAATGGCAATGTCAGAAATTTTCCAGGGACACAGGGTGTTGATCTGGAATGACTGTTACTTTATATCAGGAAATACTTTTTTTCCTTATATTCTTGGATTTTTTTTCTCCTTCATTCATTGAGATCTCTTTTTGGGAGTAATAATTAAACAAAAGATATGCTGAATATCCTTTTCAGTGTCATGCATCTGTCAGCACTTTTAGAATCATTTAAAAAATCCTCATTCTTTCTAATTTTGTTTTATGAGATTTTTCAAGCCCATCTGCCATATTTCTATGATTTTCATTTCTGTTAATTCTGGTTTGGTTACTCAATATGGCTTTTTTTCTCTCAAATATTCATGTTACTCTTTCATTTCTTTGTTAGTCATGTCAGCTCCCTTCCTTGCTGTTTGCTTATCTCTCATTTGCTGCCTTTATATCTTTTTATGTCATCTCTGCTTCTTCTCTTAGGAGATCGGCTTTTCTACAATTTATTTCAAAAACTAAAGAGTTATTTGTCTAAAATCTTTTTTTGTTTCCTCCTGGAGTATTTGTTTTTATTTATCTCTTTTTTATTTTTATTTTTCTCTTGTTATTTCTTTGCACTATCTACAACCATGTTACATGTTGGATCCTTTCAGATTATTTTTCTTTTTTCCGTGGGATTGGTAGTTGGTCGAAGAGTTGGGTGAGAAGGAGTAGCAAGGCAGGGAGTGGCGACAAATTGTGGTCTTGATTCCAGTTATAGCCCAAAGACCCTCTCTCTCTAAGTCTGTTCTATGCTTTGTCTCAAGGGAACATCTTGCCTTTGCCTTCCAAAAAGGCGTGGCTCAGAACGAGCCCCTGGATTCACGGGCCCTTTGGTTCTATGTTTTATGGCCACTACTTTCCTTTTCCTCCTGCAGCTTCCTTTGCCCCAGACCCCTCCTCCCCACTGGCTGATGGAAGACATGCTTCTTTCTCATGCAGTTGTTCTTTGTCACTCTGCAGAGTTGTACTGAGATTCACTGAGGACATTCCTAGTTTGTCTTTCTGCAACTTGTCTTCCTCAAACCATCAAAGCAAGACTTTCCAGTCCTGCGACACATTTTTTAGCCAGGAAATCTGTACCCTGCTTATAGAACAAGGAGGTATGTTTTTCTTGTTAGCCTCCTCCATTTGGGCTCAGATTTGATAATATTTGGCAAATATTCTTTATAGTTTGTGGTTTGGGGTTATAATTATTTTCTTTTATTTCTTTGTTTCCTTCATAATGAAATGTTTTCTCCATCCAGTTTCCATATGTGTGTGTGTGTGAGTGTGTGTATTACACCCTTATTCAAATATATAAACATATCAAGATAGTTATATATATTTGAATAATGATGTGGTATAAAATTGTGACCTTCACCTTGTTTAATCAAAGTCCTCAAATCTCCTCCTTTTTTATTTTACTGGTTTTTCTTCACTATGCCTTTTTGATGCTTTATCTTCTTTATCTCTCTGTTCTTCAATGAATAATTTTCCTCTTCTTTATAATTTTAGGGATTTTTAAGGTATAATTCTTGTCCCTCTGCTCTTCTCTTAACTCTACCATCGTTTTTCTCCTTTTGATATCCTTTCTGTCTCCTGCCATCTTCTATTTCTTCTATAAGTTCTCTCTCAGCAGTGTATTTGTTTCCAAAGTTTCAGGAATTTCTTCCACATGTAATACTATCAAATTTTAATTTCTGCGCTTGATACCTCTGAAGCTCTATGTCTGCATTGCCGGGGCTCATGTTTCTCTCTCACCCCAAGTTAAACATCTTCAAAAACAACTCGTCATTGCCTACATTTGTTCTTTAGCTACACTTTCCTTTCTCCATCAGTTACTCTGGGATACTGGATAATGCTTGCTAGAGCACATATGACCATCGCTCAACAGTATTGCCATGCTTCTAGTTCTGATTCAGGTAGTATGAAAGCAATATATGTAACCTAAACATTTGTACCCCTGTAACATTCTGAAATCAAAAAAAAAAAAAAGGAAAAAAAAACAATCTTGTCATGATTCTTCCCAATTACTTAGTTTTGTTTATTCAGTATTTAATACTATTGTGTTCTCTCTCTCTATCTCTCAGAACTCACCATCACCCTGAGAAATACTGTTAATATTTTCTCTGTTACCTAGGATTAAACTTGTCTTTTTTGACTTTTTGTTCTATCTCAGTCCTCGCAACCAATTTGATTTGGAGATTCAAAGAGTTTGCCTCTGCAATGCCTTTCTCATCTGTCCCGTTTCTCATTCCACTTCTACCACCCTAAGACCCTAACGCACCATTCACAGGCTATCAGTGTAGATTTCTGGGCACTCCAGATTCTCCTTCTGCCTTTAGCAATGTAAAACACACGCTGTTGCCAAATTAGACTTCCTAACCTCAAGTGCCAATGACACCACTGCCCAGCAGTAATAATGTCTTTCAGTTCCCTTTATGTCCTTAATGAACCATTAATTTCTCCCCATTCTCCATAATGTGTTCCAACCTGTGCTCTGGCCCCAGCACATACTCCTCAACTGCTAGTGCACTATCCTCCACTCACACCCCAGTGCTGTTAGAGTCCAAATCATTAACAAACTGTGACTTCTATGTCTAAGTTCATAACAATGCTTTTATCCAGAAATCCTGCTTTCTACTATCATACTTGCCAAAATCTTATTCATCCTTCTCAAAGGGGGAAATTCTTTACGAAGACTTCTGGCTCCCTGTGGCTAGAAGTATTCTCTCTTTTTTAGTTCCCGATATCAGCTACATGGCTCTACATGACCTGATCTTTGCATACCATTTATTATATATATACTACAGCTTGCTGGTCTCCTTAAACAGGCCAAGCAGTTTCTTCTTTCATGATCTTCACATTAGCTGCTTGGTATACTTAGAAAACTCTTTCCCTTATCCTTAGAATATGTTGCTCCTTTTTGAATGTCAGCTGCTATGAAAGTTCATTTTTTCCACCTTATTTAAATAGATTTTCAGAACTTCCTCCAATGCCAAAGGGTTCTTTCTCATAACACTCTGTCATCTTTTTCCAAACTGACTATGAAGGCAAAACACAACCTAAGTCTGTTTTGGTAACCAATGTATACACAACACACACAGTATAGTTCTTGGCTTATAGGAGGTGCCAAATAATTTATTGATAAGTGAATAAATGAGCAATTAGGCACATTGTTCATATCTTTTCTTATCATGCCCCAGCATTATACTTTGTAATATATCATCTTACCATTTTTATAAGGTTTTAAGGCCTTTGAAGAAAAAAAAACTTGTATTGTTCATCCTGAGATTAATAAATGTTTGATGAATTAAATCAATTTGAATTAAACCTTCAGAACAATATTAAGTTATCGCCAGGACATGACAGATGGTAAATGGCAATCTCTTCTGCTAATAGCTTCCAACGTTGATGATGAGATAAAATCAGTCAAGCGTCCATCAAAATGGGAAACGCTCCTAAATACTAAATCCTCTGTTTTAAAGGCACCATAATGTTGTCTCCTTTGTCATATTAAAATGCTTTGTTTCATGTGCCCATCCTTCTTCAGAGCATCAGGCACAGTTCTTAGGCACCACCTTGGAAAAGACAGGTATGGGATGATGGTGGGAAGAAGAAAGAAAAGGCATTAAAAGATAAACCATTTGTTTTTGGCAACGTTCTTCTTAACCACCAAAGATAACGTGTCCGTGTGGCTTTTGTTCCCTTCTCCCAGCTTACCTTCCTGACTCCAGTTTCTCAACCTACCTCTGATGAGAGAATGTGCATTAAATTCAAGATGAGTACCAACAAGGGTTCGTAAAAGCCTGTGCATTTCAAGTGCCTGCTGAGAAAGCCACCCCAGGATTCTTCAGGTGTTAGTTATGGTCGAAGTTATCACGAAGATGAAAAGTGTAGACGGGCTTCATGCTCTGGTCTCCACGCATTCTCATACCCTCAGGTGCCTCTAGGGGAGACCTGCTGAACCAAGCAGCGGTTTGCCCCTGTTACGGGACATGCTCTCTCTTACTGTACATTTTGGTGGATTGAGAGGAAAGAATGGCCCCAATGAAAACTCACATTTTTTAGTGTGCAAAAATCTGTGTGCATCTTAAAATGGCACATGCCCATGAAGTTTATGTCTGCCCTTTTTGGTTCTCTTGCACTGACTTTCAGAAGAATCACAATATTTTCCTCACTTCATTAACTTTTGCTGACAGAGAATGCTCAAAATCTATCTCAAATATTTAAATAATCTATTTCTCATAATCAAAATAATCTTCTCTTTGTCATAAAGCAGAATATTTATGTGGATCTTGAGCAAGATCTCTTAAACTCCACAGATATAACTATAATTCGATGATACAAATTTTTTCTTTAGGGATACAAATTAAGCAGCTTGTAGGTTGTTTTTTAAATCTCTATTCTTTTTTTAGATGTGTGGCTGTGAGTGTTCTCATTTCTAAAGTGTTCAAGGTTAAAGACAATGCTGCTATAGGCCTAATGTTCCAATCACACACGCACAACTTGCACCCATTCCGGGCGTCTTCTCCCTGGCCCCTCCATTTCAAAACGACAATGACAACAACATACAAACAAGCAAAATTCAGGAACGGATAAGGCGGTCACAGACACCAGGAAGTTATTGATGAAAGTAATTTCTGAGTTCCTACTTTTGCAGCTTATGTTCTTGCCCTCCATCCAGACTCTGCCAGATCTTTGATCTCACCAGTGTACCAGACATATAAATCCTCTTTATTAAAAATCAGAGTTATATACAACTTTATATAAACTCATGAGTCACATCCTCAGCTCATTTTAAAGTGGGATTCATCAGTCTAAGAGGGGGAGTGGTATACATTTCAAGGCAACTAACAAGTAATGATGTTTGTGTAAATGCCAGAGAGTATACCAATGTGAAATTTAATACTTTAATAGAGCACACTTTTAGAGCAAACTCGTACTTAAGATATCAACACAAACTAATTCAAAAGATGCCAATCATATCATTCAAGCTTTTTATAACTGTCAGTCTGTACAAACCCTTAGCTTATTTTAGGATCAATAAAAAGATCTGTCTACATAAAAGAATCAATTACGAATGATTTTCTGAGACGTGAGAGCAGCAAGCCTCGAGCCACACAGCTTGGTTACAAAGGCAATAAGAGACCAATGGGGAACAAACGAACACACATGAACAGCATCCTCTTCCCGAAAATTGGCATCGTCATAGATTTTATGGTAGGATCCCACCTTCAGCCTGGTCTTTGTCTTTGCTTTCTCCTTTAACCAAATGATACAATAGAAATGCCAAAATCACACTGAGTCCTGGTTCAGCCTCCTGCCAGCTGTGTGATCATGCACTTTAATCAACATCCCTAGCCCCCATTTCCTCTTCTGCAAAACAGGATCTAATAACTAACTTCATGAGCTGTGAGGAGACTATGTGCAGCACCCATCCAGAATCAGGACTGCTAATCTGCCCCATGGCTTCAGTTCCCTTAGCTTCTTGAACATTTCCCAGAAGAGCATCTTTGGTACTGGGGCTGGGTGTGGTGGCTCATGCCTATAATCCTAGCACTTTGGGAGGCTGAGGTGGGAGGATCACTTGAGCCCAGAAGTTCGAGGTCACAGCAAGCCATGATCATGCCACTTCATTGCAGCCTGGGCAATCTAGCAAGACCCTGTTTCTACAATTTTTTTTTTTTAATTAGCCAGGCATATGGCATGTGCCTATGGT